>OZ010737.1:110093824-110566324 GCA_963932295.1 Tipula lateralis
CTGTAAAACACGGTGGAGGCAATGTGATGATATGGGGATGTATGTGTGCTGCAGGAGTAAGAAATTTAACTATTTAGCTATTTAAATATTTTGAAGGCAAATTTGATGGACAGCGTTGATAATATGGGCGTTAATAGAAATTTGTTGATGTTTCAACAGGATAACGATCCGAAACATACAGCAAAGATCGTTAAAGAATGGTTAATATTCGATATTCCGAAGCAACTGAACTCACCTCCACAGTCATCAGACTGTAATCCCATCGAACACTTTGGCATTTATTGGAACGGCGAATAAGAAAACTCAGAATAACTTCTGCACGATCTTTGAAAGATGCCTTGTTCATTGAGTTGATGAAAATTACTCCTCAGGAGACATCAAACTTAGTATTTAGCATGAAAACCCGATTAGATGCTGTTATAAAGGCAAGAGGCCATCAAACGAAATATTAATAAAATTTAACTTACTGATGGATTCATACAATACATGTGTGTAGTGTATGTAAACTTTTCTGAGTCACAGTATAAATATATATATATATATATATATATATATATATATATATATATATATATATATATATATATATATATATATATATACATATATATATAAATATATATATATATATATATATATATATATATATATATATATATATATATATGTATGTATATATAATATATATATATATATATATATATATATATATATATATATATATATATATATAAATATATATATATATATATATACATATATATATATATATATATAATATATATATATATATATATATATATATATATATATATATATATATATTTATATATATATATATATATATATATATATATATATATATATATATATATATATATATATATATTATATATATATATATATGTGTATATACATATATATATATGGTATTCCATATTGGTTCGACTTATCGTTATTACAGAAACCGCAAACTAATTAAGTATAATGTGTATACATAAATTTAATTGCAAAAATCGATTGTTAAACTGCCGTCAAAACTGAATTCAAAAATAAATTTTATTCAAAAATAAATCGCAGCACCGTACATATGCAAATTATATTATTCAACTGTATGATTATTTTATGAGATGTTTGATTTTTCACAAACGATGATTTCGATGAGACCAATTTTATAATAAAATTCAACTAAAACCGTATACTATTTTATATAATACTATAAATTTGGTTATGCACATGTAGGTAAGTCGAAACTTCAACATTGAGACATATGATCTAATTCAATTTTGTATGAAAAATAACTTCTAATCTTACCTACATTTAGAATCAATATAATAAAGAAAATTTTGAACGAATATGTAGTTCTATTTGCCATTGAAACTATATTAGTTATAAACTTTATGTTATTTTTCAACTTTTTGTATAAAATAAATGATAAAAAAGGAAATAAAGTGCAAACCCCTTTTTCCAACCCAACCCCAATATTCTTTCTACACAATATATTTTCTATCGAAATCTCAAACGCAATAACTTATTTTTTAAACGAATTAGTGTTAACATAAAATTCTATCAATTTTGTGGATAGGACAAGAATAAAAACAAACATAGCATAACAACAGAAAAATGTATAACATTTTTTATTCGAGAGGCCCAAATATACTAACACACAAATTGCGAAAGTCGGAGACTGCGCATATTTTCTGTACATATTTTGTTCGGCTATAATATGTATTCATATATATTTACTCTCGTTTCGTTATTACATACACACCACACAGCCATAACAGCAAAAATTCAGCTTTTACTCATACTTTACTTCCCGTTCTGCTTCATATTTTGGACATCTTGTCAATTTCTCCAGAAATCTTTACATTTTTCATAAAGCAAAGTTATTTTCCTAAACGTTGTACTACTTGAACAAAAATATGTATTATTTGTGCGTATGTTACGCAAAAGGGTTTTTGTTAGACTGGGTACATACTTTTTGGTCTAAACAAAAACGTTAAGCATAGTGGGATAATTGGGGTGGAGTAGTCAAAACTAATTGACTGTAAATTGTTAGTCTTTTATTTATATTACAAAACGAATTATTGTATTATAATTTATTAATAAATAAACAAGCAAAGGGGTAAACAAAATTCTTACTTTGCAATTTTTTGATGTCTTAATTATTATTATTTCTGAGTAAAATAAATTGTCATTTAAATTTTATACAACATTGAACTTAGGGTTGTATTTCGGTTGTGCGGGAGCATTGTTTATTGTGATGACTTAATTATGATAAAAAAACATACGTTGAGATGATTAGCTTAGTTTCCAAAATAAGATAGGCGATTAAGAATAATACGAAACTCCATACTTACGAAAGATCTAGGCAGCCTACAACGCCGCAGAGATGTTGCAAGAACTCTGCGTGTTCTTTAGATGGTAAATGTTCTGCAGAATTGAAGGAGAAAATACCACCATTAGTTACGCCAGGGCGGGTAACACGAGGAACGGTTAATGCGCATAGGTTTACGGCGAAGCTGCTGAAACCTCGAACTGAAGATGCAAAGCGCGAATTTATTCATCGAACATTCAAGAAGTGGAATTCGTTGGTCGGTTTTCAGTTTCCGTTGAAATATAAAATGCACAAGTTTAAGGTAGCTATCACCCTTTACTTGAATGATCGCGCGTTGGGTGCACAACCTCTGACAGTTACAAAGAGCTAGGACAGTCTAAAAGTTTGCCCTGCACCCAAATAAAACTTAACGTAAAAAAAAAATTGAAAGAGATAAAGTTAATTAAGATAAAATATAATTAAGATAAAATGAATTTTGATGGGATTCTTGGTTTAAAATAATACGAAATTTTTTTCTAGGAGAAAGCTATACAGGTTCAATTAGCGCCTATGTGGACATTTAATTCTAGAGTTATGCTACTGTTCAGTTTATTTTTTTAAATTTTTTTTTAATAATTTGTAATTACATATAATCGAAACTTACAAAAGATCTGCATGCTCGATACGACTACACAACACAGTTAAATTAAAACTAGCTTAGATATAAAACTACACCATTACAAGAAAATAGGTTCAGGTAATCTCCGGTAGGTTATAAATAAGGTTTTTTCATTTTATAATATTTGTACGGGGTGTAATTTAAAATGGTTTAACAAAGCAGCGGTAAAGAAAATTTTAATGGTTAGGTTTATTTGAAAAGAAAAATCAGATTAGCTAGAAAGAAGAAAAACCGTACGAACGCAGTTATAACAAATTATTTCCTTTAGACCTAACAATTTCTTAAATTACATTCCATTCTAGTTTGAGTTCATTGGCAATAGGATAAGCAGCAGAGAGTAGAAAACATTTAAACATTTTATATTTAAGGTTAAATTACTTATATTGTGTCTCATTCCATATTAAACTCCTTATATTAAATAGAACAGAATTCCATAGAGAAATACAAAAAAAATTTAAGAACTCGAAGAACTAACAAGAGGGAGTAACGGAAGGCTGACGTAAGGGAACCTGTCAAATAATAACTTTTTAAATTTTTAGTTTGTAAAGCGTGAACTATGGTTAAATTTTCTAATTCTAAAAATAAGACGATTATGAGCATTAAATGATCTTTGGACAGAAATCAAATTTTTCTGAAACATACCAGGAAAAGAAAACGTATAGTTAAAAATGTGTAATAAATATTTTGAGACTACAGGCACATTCGTTCCACCAATTTTAAACTAACTCTATTAAGACCAGAAGATTTCATTACACAACTTCCTAAATAGCAAACTGTAACTCTCCAAAACAAATATTTGATTATAGAACACTTTTTAGACTTAAGATTAACAATTCGGGTACCCAAAGTTGAATTCGTGCTAAAAAATAAAAATTTATTCACCAATTTATTATTTATTGAGACCTAGAGTTTGAACACTACGCCAAAAATTATTAGCTGAAAATAAAGATCAAACTCCTACGAAAAACCAAGAGAAGTGGAAAGGATCCTGAGAAAAACTACAACAGTGGAAGAATCGCTCAAACTAAAATTTGATGCCTAATGCCTATTCCAAGAGACAATTGGTTAAAAAACTAATAGAACTTAACATGGTCTAAATAAATAACTATATAACATGGTCAATAAAACTCGTTTTGTGGTTGGCCAAAAATAATTTATTGCACTAGTATTTGATTAATACTATTACTCTAATAATATTTGACATATTATAAATTTTGTTTTAAAATTAAATGTGTAGAATGGTGTGCACAAGAAGTGCTGTCGTTTGCTAGGCGAATTGTACGGTTCCCGTGGTCGTAATATTTGTAAACATGACATGGAAACTTAGGTTAGTGTCAAAACATAGTGACCCTATCTATAGACCAAGTTAAAAGAAAATTAAAGCTTGGTATGAAGACCATCTGCACATTCCATTTCTACATGACAACTTACAATATAGGTAGTGTCTCACACGTCATACAGTTTTACTTTATTTCAAGAATGACTGCCATTGCAGCAGTTTTCATTCAGGAGTCTGTAATTCATTCAATAAACAACTGCTCTAGGTCTCGAGTATCATTTATCAGACAAGAGCCAAAGGTTCTTGGATTGAGTCTTCTGATTATATTCCCGAAAATCTCACCATTATGGAATGGTTCGTTATAGGTGTGTGGATAACGCCTTCATGTTTGCAAATTTATTTTCAATCTAAACCTGTTACGAGAATTGTAAACCAAACATTGCAAATAAAATGGCATGATGTAAGACAAATTGCGATACATTTATAGTGATCTTAATCTGTAAAAACGAGTTTAAATTGAAGTATATGTATTTCGGTATAGATGGCCAACGTTCAGAAGTATTCTGTTTCCTCTTTCAACTATGTATAATTCATCGGTTGACCCTTAGTTTTGGATTTTTGACTCTTCAATCCCTTCAAATTAAACAAAAGTACTTTGATAGAGCAAAAAAAGTACGCATAGAGAAATAGCTTCTCAGAGAATCAATTCAGCACATCTTCGATGACCCATTCGAAAACGAACCGCAGCCTGCAATAGCCAAAGTAATCCCAGAAACACAGCGTGTTTTTATTACTTTTCCTTCTTTGACATCCCACGATTTTTTTCTTTTGTCCAGAAGGGATATTAACCTTTCCCTGTTACAGATTCAAATGATTCCACCATAGCTAAGTTTTCTAGTTTAACTCATAGCTCCACTTATTTCTTAAGCTCAGTGGTTTCTCTATTTTTATATTATTACTGTTATTCATAATATAACCCTATGGTAGTGGAAAACAGTTGGTCTTTTAGGACAAAGATTCACAATACACGGATAAAGCTGTGAGATTCGGTATGCGCGATTCAGATACACTGTATCTGATGTACATTTAAGAACTTTTGAACTGAGATAGATTTTAAAGTTTTACGCTTGCCATCCAGAGACCAGCCAAAACTTCAAAGATTAATTATATGTTACCATTCATGAGATAGGATCCCAAACAATCGAAAATGTTCTGAAAAATTGGGTTGACAAAATGCGATACTGTTAATGCAGCCGTGAAACTCACTTGAATAAAATTGTTGTCCTTAAAGATTTGCAATGACTTTTTGTAATAAAATAAACCTCTAAAAAATATTCATTCGCCTTTAAATTTAGAGCCAAATTAAATTGCCACCCTCTACTATCCAAATAAAGTTTTTGCAAAGGTTACATGCTTAACAGTGTTGTGCGTTAATTATTATCAGATAACAATGAGGGTTAACTCACTCTTGTATCCTTAATAATTAATGAACAATTTTCATAATACAGTTAACATTATGTGCAACAGTGCACCGCTACAGCTGAGCTATTCATTAAATTTTGGCCAATCTAACAGGTATTTAAAAAGTAACCTTTAGCAATAACAACTTTTCAAAAGTATTAATGACATGTTACAATGTTATTTGTTTGTTTCAATTGATTATTGTTTCCAATGTTCACGTTGGTTTGGATAAACCAATTATTTTAAATGACCTTTTATATTGTGTTAATTAAATTTGCTACAGTTAATTTATTAATTCATTTTATTTTTCGAACCAATGTAGTTTATCTTCTATCACGCAATTGACCCAGTTTCTTGCAGTTTGAACTCCAATTTCGTGTTATAAGTCACCTTGTATAATAAAAATAAAATTGTGGAATTTAGAACTTTTCAAGTTTATTGTAAAACTACACCTATAAAATATATAAAGTTTTTATGGATGAAACCGTACAATTAAGGTATTATACGTACATATATAGTTAGAATAATAGCGGTAACGTGAATAGATAACCGATTCATGCAGATGTAACTCAACTAAACCAAGTAGCATGTAGACAACACGCAATTGATTTCAGTAGTGGTAATCACACGTTTGAAGGAGTTATGACATTCAAGTATCTTGGATCATTAATTACTCTCAATCATCAAGGCTCGCTGCTGGCAATCGGGGTTATTACTCCACGTCCATTTCTGAAACAGAGTGTTGATCAGACCCGTTGTCTTGTATGAATGTGAAATTGTGACATTGACGAATGAGTACGAAAGATGGCTTCTAACATTCTAGAGAAGAATTATGCGTGTAATATATGGCGAAAAACGCGACGTTGGTGGCACATATCGAGCTCTTTTCAATCACTAGATCAGAAATTTAATGCAAATTGCATGCAATTAAAGGACACCAAGTACGCTGGCTCGATCACGCTCTGCCGAATCGAATGATATGCGATGAGGAGAAAGTGCCGTCTTTTTTAAGGCGAAGAGGTCGCTGTCGGCGACGATGGCTCTGCGGCGAAGGGAGTGATCTGGCTTCTTCTAATCACTTGAAACAGGATTAAGAACTGGCTCGTGATTGGAACCGATGAAGCCATTTGGTTGACCCGGTACGGATCAATTAGTAACTGTAAAATCCGCTAAAAAAACTAAACTAAAATCTTCCATAAAGGTTAAAGTATACTAGAAAATACATAAGTACTGTGTTTGATAACGAACTTAATAAATAATACTTCATCTTTTCCAATTATATTCAATTAAAACAAATTTAATGACACAATGCTATGAATTATGAAATGAATCTTATAATTATTTAATATTAATAATTTTATTTCAGTTCAATGTCGATGAAATACTTCAATTATTATTAAATGGTCATCTCCGTAGATTAATTCGCTTCGACAAAACTTGAATTTGAAATGGGTTTTCCTATCTATTTTCATCTACTGTACTATATAAGAAACCCATTACATTTAATGTTTGAACATAAAATAAAATTTTATTATTTTTCTAACATCTTATTAGTTTTTGATATGTCGTCTTACTATATGGATCTATACATCTCAAAGACGCTATAAAATCCCTTTACTCAAACAAAAGAGATTATTTTTTATTCCAGAACTAAAATTCCAACCATTTAAGCTTTCGTTATTGGGTAGCCAATGCATATTTGTATTTTGTAATGTTCAGAACATGTACATTCCGACATAATTTGATTTAATGTTAGCTCTATTCTAATGTTCTAAACTATAAATACATAAGTACAAGTATACGGTATAACAAGATGTAGGCAACCGATCGATAGACAGCAATAAATTCTTGGATAAATAATATTAGACTGCTGTATGTAAAACAATTTATTGAGTTTCTTGTGCATCCATAGATCAAGTATAATTTAATTATTCGTTATAAATATACATTTATCTCGTACCCATGGCATCTTACAATTTGTATGTACATGTATATACTGTGTATACAATAAATGCATAATAGTGTTTGTTGCTGGATGCCTACTTTTCTGCATACACATATTATGTATACGGCAAAACAGTTTTATTTAATTTGCAACAAATTTCAAACACAGTTAAAATTACATTTCGTAGATATGTATATGGAAAATGAGACTAACAAGAAAACATCCGCATCGCAAAAACGATGGAGATGTGTTAGAAAATGTGCTGATACCACCGTTGAAGAGTATGAGAAAATTAAATTTCACCTGTGATATGCTACCGTGTATTGAAACTAATTAAAATATTTTTGTTTTTCCTGTTAGTTGTATTTCGTTTACCTTCTTCTTTGTCTAATAAGAAATTGGATTTTCGTTCATTATTTTCGACTTAAATCAATCAGTAAAAAATATTGATGAATCAATATAAAATGAGATTAAATAAATAAGATCATTAATTATTAATTAAACAGTTGGGAAAGCTTTTGTGGTTAAATTTAGAAAAATTATTTGGCATAAATGAATTATCAGAAATGGGGTTGATAAAAATCAATATTTGCAATACGAATATCAATTATGATTATTCTTTATCGAGTTTAGAACGTTTCTATTTCGATTAAATATATTTTAAATGTTTAACCGTAAGATCAAGACGCGAGATGAGGGATCGGTAGGTGAAACTAGTTCTAAAATATTGATTATATAAGACTTAAGGACGTGTCATAAGTGTGCTGCACATACTGCAGATCGGTAGGTGAAACTAGTTCTAAAATATTGATTAAATAAGACTTAAGGACGTGTCATAAGTGTGCTATACAGTAAAGATCAAATCGACGTTATTATAGTGTTGAATAATATAGGTGTTGACGTTCACTAATGCTACTCCAGGACAATGACTCATTAATTAGATTAACTTAATCAAACTGATGGCCGATGAGTCGATATCTGAGCTCGATGTCCGATTGGTCCATTTTCTGCTATAGAGCTGGCAGAAGTCAAAATGACTTTCCAAGTAGAGTATATTTGTCTACGTTTGCGATCTTTTAGTTTTTACATGTTAATTATTTAAATTTTTATTTATTATTTTAGTTAATTAAGTTTTTACATACTTGTTAATAACATTAATTACTCCATGAAGATGACTTAACAAGTCGAAATTATTTGAGTTAAAATTAAATACTTAAATTGCATCTTATCTAATGATGAAATTTACATTTCAGATTGTTGTAAGCTAGATAATTAATATAAATCGTAATCGTCCTAATAAATACCTTTGAGTTAAGCTTGTCATTATCATGTTTACAAAATGAGTATCATCATATCTTGCAAAATACTTGCGATTACTTTAATAAGAATAAAGCAACAAAATAGCAGAATTGGACATATTAGTACTACAAATAGCAAATTGGTAATACAAATTTATCTTTAAAAACTACCAGATATCTATAAAAACAAATAAATCATTAACTATGTTCACAAGTGCAGTGGTAATACCAAAACTATGCTTGTTTCTGGATTGGTATAAACATATAATATCGATCTTATCATGTGTAAATACCAATCAAGAATACATTAATTTTTTAATGTGTAGTTGAATACTTTTCTTCGCAATCTTAGATAAGGTAAGTAAAATACTTATTAGATGACTATCATCACTATTGCCAATAACTATTTTTTTTGGGAGGAAAATGGTTGAAGCAATGTTCCATAGCTAAAAAAATACCGATTTTGTTATATTGATTCATGATAAATGTATTATGCGACAGTAACTAATCAATAAATAATTTTAATAGTTCTCATTGAATTCGACTTAATAGCACGAATTGCATTTAACACCATCGAATCATCACAATCAAATACAAAAACGAAACTATTACAACTAACGAAATCAATATCAGGTAATGGTAAAACGTCTAAGGAATCACAAAATTTAAAAATCTCAGTCCAAATTTCTGCGCCATTTATATTTTTTGCAAACCGAACCTCTTTGTTTCACTAAATTCAAAATATACATTTGAATACTCTTACGAGTCACACAAATAGCATCTAACTGAAAAATTTTAATTTTTCGAGTATGTACATGATACTGATACATTCTTCACGATTACAAATGCATGTACTTAATTTAGTATCGAATCCAACACCATCAGGTGAAATAAATGTATGCTTAAATCTCGCATTGTGATATGTGAGGTTGAGGATACCTTTACTTCGGCCAAGGCTTTCAGAGGATACCCACAAAAAGGTGTGCTTTCACCCCTGTTGTGGCTTCTATTCATCAACGACCCCTTGTTATTCTTCGTAAGTCCGGTTTTATTGCTCAAAGTTATGCTGACGATCTGGTTCTGACAGTTTCAGGCAAGCATCTAAATGTTTTATCAGATTTAACTCAACACGCTCTTCTCATTATAGAACACACAAAAAAAGAAAAAGCAATGCGTTGTTAACTAAGCTACTATAGTAACTTAAAAATATAAATATGTATTACTTGCTTTTTAATAAACTTAAAATTGTTCACTAAGATTTAATTATGCTACGTTTTTATAACAAAGTTTTTCATGCGTAATATTTTTTTAACTTCAATTGCTTTAGTAAAACTTACTGCTGTTGTATGTATCTCTCAATTATTATTTACTTTAAATTTGAATAGCTTGAAAGTATGGTAAACGTTCCATATGGTAAAAAAATTGACAAATAATTTTAAAATTTCTATCTGTATAATTTTGGATAAAATGACGTAGTAAACGACTGCGGCTAGTGGTTGCAATTAGAGCAACTGAATTGGAATTAAAATAGGAGTATCATGAGAAAGAGAATTTGAATTTTATTATTACAATCATTAGCGAAATATGAACATAACTATAACCGTCTAATGGTGAAATCTACAACAGTCAAACCATAGACACTAGATTGGTGTGGAACTGTGCAATGTAAGAAGATACTACTAAATTTAATGTGGTTAGATTTAGTTAATTGATAAATTGGTAAGGATATTATTGATAATAGTAAATAAAGGAAAGTTTCGATGCGCTTAATCAAAATGTAATATGTATTTCAAAATTGATAGTATAAAATTTTATTTTGATTATTGTTGTGAGACCATATATTATTCTTAAGACAAAATCCAACTATGAATAGAAAATAATAATTCAATAATCATGATCGGTAAAAGCAAATTATTTACTGCTGAATAATAATATAACTACTTGATTTATGAAAATATTTTCCGACATCGTAGTTAAAAAATAGCAAGCAAGTCAAGAAAAATTATATTAGAAAACAAAATTATCACACAAATAATTTATTTTTTCCACAGACTGGCAACTCGATCGAATAAATGTATACCATACAGTTAATGTGTAAATTAATTTCATTGCAATAGTTTCAAATCTAAAATAAATTATTTTTAACATTTAAGTGTACGTTCCGATCAAAGAATTCGTTGCTATTTTAGCAAAGGGAAATTTTTTTGTGGAGTGGTATTAGTAAATCATTTTGCTGTGTATTTGTACTTTTGACAAAAGCCAAATAAACAAAAACGTCAGTGGTTTATTTTGTGTGCCAAAATTGTTTGGTAATTTTAAAAGTGTTTTTGTGCGTCAAAAGTGTTAATAAATAGTTCACTAAAGTAATACTCGTAACTAGGAATGGATGATAGTTTTATTTTATTTTTATTTTTTCAAACTGTGATTTTTTGTTATTTTCAAACAATAACTGTCACTACAATGGCGAAAGGATTGAACAAATCAAATTTGTTAGAGGAAATTTTATATTTTAGTACAAATGTAAAAATAACAACCGAAAAACGTCTTGGCATTAGTACTTTTTGGTTGCTATTTTCGTTGTTTTTTGAATATGTGTGTATAAAAAAATTTGTGTTTGAACACTATTTTTTTTGTATGTATACTATCCGTGTGAGCTGCTTTGCTAAAATAGCAACGAATTCTTTGATCGGAACGTACACTAAATATCAAATAATAAGTATTATTCATTTGTGAAAATAAAAAGATATTTGCCAGTGAAAATGTGCGTGTATTATATTTGCAAATAAACCCATGGGTTTTGGCTACGTGCGTTTTCTTCCAATATGTGAACTAGATGAAACAGAAAACACGGATAAAAACGTCCTTTCTGTATGTATGTTGATTATATGAATGTTTGCAAGTGTATGTAAATGTGTGGATATATATATGTATATATATTTATATATATATATATATATATATATATATATATATATATATATATATATATATATATATATATATATATCTGGTTTGCTTTTTAGATGAGTTCAACATGAAAGTTTGCGAAAATAATTACTGCTATATTAGATTTAACGCAGACACCGCAGGCCGGTATCTCCGTTAAATCTGGCTCTACTGCAAAACTAATAAGGCACACAGTTAATGATAGTCGCAGTTCATTTTTATTAAAAGCGGAAAATTTAGGAGATATACACAATTAAATTGATACGAAAAAAAAACTTAATAGAGCAAACAATAAATTACAACCATATTTAGTAGCTTTTGGCCAAGAAAATTGTATTGAATCCGGAACTCATTATTGATGGAAATATTTATCTTGCGAGGAGTTTTCTAGAGGCTCTTGATACCACATTCAAAATATTTCAAGTTTTAAATATAAATTAAATGGCAGCTTCGAACAATGTATGGTTGTTTTTGTAATAACAAGGTAATGGTCATGTGGGTTCCTGCACATTGTGACATTTTGCTAAAATTTGTTCTCGCTGATATTTCGTAGGCTTTGGTCTAGCTGGTTATAAAAACAATTAAACCCGTTGCCCTATCGAATCGAAAGCTGATGTGGTCAGCTACCCCTACTTGTCGTAAAGCGACATATTTTGACAGAGAGCTTAATCCGAAGCTGACCAATTTCGTTCTTTCATTGAAAATCGTATACGTTTATAATTTTTAATACGAAGTGGCTTGTTTGTAATTTTATTGCTCAGGACCGTCATTTTGTGTTTACAAAAATGTATATAATACCAAATCTTTTCGTCACATTTTTAATTAAATTATTTGTGTTGGATTAAGGAGTAGGTGACCGATGTAGTTGCCATTGCCCACGTATTGATTTTTTGGCATTATAAAATTTGCATTTATATCCAACTCAAAGAAAGTATGTTCGTATTAAAGTGAGCAGTGGGTTGTATGCGATTTAGCTTACTCGTAGGTTTAGTAATATCCCTTTATCATAAGAGAACAAATTAACGAACACTGTCTGGTAATTATAGATTTAATTTGAAACCAATTAGTGATTTGATAAGTCAAGAATTTAGATGATAAATTCCATGTTGTTTTATTAATACCGAAGACTGATTAAAAGATAAGGTATATCAAGTTTCGGCTTTTACTATTACTTTAAGTATTTCCTTTGTTGCACAAATGTCTAGTAACTTTTAAATTTTCCGCTTATCAGTTGATTGGTAAGTTTGATGATCAGAGATACATGTTCTATTTTTTCCTTTTTCCTAGTTATCCTATAGTTACAGATATGACTTTTAAACCCTATTGGATATGTTTATATCATTTTAAATCACCGCCTGCAATTAAATTATCCCCTAAAGTTTTAAAGTAATACCCAAGTGTTTATTCTTCTAAACAGATTGGTACAGAGCTTTCGTTCTGTACCAAGCACACCGTGAAGTGATTATTACTTGTTGAATTTTTGAACTGTACCAAAAAATCAAATTAAATTATATACTATTACACCGCCTAAATGGTTGCTAAGAAACTTCGTTCAATGAAAAGTTTGTACATATGTTGGAGATAGTAATTCGCGTAACTCCTTAGTATTAGTATCGAAATATTGTAAGTTGATTTATTTTCAATCGACATGCATGATTTATATCAATCACCATAATTTGAATGTTTTTACCGAAGTTCGGAATTGCGGAATCGATATTTCCGATATTGGTGGATTTTGTTTTGGACATTTCGAGCCTTTATACAATTTTGCTTTATAAAATTTTGAAGTTTTTTTTTGTTACTCGAAATACTAGTCATTACGACCAATATAAATAGAAAAAATAATTGTTTTATTTGGCAATGTGATTTAAATCATAAGAGTGAAACTAGTTAAGTTAAACAAAAGTTAAGTATCGAAAAAATACATTATTTAATAAATTAAATTTAATTATAAATATAACAAAAGGCAATATAATCCTAAGAACGATAATAACGCCGATTAAATAACAGTGGAATTATATAAGCGGGTATTCGATATTTTGTTCCTGAGTTCCTGTGCCGTGGCCACAACTTCGTAAACGCTTTTGTACCAAGGTTAGAGACAATATCAATAATAATAATATGAATAATAATGAGAACAATAATAATAATAGTTTTAGTAATAATTTTTTTCGCTAGTTTTTTTTTCTTTTATATACAATTTAGTATTTAAGTCATTTAGTTAGCTAGAGTAGGATAGTTAATAATATTTGTGGTGATTGGCTGAATTACTCTTCGTACGGGTCAAAATTAACATTAATAACAAATATCGAATTTTTTTGTTTTATATAATTCAATAAATTTATGCCAAACACATTTGTGTAGCATATTTTTCTCATTTTTTTTGTTTTACACTGAGATTTGGTAACGCGCAATGAATTTACACCGACTCCCCAATTTTGAGGATGAGTTAGGATAAGTGACTTGGCCTTAAACAGGAAGGTAATCAGCTTTCCTCCTTCCAGCGGTTACACCTGATCATATACATACTCTTCAACTCCCCACGCCCATAACCCTGATGCTTGGCCGGCAACGACCGCGAAGAGTTCTTGTATGATCCAAAAAAAAGTCTTAGCATCTCGTATGGTTTGGAGAAACACTTTAATTTTAATAAATTTTCACAAGTTCCGGTTCATTTTTTTCTTTTGCTTTAAACTGCTTCTTTTGTGCTAGAGTTTTTTTTTCAATCACTTTTCAACTAGAAATCTAGTTTTTTTCAATCCGGCTCTCTAAATCATACGAATGTTACAAGATGCTAGTTGATATTTTTCACTAATTTATAGGATGTTTATAGTATCGTGAATGTGTATTCTTTCATCTCGGTGACACTCAGTTATTAAATGAATTTCCAAAATCAGCATAAAGCCCGATTTCCATTATGAAAATTTTTTGTCAGTATTTTCTACTGAAAAAACCAAAGCGAGAAAAAATCGAAAATACCATTAGATTGACAGAGATCGTTTTTTACTTATATTTTTACAGTGGAGATATTTTGATAGATGCGTGGTACATAACCAATAAAATTCCATTTTTTTTGTTTTTCAAAAAAAAAGACAAAAAACACTTTACAATAAATTAAAAAAAATAAACTTAACATAATTTTCATTATTTCAATTATTTTTACAATGAAATAAGTTGAATGACACCAAACGAAATGTTAAAATTATAAATTGACCATAAAAATTATCTATATAGATTGTTCCTATAAAATATTTCTCCAGTACTGAATAAAAATACTTCTCTTGATATATTTTATCAGTACTGCTATAATAATTTTCTCAGTAACCATAAAAATTTATTCAGTACTGAATAATTTTTTTATACTGGAAATGTTTTTTATTTCTCTCGCACTTTAAGAATAATTATATTTTTATCCTACTTTGACTATTTTGTCAGTATATTTTTCATAATGGAAATCAGGCTTAATATCGTTCTTATGATTGCTTTCCACAGTGAAAATTTTACTGTGAGTAGTTTTAACTGACAAACGAGAAAAAAACATTTTTTTTGGTTTTATAGCAAAATGTACAAAGGAAAGGAAATTATAACAAAAAGAAAATTTAAAATTTTTATTATTTTTGTTTTTACTTAGGAAATGGCAGTAAAAAATTTTTATTTAATTATTTTGTAAAATGATATTTTTGCCAGTACAAATATTTTTGTGTCGAACGGACACTGATGAATTCCACGGATCTTAATTTTTAGACCAATAGGTAAACGAAATCAAATATGTAAACGAAATTTTTCGTTCGAAATGGCGAAAAAGTGTAAATGGATTGGTGAATCAGTTGATAAGTTATACAAAATTATTATAAGTTAACTGTTATTATTGACCTGATGGAGCTCAAAAATCGAAACCTACACTAATCGAGAGCTCATAAATTGGTTTACTATATCTGTTATTGAAATAATTAAAAATGTCAGTTTATAATTAAATAAAGAAAATGATTGGTTTTAAAAATAGAAACATTCATTTTTCGCGATCTTACAAGTCAATTGGGAATTATTTATATTTGAAGAAAGCACCCGTTTTATATTGTTAAAGTATTCTCGTAGTATAATTGGGTTTCTACAGTTAGTTTCTAGACTAAGAGATGTGCACTATAAATTCTGTGCACATCTCTGCCCAGAATTTATAGTGCACATCTCTGTGCACTATAAATTCTGTGCAAACTTATACATTTTGACAGAAATGTCTTAAATTTACATCCGTTAACTGTTGGGAGAGCTGAGTCAATGTTGATTACATGTGTAATATCTTGAAATTACATATGTAATATCTCCTCACAGGAACTTAAACATCGAAATTGTTATATTGGTGTAGTGAGAGGAGATCAATGTCATTTTCCATCTGAATAGTGAATGTCACTCATGAATTTTATTTTATTTCTATATCAAATTTTTTTAAAATTTTTCTAAAATCATCTTTTTCATCTAAAACGTCTTAGTTATTGTAAGATTTCTTTAGAATTTTTCTCCAAAAATCTTCACGTAGAGAAGAAAATATAGCAATTCTTTGAATTTTGTTTGTTCAGAGATGAGGCCATTTTTTGCAAACTTGCAGCCGCATTTCGGCTGAGGAGCATTTTTTTATAATTTTGTGAACTACACATCTCATTTTGAGCTTATTTGTAATGGGAATTTGTAGTTCATCGGTTTCATAACAGTAATAAAAATGGTTTAACACAGAATTTAATTCCAAACCCAATGTATTATCAACTGCTTCCACCGATAGTTCAAAAACTGTTACGTCTCCCCTGGCAAACATTTTTGGTATTATTACTTTTTGTCGTGACATGATTATACATTTTCTCGGTTGTTGTGTAGATGGTATACATATGTAAATCAATTATGTTTATATATTTCATGTAATTAATTTTGAAGTTTTAGGTGAAAAATTTAACCTCCACCTAACAAGAAAGTCATGACTTGAGGTGAGATGGGCACTAAGAAAGTGCACAAATACGTATAAATGGTTCGTCATAGATTATATACTTGAAAAATAATATATGCATGTACATAAGAATTAATTAACTTAGCTTATTAAAACTTAATAACAATTAATTTATTTCAAAAATTAAAATCACGAACAGTTTTTGTCCAATTAAAAATATTTATATCGGACAAATTTACACACCCCTATAAGTGTTTAAATTAAGTAGTTTATTCGCCCTCGTTCGCAGATAAAGTAGCGTGTCATTTGGTGGGACTCTCGAGTACAATCCCCGGAGGTGACTCAAAAATCCAAAAATCTTATCTCAAGATAAGCATTTTACGACTAAATTTGATTAACTAGCATAGCAGAATAGAGAGCATCAGACGTTGGTTTTATATATAACGTTTTTTTTATTACTTTATTATAAGTTTTAAATCGCTCAATTATTCGCTAATAAATTTATGAGTCAAAGTGTAACAGCTTATCGCTGATAAAATGCTTTACCTTTTGACCACAGAAATATTCAAACTCGTTTACCTAAACTTACCTTACGAAAATTTATAATTTCACACCAATCCTACTAAACCAATATAAAAATGTTTGTGATTATTTCTCTTCATAATCCTCTTAAAAACGAAATGATTAATCATTTCGATTGATTAGTTTAAATAAAACAAATTGATTTTTTAAAATAATTTGTTGTTGTTTTCTCAAATTTATTAAAGACATTTTTCATTTTTATATAAGTATAATAATTATAATTTATTTCCTTTTTGTTCTTATTTAATTATTTGCTGTTATATTTTATGTACATCCAATAATTGTTTTTTTTCTTAATTATAAATAATCCTTAATAATGTTTTGTCTTTTGTTCATTTTTATTTTAATTTTATAAGACATAAATGTTTCTTAGTTTTGTTGCTGTTGTATTGATTTACATATTTTCATAAAAATTGTGTATAACTATAATTTGTCATTCTCCTTATCTAAATAATAACAAAATTATGTTATAAATATTAATAAACAAAAAATAATGATAATTCACCATTGATATATTATTATTTTATTTTTTATAATTTTTATTTATTTATAATTAGTTTTGTCATTTTTAACTACCTATGTATATGTATATTTAATATTAATGTTTTGGTTTTTTTTCAATATTTTATCAATTATTTAATATTGAATTTCGTTGGAAAATAAAAATATATAAATTGTATTTATTTATTTACTTTTAAATTTATTTATTTAACTTTAATTTTTTTTAATTAATTTTTTTTGTCATTATTTATAATAAAATAAGTCTTGATTAAATTTTGTGTTATGTTTAAATATTTCAACTTGTTTAATTAATTACAATAATTATAAAAATGTCCTTTTGTATTTTATATTATTACTATTTATATTTATATTATATATTTTTCATATTTAATTAAATAAACGAATAAATAATATCAAAAACTTAACAAATTTTTAAAATATTTTGTTTTTGTAACTTTTTTGTTTTGTTAGTAATAAAAATTATTTACAAATTTTTTGTGAATAGTAAACTTATAAATATTTAAAAGATTAAAATAATTTTAACTCTTTATACTAGCAAGTTTTCCTGTTTTATTTTGAAAAAGTTGAAGTATTTACAAAACAGAAATCAAAACTATATAAAAAAACTCTTGTATTATTCTTGTTGGTCCATTCACTCTCAAACTAAAAACTTAAAAGATGAAATAAATAAATAAAGAATAAAACAACAAAGAAATGTTTTTGAATTTTTTGTTTCTGTCAGGAAATGGAAATACAAATAGGACAAAATTTGACGTTGATATGAACATTTAAAATCGATTTTTATGTTTACAATGTGAAAATTTAATTTACGTACTATGCAGATGTGATTATGACTTGTAGTTAAAATAATAATACGAGCAGTTCAGATTTGTAAATGTGTTAAGCCATTAAATTTCGATTTATGAAAAATGAAAAACAAAATGGGAGTATGAATATATATGCACGCTTAAAAATTTATTGATACAAATTGTAAGTAACATGATTTTTAGACATCTGATAACTTGATTCTTTACGTAGTCTATGTATCAATGTAAATTTTTAACTTAACTTATTTTTCAATATCAATCATAGAAATAAAGGTAATTTGCAGTTTTACGAATCGAAACTATTTAAAAAATATATGGTTTATCTTCGAATCCAAACATTACGTTAATTAACAAACAGAGACCTTGGAACTTTATTAATAGCACATTTTTATTATGTGAATATGATTTTCACTTTAAAAGAATACTTTATGAAAGTGACAAAGTAATGGTTTAATTACTAATCTCGCGCCTTCTTCAGATAGCATCCATTTAGAGACATCAGTAGATAAAGCACCTGGAAAGTTATCTGAAAAGTATAAAACAATGCGTAGATACACAAATACTGCTATTTTTTCGTAGTTAGCAACGTTCAGAACCACGTTCTCGATTTTGAAATACATATAGTATATAGCAATCCATTTCCATATGATATGATAGTTGGATGAGCATGTGACTTGTAATAACTGGTAGTTTCATTAATTTTGCAGTTAGGTTCCATTGAAAATCTTTTTTGAATACATATTTTAAAAATAAACTTTGTTTTACTGTGGGCGAAATTTTAAACCAATTCTATTATAAACTTGACAAGTTATGATATAATGTCTCATCAACATTAATAATTTTCAGGTTGTATAGTTTCAAAACATATATCGATTTCAAAAGTGCTGTATGACTATAATCATTCCAACCTATAAATTTTATATTTTTCATTTTGCACTCGGTCCTAATGACAAAGCCATTGTAGAACCTCATATACCCTTAACATTCCTAACCTAACGAAATGAAATGAATGAACAAATTAAATTAGCTTGGTAATGACCTAGGTACATCTCTCAAGATCGTTTCATAGTTGTATAATATTTTTTGTTGTGGATTATTCAATATTCGTTTAATAATTTGAGCTGATTTTTTACTAAACACCATTCCGATATTTTTAACCGAACTGTCACATTTTTTAACCGAACTGGCAACAACAAATTCTCCAAGAGATCGTGTCTTTCCAAAATTTAAAAAAAATGATCCCTTGGAGAGTAAAAACAAAGTTCAAACAATTAAGAACAAGCTCTAAATGTCCTTAGTTCAAATATACTTTTATTAAGTATGGGTTCATATTTTTTATTAAGTGTAGGTTCTATGTTTAGTCTTTTCTTCTAATCGTTATAATGCTTGTTCATGTCACCAAGATAATGTGATATTCGATTATTACCATATAAAACGTTGTCAGGAAAGAAATTTACTCATTTAGTTCCAATATGGCTATTTGGCTTGAGAATCTCCTCGGTTTCCAAACTCGCTGGAGTGAGTTCTGAATTTTGTATAATTCTGAATAGTTCGAATATGCATTGACATTAAAAATGTTTCGAATGATGATTCGGTTGGTTGATAAATTAAAATAAACACCAATATCAGGGGACTATTAACATTTACTTGAAGGATCGCGCGTTGGGTGCAAGAGCTCTGACAGTTACAAGGAGCTAGAACAGTCTTATATTTCTGCAACCAACTAAAGCTTAGTTAAAAAAAAAATATTCCATAAATTTTTTGCTGTTACTAGTAACTGGGATACGTTCTTTATGTATAATCTTAATAATATCTCCAATTTGAACTAAGCTTCCGATTTAGTTGGTTAATGTCGGTAATAAAGTGTTAAGTATCTCCAGCTTAATGTAATCGGCTCATTGAAAAAAATTAATATTCTGCCTACAAAACATAATCAATTGTTAAAATTATATAAGCATGATTAACATTAGATATTATTATTTATTTGTATACCTATTGAAATTAGCTCACCTTAAGAATCCATCTATTAAGATAGATTGGTATATGAGGTTTTAGATTTGGATTCCAATGTTTCATATTTTCACAATGTTTTTGATTCCTTATCTTAATTTTCTGGATCAGATGTTTATGGATCTTATGATTTCATTGTAGGAATTGTCTCTATACTTTTGTAGATCAGAACAAAATTTTTAAATTTTTGAGAAGCTAATGCTATAGTATGCCAGTGAAACTAACGTTTTTGTCAGAAATTAAAACGCTTAGACGCCCATCTCCTGTGTTATTAACTGAATAGTGCATATTAATCTCCGAAACTACTAGTAATTTGCACAATTGGTGCATCCGACGAAACGTTTATGGTTTATGGTTATATAATGAATGTACACCAATATTTCTTTTTAATAACAAACTAAGAAAATGAAACCAAGTCAGAAAAAGACGAGATAAAATTTTATTATTATACCTACAGTAATATTTTTAGTAAAAGTTCAAAATTACACCATTCAAATTAATTTAATTACAATGTTTTTTCGGTCGTTAATGCGTCGTGTTGCCAACAATTAATTATAACATTAAGAATTGACAGTTCGATTTCCAAACGGACGCTATTTCGTGTTTACAAATTAATTTTGGGAATATATGTTTATCTTCAAGGTTTTATCCTTCCATTATTGTAAAATAGTAATTAAAAGAATTATTCATATGAGTTTTAATTTAAACCAAAATTATATTTGAAAACTAAAATATGTATACATAACAGCAATCAAAAGTATTCGAAATTAAATTCCAAATTACTTTAAAACAAAACTATTTTGTTAACCAACAAAATAAAAAATCCTTTACACAACCTTTTAACCGCATCTCCTCCACATAGTCAACCTTAAAACGTTTAAGAACAAACAAACAAACAAAAATGTTATTTGCGGTATTCCAAAATGATATTCGAATTTATACCATACTCTTAAAGAATATAAGATGATATTATTACAACCACAATACATTTTTATGGCACTCATGTCAGTATAAATGGATACATAAAAAGTTGCTGCTATATTATTGTTTAAGAGTTTATTGAGAAGATAAAAAATATTGAATTTTTGTGGAGATCCCAAAAATATAAAAATCATATACCTTTCAATTTTGTTTTCACCAAACTTTCAACTCGGAACCACAATCTTAAAAGGTAGATTTTGAGTAGATTTTTAATTTAAAGAATCTTTCGCAAGAAGAATAAAAGTTCTTATCACAAAAACACTTAATATATATAAAAACACAAATATATTAATAGTAAAGAATGTATTCATGCCTTTGTGTATTATTTAATTTTTAATTAAATAGTTTAGAATTAATTTAAACTGATAAACTTTATATATATATATATATATATATATATATATATATATATATATATATATATATATATATATATATATATATATATATATATATATATATATATATATATTAAATATATATATATATATATATATATATATATATATATATATATATATATATATATATATATATATATATATATATATATATATATATATATTTATATATATATATATATATATATATATATACATATATATATACTATCAACAATTAAATAATGAATAATGGATTATCCAGTCCATATTAGAAAAGAGAATCCGGAAATAACACCTATTTCAATAATGTAATATACGATAGATAAGAGGGAAGTGGAAAGACATATGAATTTTATTACACAAATTTTCAAACCCAAAACTTACACACATAAAACATGGTAAAACTATTTAGTCACAGATGTTTCAATTCTGGAGACGTGTTTGATTTTGTATATACGAAGTTTACTATAAAAACTACAAATGTTTTATTGGATTTCGAAAAGTTTACAGTTCTTAATGATTTAAGTTTTTGTTCCGAATAACCTAACTTTTGATTAAATAATCTATATATGAGTTTCCGTCATATATGTTTATAAATATATATGTATACAGTCAAACCTGATTATTACGAATCGCAAGGGACTGAGAATTTTATTCATTACAATAAGGTTATTTTATAACAAGAGTTGCTTACATTCAGGTTCGAAATTTTTTTGTTCGATATATAGAGGTTTTTGTAAAATTCTAATAAAAACATGTTTTAGTGACTGAAAAACGCTTTTTCAGTCAAAATACAACAAATCTTGAGTATAACTGAGTTGGGATTGGTTATGTCAAACATACATTTACAAACACAAAATCTTAGAGAATGAACAAATAATATGTACACCCGCATATGTATTTATTTCAGTATTAAAATAAAATTCAAAATTCATTTAACAAAATAATAAATATGTAATCCAGTTTCAAACGTTTCTCAATTTCTACCTTATCAAACCGTTAAGTTGTAAAAAAATCTGTTATACGGGTTTGCTTAAGAACCTTAACTTTGATTTCATCAACCTTTCGTTCAGTTGCGTTAAGCAAACAAATTTCATTCGCACAATTAGGTTGAGAAGTCAAAAAATTTCGGAATAAACTAATATATTTTTCAACTTCTCGCATTGTTGGAATCTCTATTTCAACCTCACTGTCGGAATCTCCTATATCTGTTGGATCTACCAAATTTGTCTGACCAGATAATAAAATTTCTGTTTCAGAAATAACCTCATTCGCTGTTGGTAAATGTTCATCCACATTTATGTAGTCGATTAGTTTCACATCCCCAGTCAATGCGTTTAAAGATGGGTTTTGCCAATATAAATTCTTCACGTCGCTCTCGATCTCTGCAATATGTGCCCGAACAGAATCCTCAACAACTTCAGCACGCAGTGACCAAGACTTCTGAAAGCAATGCAGGATTGTTGTTGGTTGTATCAGTTCCCACGCTTGCTTTATCATATGGCATCCATCCAGAACGTTAAATTTTGGTAAATCTTGTTCATTATTAATCGTGGTAATAATTTTTTTAAGTAGAAGCCTCCGATAATGTACTTTGAAGTTTTGAATTATTCCTTGATCCATTGGCTGGATCAAACTGGTTGAATTTGGCGGCAAGAATTCAACTGTAACAGACGTTAATCTCGGTACTTCGAGATGTGATGGGCAGTTATCCACTATTAATATGATTTTACGATTTTTCTTTTGGTAAATATTATCTATGTAGTGTAAATAAAATTCCCATTCGTGATAACACATCCATGCTTTACGGTTCGCTTTGTAAATCACTGGCAAAGTGTTTACATTTTTAAAACATCGTGGCTTGCTGTATTTACCAATTATGAGGACTGGTAGTTTTTCAGTTCCGGTTGAATTGGCACCTAACACAACCGTTAGTCGTTCCTTACTCAACTTTCCACCATAACATTCATCGTTTTTAAGGGCCAAAGTTTTATCCGGCATTACTTTATAAAATAAACCAGTCTCATCCAAATTAAAAATATCTTCTGGCCGATGTTGCTCCAATATTGAGGTTAACTTGGTTGATACCCATGCCGATGCCTGTGATGTTGATGCAGATCCTCTTTCACCCGAAATTTTTTTAAAACTTATTTCGTGACGTTTTTTAAACCCTTCCAACCACCCGTTACTTGCAGTGAAGTTGCTTATGTTTAATTGTTTAGCAAACTCTAACGCCTTCTCTTGAATTAATGGTCCATTTATTGGAATATTTTTAGCACGTTGTATTTTAAACCATTTGAGGATAGCGTCTTCCACTTGAATAAATTTACCTCGCCGGAGTTTTTGCCTTTTTTTGCTGAATGACGCCCGTTTGTATTTATCTTTGTTGCTTATAATTTCTGTCACAGAGCTTCGCGGAATATTAAATTTTTTGGATAATTCGTTGTTGAATGTTTCATTTCTTCCTCTATCATCGATTAACTTTAATTTTGTTTCCAGTGTAATGGCTTTCCTTTTACTACACATTTTATTTTGGTGTAATACTATGAATATATCACAATTTTACTCAGCAATAATGTGCATGTGCAACGCAATAGTAATTCGAAAACTGAATAACAAAATATGATTCGCACTATAAAATAATGAAAACCAACGACAGTTATAAATTTAAGGAAATAGTGGGTTAAATATTTGAATTTTGAAGATAATTTGATGATATCAATGTATTATTTGTATTCAGTGTACCCTATAATATAAGTAAATAGTAAAAACATACATAAAGAAACAACAAAAAACGAAAAAACTATTTTTTTTGTTTTATCTACGTTACGTTTTATTTCTGTTTCTATCTTAGTTCTTTTTAACCAGGGAAATTAGGATATATTTTTTGCTAACCGTTTTCGAATTTGTTCGTTATAACATAATATCTAGGTTTTCTTAAATGGAGGTAATTTTATATTATAAAAATTACGAAATGTATGGGACTTCTGATTGTTACATTTACAAAGAGGTTTTCGTTATATGCGAGATTTTTATAACGAGGTTTGACTGTATATATATACATACATATATATATATATATATATATATATATATATATATATATATATATATATATATATATATATATATATATATATATATATATATACATATATATATATATATATATATATATATATATATATATATATATATACATATATACATATATATATATATATATGTATATATATATATATATATATATATATATATATACATATTTATATATATATATATATATATATGTATATATATATATATATATATATATATATATATATATATATATATATATATATATATATATATATATATATATATATATAACCCAACGATTCCATATGAAACCCATTAAAAGAATGATATGTGGATCCGACCCCTTTTGATTTCGACGAAAGCTTGAGTTCTCTATATGCAAATGAATTTAGACGTGGTTTTTAGTCTCTATTCTTTGAACAGGGCCGCTCGCCGTTTTCTATGTTGCTTCTTTTAGGTTAAGGTTTGGCTGGAGAAAACCAGTGCTTTTCTAAAGTTGTCTTTGTACGTTAACTTGACCTGCAACATTGTTTCGTGTTTCTTTAGTTTTTTTTTTAAATAAAACGAAAATTACAGATCCTTCCGTTTTAAATATATCATTTAAAATGACATATATTATAATAATTAAACAATCCTATTAACAAATACGTGACACCTAATAATAAAACACAAGCTCCATAAAAAACAAATTTTATTATATTTTTACATATTTGTTACGAATCTATGTTAAGACGTATATCTTAAAAGAATGTCGACACCATACAAGATTTGTTCAAATTTTTTGGGTAAGGCTCACTCAAAAAATATTGCAATCCTACAAAAATTTACATTTTCTATTTTTGTTGTTTTTATTTTTTATTTTTATTTCTTTGCAATCTGTTTTGGGGCTCAAGACTCTACCCAATCTTTCGCGGTTCGCTTATTTACTTCTTTATTTTTACGCAATTACACCCAATTCGAGAACGTAAGGCTATAGGTCCGATTTTCTTAACCATCTGCACATTGCATAGCTTCATGCCAGCCTAAAGTGCTGGCATGAAAGATGGGTCGGCTCATGAATTTTGCACTCCAACAGGGAGTCATAGTTGTGTTCATTCACACCACAAATCGTAATCTCATGGTGAAAATCCCTTTTGTATACTGCTCCTATCGGGATTCGAACCCGATACTGCATCACCTGGGCGGTAATTTATATTTTATTTGTGTTAGTGTAGAATAATTCATGAACCACTTACAATTTATGACTAACGGATGAGTCACATTTATACGGGATATATGTATAACTATAGTGAGTTCATTCGTAACTGGCTTCATAGAACGCCGTTTGTAGCTTAATGGTCAAGAGAGTTTCTCATCACGCCGCGGTCTCGAGTTCGATTCCCGCCGTTGACCAAAAATTAACATGCAACCGGATGACATAAAAACGCGTTTGTGTGTAAAAACATTCGTTGGGCTGACCACCTACAATATGCATCAATCGTTAAAAAATTGGTTCGTAAGGTCTCAGTTGAGACGCGGTAAGGTTAGTTTACGGCCTCTAAGACATAGATTAATTTTTAAGGGGCTTCAATTAAAACGTATAAAAAATGCAGTCGTAGGTTTAAGTCAGTGGTTATTTCATAGATCTAGCTAAGACAGAAGATATTATTCATTTTGGAAATACACTTTGTAATATAGCGATTTCCTTATTAAAACTCAGTAAACGAAACTTGGCCCTCTGGTCTACAATATATTACTGTGGATCAGGTATCATTCACCTGCCATTTCATTAAGTTTATCAAAACCATGTTTAATTTACAGCGAAACTTTCCAGGGAATATTTAAACTTCACAGATATAGCGAGATGTAACAGATAACATTTCGCAAAATCAGAAAAGTGGAACAGATAACGAGAAATATATGATTTCAACGGGAAAACCGAAAAGATGGTCTAATCGAAAAATTCAACGTTAGTTTGATGTCTCATTTTATATGGTAAACAGAACTTGATAAGTAAACAAACAGAATTGCAAGAAGGGATACGCTCATGTCAAAACGCGAGCGAAAAACTTGGCTCTAAAACTCGATGAAATAAATTTCGATGAAACATGCGATTTCATGAACAGTTATCATAAAACAACGAAAGCACCAGCTTTGCAAAAGACAAATCAAATTTTTATAAAAACATATTTTTTTTTTTTTTTTTTTTTTTTTTTTATCTCTACTATCTGTTTTGGGGCTCGAGGCACTTCCAACTCTTTCGCGGTTCGCTTATTTACGTCCTACCTTACGCCATTACAGCCAAATCGAGGACGTACGGCTATAGGTCCGATTTACGTAGAACCATCTGCACATTGCATAGCTCCATGCCAGCCTATAGTACTGACATGGAAGATGGGTCGGCCCATGAATTCTGCACTCCAAAAACATATTCACTGATCAAAATATAAATTTAAACTTTGTAATGTTCCTGAGTACTGAGTATTGGTAATTTTCATTGGCACCCATAGTATATTATGTGAAAATATTTAATCAACATATTAAATTTCCGTTTAATACGCAAAAAACAATGAAGTTCCTCGTTTCACTGCACTTAGAAAATTATCGGGGTCCGATTTCGCTAATTATTTGTGAAAATCCTCACTCATCGTGCGATTTAAAACAGGTTATTGTTCAATAAATAATAATTTGCTTCAAAATGATGAGGATGAATCACGCGAGAAAGTAGATCGAAGCACAATTTAAACAGTAACCTCGTCAACATTATTGTTCATGGATAATCTTTGTTAACAGCTTCAAAACACAGTCTCGCATTAAGTTATTGAATACACAGTCTCGCATTCAGTTATCTGCTACAAGAAGCAGTTTATCTAAAATATAAAGGACACATGCAACAACTAATTAATATTAAGTTACAAATGATTTTTCTGAGAACTATTACGCAGTGTACAATACCCAATAATATACACTTTGTTACGAGGAACAGGGGCATAAAACAAAAAAACGTTTTCATTTAAAGAACAATTGGATACCGTTTCGTTGAAATCAAAAGAGATCGAGTCCAAACACTGAATCGCTGATATGGGAGTTTGTATAATACTCGTGTTAAAAATTTCTTAATAACTTTTAAATAAGTTTACAGTAAACATCAGTTATACAGTGAGCCATATAAGTGCGTTTTGCTACCTAATAACTATATTTATACGGGATGGGTATTTGCTAAAACAAAAATGTGCAGATATCATCAAGAGATATGTACTTTATACTTAACATTCAGAAGTTCCAGCGCTGTGTGTAATTAAAATTTTTTCTCCTATCTATAAAATAAAATTATTTTGTAATTTTTCAAATAGTTTAATGTTTGTATGTCCGGATGGAAAATTATTTTGTTGGATGATTTCTCGTTCTTCCATTGTGAAAGTTATAGATGTAGATAAGCTTATATAAGAATAAGCTCAAGATTCGGCATTGAAGTTCGATATTATTGTTTTATATAACAAGTGTGTGTTCATGTTATCAATCTTACACTATACTATAGATTTTCTCATTCAACGTTGATAGTTGAGAATTTTGATCTAAATAAAAATTGTTGGTCTAATATCAGTTTCTGCTTCAGCAAAATAGGCTTGAGACATAATTGATAGTAAGCTTATAAATTCGTGTGTGCGTGTGTGTGTGTATGAGTGTGTATGAGTGTGTGTGTGTGTGTGTGTGTGTGTGTGTGTGTGTGTGTGTGTGTGTGTGTGTGTGTGTGTGTGTGTGTGTGTGTGTGTGTGTGTGTGTGTGTGTGTGTGTGTGAGAGAGAGATGTAACATCCTCTGCTTATTAATATTATTTGAGTATTACAATGATTTTAACTTATTGAACATAACCGATGCCTTAATCTTCATTATGTTGCTTCATAAAATTTATTTACCAAAAAAGTTCAAATCCAGATATAGATTCGAAATATGTCGACAGATTTTATATTTCACGCTGCAGCACTAAACCAATAATTTTGGTACATGTAGAATGAAACAGTTGGCAGTCGTAGATATAATCAAATTCTTACATATTATATACAAACAGAAAAGCAGACACAGGTGTCAAAAAATCAACTGTAATAAATGGTATAAGGTGGTTGAGATAAAGTAAAGAATTCGCCAATATTTACTATTACACATCTTAGTGCCCAATAATGGAATTACAACTTAAATGTTGCACGGCAGACAATTCATTCTGTTTCTCAAATCGTTCGATAGATTGCCATTATTTATGAGAAAAAAGACAGATGCATAACCAATGATCGAATCAACGTATCAAACTTCCGAGGTTTCATGTTTTCTCATGAATTATTGCTTTTGATTTAATTATGTTTACTAACGAATTCGGCGAAGAATAATTGAATTGTGTAATTATAATGGTTTTCATCAAATAGCTAAATAATATTTCGTTGTTTGTACAGTACATATGTTATATTCAACACATTAGAATAAATTACCTTGCGTAAATACAATTTGTATCACAGCGTCATTTATTTTCAAACCATTAAAAATTGTATGTCAACAATTTTCAAGAGCCAAAAAAAATGTTTTGAATTATACAGACAAAAATAGCATCTTCGAATTTTCAATTGCGACTACACCTTACATGGCAATTGTTATTATTATTGTTATTTAAAATTTAATACGACAAGTTATTTTATGTTATGTATGTACTACATATATGTACATGCTCCTTATGATTTACTTTTATTTTTTTATGTTCACTAGTACAACATATAAATATACAAGACAGAAAAAAATGGTTCTCGAGCGCAACAGAAAAAAATGTCCCCTTATACATTTACAACATATATATATATTTATACATATGTATGTACACAACCATATATAATATTTACGATACGAAAATGTTGAACAAACAAATTGGATACATATAATTTTACTTCATGTTTTTTACGTGAGCCATAATACAATTATACTCTTATGTATATACATGTATCCTTGTCCCAAAAATAAAAATAAAAAACTTTCGTATATCCTTTTTTGAAAATCTTTTCTGTGATAAAATCTTAATGTAAAAAGCATAATCACCATACGAAACTATGTTATACCACACATACCCGATCATATAATGATTTTCACATAATTATTTTGTTCATTTCACTTACATAACAATTATAACAATGCAAAGATTTTTGATGGGAAAATACGAAGATACCTGTCTGTATACACATACATACATACACACACACATATATATATATATATATATATATATATATATATATATATATATATATATATATATATATATATATATATATATATATATATATATATATATATATATATATATATATATATATATATATATATATATATGTGTAAACCATTTTCTGTTCAAGCTGGTAAGTACGACATATTGTACAACAAATTGTTATACTCGTTCTATATATAGATCTAAATACAAATAAATATCCAATTCAATTTAAAAATCTGTCAAGTGTAATTAATTTGAACCCTTTGAGAAATGAGTGTTCTCTGTTTTTTCGTCTCGTCTTGTTTTCTGTGAATATCTTTAGTAGAACTTGATTACCTTCTAAGTGATTAATGAATGCACTACCTTAAATCCTGACATTTTAATGTTAGGGTTTCTTTTTTCCTTATTCGGTTTTTCATTTTTTTTTGTTTTGCAACTCGTCTCTGTGTTAAGATTAACGACATTTCATTTTTAAAACAAAATTCTAGAAGACGATAAACACCGTAAAAAATTATATAGAAAGTTTCCTACTGTGAGATATTTTCTCGTTTTAATTAAAATTTATATCGTTTTATTCAGTATTTCGTATAGTATATGCATACTTGTACATATATAATCAATATATTGGTGGGTTATGAATCTGAATCTGGATACACGGGAGTGGTAGCAATAAATCAATCAAATAAATCGATGCCATTAACAGTTCAATAGGATTTTGGTGTAAGATTAAACCTATTGGCATAGGTATTAAAATTTGATTGCATTATATGTATTTATTTTTTCAGAAGGTGGTAACATGGAATCTATGTCGAATGGCTTTTTAACCGAAAGGTTTATTTTGTAATATTGGTATAGTATTTTTATATGTTATTTATTTGAGGCTAACAGCACTTTCAACTTGTTCGCGGTTCACTTATTTACGTCCTACTTTACGCAATCACAAAGATGGGTCGGCCCATGAAATGCACTGTAACAACTCTAACAGGGGATCATAAATGTGTTCATTAACGTCAAAGATCGTATCGGGTTTCAAACGGCAATCTTTCCGCTCCAATCGTTAATTTATTATGAATTTGATACCAAAGTATTCAAATAGGGATTTTCGTTAGACCTGCGTTTGTAATGAAACCATATTCACTACGGCCAACAATGGAAAAATACTTTATTCCTTGTAACATATCAAATCGATTTTACAACATACAAGCTGAGAAAATTAAATTCAAGATATGATTAGCAGCCAGTTGTGACTCATGACCAATAACCAGATGAGACAATAAGTTGATGACGGTTTTCCAAACAAAATTCAAAACGAAATCGAGAAAAGTAAAATAAAGGTATTCTTGCTTTTTGCTTATGAAAAAAACTGAACAATGCCAATATCGACAGCTTAGTAATAGTACCTAAATTGGGAGTAGATTAATCTTTGCAATCTGTTTTATGGATAATGCTGTCCTAACTCTTTCATGATTCACTTATTTACGTCCAAGTTTACGCCATTGCATAGCTAAATCGAGGATGTACTGCTATAGGTCCAGTCTACGTTGAACCACCTCGATCTTGTATAGCTCCATACTAGCCAATAGTACTGACATGGATTGGCCCATGAATTCTGCACTTCAACAGAGAGTCTTTGATGTGTTGATTCACACCACCGTCCATATTCAGATAGTGAAAGTTTTACTGACACGTGAGTAAGTTAGTAAAAGTATTTCCAATTAAAGTATATGCAATTGCCATTGCTTTAACCACTGCACTGTTTGGTCGGTGACTTATGTTTTTAAAATTTTATCTGCAAAATTATCAGATTTTAAGTCTTTAGCAATTCGAGTGATTAAGCATATCATTCGAAATACATATAAACAAAAATAATAATGTACTACCATTTGCAAAAGGGTTAATGTCTTATTTCGATGTTTTTGCTAACATTATACTCATATTACTACTTTTACTAACTTACTCACGTCCCAATAAAATTCCCGTATTATAGAATCATGTAGCAATATTTCTAGTAGATATCTTTCAAGTCAACATATTCCAAGATGTTAATTTTAAAATTTGTAATTTATTTACTCAATTATGCCTCAATTGGTTGACGTTTCAATTTGAATTATAACTTTATACAACGGGCAAACCAATCTACATGTCCCGTTGGATTGATAAGAAATAACTTTTTACTCTGAATGTATCAATGGTTAACTATTTGTCACTACATTAATATTAAAACGTCGTGAACCCTCTAAAAAGCAGAATGTGTCATTTTGCTGTAAACAATATATTTGTTTGTGCTCCTATCATGTCTTAGTTTAAAAGTACCCAGTTATTTCACTTTTCAAGAATCTGAATAAACTAGAAGTGAGGACTAAGCGTTCCTAGGCGTGGTTTCTGTAAAATAATGTCATAACTGTAAATATAATAACCTCAATTCAGTACTCAATTTCCATTAGAACAGTCCGATCAATCAATTTCTCACTGTTGTGTTCACCTATGCGTGTATTTTTATCAATTATTACGAAACATTTCGAGGTGAACGCCAATATTCCTATATTTCAGACAAGGCTACCATTCCAACAGACATGATTACTATTTTTGACCAAGAAATCCAAATATTAAGCTATTTAAACCTTAGTTCAAATGCTCTTGCAAATTGTGGTGTAACATTAATTGGTTTTCAATAAATCCACTTGTTCCAGAATATAGTAGCAAATAATTTTTATATTAAAGCACTCGATGAAATATAATGAATTTTTTGACATTTCTTAGTCAAATTTCTAAATAAAATGCTTAAGACCTTGAGTAGAATATCTACAAATCGTGGCCTAAGTAAAATAAGCGTTGCAGACGCTAAAAAGTTAGCTGCATTTCAAGCAATAGACGATTATGTGCCCAACAATACTGCAATAGGAATTGGTAGTGGTTCAACAATTGTGTATGCAGTTCAACGTCTTGCTGAACACGTTAAAAACAAGAATCTTAAAATTGAATGTGTTCCAACCGGGTTTCAAGCTCGTCAATTAATTATTGAAATGGGTTTAATTCTAAGTGATTTAGATCGAAATCCAATTTTAAGTATAGCATTTGATGGAGCTGATGAAGTGGACGCAAATACAGTTCTTATTAAAGGAGGTGGTGGTTGTTTATTGCAAGAGAAAATTGTTGGATCGTGTGCCAAAAAATTTATTATTATTGCCGATTATACAAAACATTCCAAAAAATTGGGCGAGCAATGGACGAAAGGTATTCCGATTGAAGTTCTACCCTTGGCTTATGTACCTATTAAGCTAAAGATTGAAAAGTTGTATGGAGGAAAAGCTGAATTACGCATGGCAGTTGCGAAAGCTGGTCCATGTATTACAGACAATGGAAATGTGATTCTTGATTGGAAATTTCCAAGAGAAGAAGACTTTAATTGGTCCGAAGTTAATATATGTTTGCAATCAATCCCCGGAGTTGTAGAAACAGGTTTATGTATAAACATGGCGGAAAAGGTGTATTTTGCAATGCCAGATGGAAGCATTAAAATTAAAACTAATTTTTAAGATGTAACATTTAATTGAAATATAGAAATATATTATCGATGTAAAATATTTTGGCATGTTAAGAATCACATGTATAACTTAGATGACTGAATGACTACATTTGCTAAATAATTATTACAACTGAATTTAAACTCATCTGGTAACTAATCTGTTGTATATGCACTGCGTTCATTTGTGGAGTGTAATCAATTGGTTAGTACTTAGACGATTAATTTAAGCCCACTATTTTTATAGGTTTCATCTTTCAAAGCCATCTTACTAGGTCTGTGTGGCTCAACATTCTACACATCTGCAGTTTGGTTTTAAATTTATTATTTTTTATATTGGCATGGAACGTATGGCTATCTGACGTAATTATTACCGCTAAAATTGCTAATAATTTCACATTTCAGCTCTGAAATGTATTTTAAAGGTGGTCTCCAAACAAATGAAACATATTTTTAGGACTCTAGCCCTAAGTTCCATTTTCATTTTTCGTAGCACGTACCTTTCTAATGGATCTTTTACGTCCTTTTGCTGCTTTCCAAAAATTATAGTTTTTCGACGAAAATAAGAATTGTTTGTTACTTAAATAATTAAGGCTCAATTTTTCTGCAAAATTTACTTCTATTTAATAGTTCTAAGTTGTGTTGGAATTTTAATAAGTCCGTATTGACGATATTGTCCGAGACACCCCAATTCCTTATGTTACTTGTTAAACTAGGTAATTTTTCTTTTTTACCCTATGGGTCATAGTATGCATATGATCTGATACTACATTATATTTTCCAACATAAAGAAATTTTCAGATACCCCTAGTGTAACAAAGAAGGCTAATGTGTTGGTTTACTCTCAGAATAAAACTAACAGTTTAATGCTTGGCCAACAAACATATCCTTGACCTTACATGATAATAACCTTGATTCCCAATTATTAAACTCGATCCAAGCGATTTAAATAATGCGATTTAAAATTTTCTTACTACAGTTGATGACGCGTAGTGGACAGTATATGAAATTGATAAATTTCACATTATCTAGTAAAACGTAGATAATTCCATTACTTGTTCTATTTTTACTCTTTCAAAGTGTTTGATATTGGTTTTACGAAAACGGTTGATTCTCCTCTTTAGCAACTGGATCGATGGATGGGTATACATGTATTTTTATATATGAAACTTTGTACAGTGGGATCCTCGTATTAGGTGTAAATCTATCTTTTCTATGTGGACTATTTCTAGCTCCAGAATTTGTTGCAATAGTCCACTTGCATTCAGTTTTTACAATTTTTAATGTTTTTTTTCCATGGATTAATAAAACATGGAGGTAAATTCATTTACATCTTGATTATTTAGTGGCTAATTTAACGTTTCTAATTTTGTTTCTTGCTTCACAAGTTGTCTTATCTTATCAAAAACGTATGTTTAAACGTGTGTGTCATTGTAATTTTTTGGATGGTATTCTATTAATTGGAATTCCTCGATTTGTCATGAACTGTAGTTTTATATTTCTCTTTTTTGAAGTTGATTAGTTATTTTAGCTACACTTGATATTTTGAAGAGGTTCTCATATAATTCACGTACTATGGAGGTTTCTCAACTGGTTTGATTAATAAGTTTCCCGAAGCATGTTATTCAACCGGGTGATCATTTTTGTTTTCATACATATGTGTCATTCTAAAAATACATGTGTCTAAACGTCCATCGTATTGATTTTCTATATGTTATTCTTGAGTAAAACAGCCCTGTAATCTTTATTAGTTAACGGCATGCGACACCTTATCATACGTGTTTCTCTCTGAAACAAGATTGATTGAACTAGGATGATAAAAAATAAGTTGATAAAGCATTTAATTTATTCTGAATATAAATGTGGTCGAAACGGCTGGATTCAGATTGATTATATTTGACTTGTAAATGGAGGAGTTCGTAAACTTAAGATTTTACTGAGAGCGCAATTCTCATAAATGCAACTGAATTTTCTTATAAATATTATGACTATGATAGAAATTGCGTTCTGATTTTTAGTGAAATTTCGTAATTGTACTTTCCAATGTAGGAAATAATAGATGAACAAGTTCATAATATTTTAATTTTAGCCCATTTCATTGATGATAATAACTTAATTTTGGGATAGAGTATGTAGATAAATTTTTCCACTTATGATTTCAATGTCAAATACTTCAAACTTTTTTTTCCATTTCGTACCTTATTTCAAAATGTATATCGACAGTAAAGATGTTTTTTCCGAACCACTGAATATAATTGATAACCTCAATGATTTTCCAATTAAATGAATTTAATGTTCATATTTGCTTCATTATCTATTAATATACAAGAGAGATATTGTTTGAATTTATTTCTAGTATTTATTCAAATTTGTGATGAGGTCTACTAACATGTACATTTGAGATGGATTCTCAATATAAAAAAGAAGCAAGTATTAATAATGTCAGGAACATAATTTTATCAAAACAATATAAAAAATTATTTTCCACATTATCTCTTATCAAAAAATATCTGTCTACCTAATATCTGTCAAATTTGTGTATATACCAAATATATAAAACATACAAAAATAATCTTGAGTTGTTGTCAACCTAAGTAAATATACACCTACATTTAAAAGATACATTTTCTATAATGAACAAACGAAATCTTACACATCAATGACAACATTAATAGGATCAACATGTCATCTTCAAAAAATAAACAAGGAAGTCTTACCTTTGAATTTCTTGTAATGAAAACAAATTGATTGGTAAGCATCAGTTTGTTAATACTTTTATCAGAAAATACATTTATTTTGTCCCTTTATTTTGGCACCAGCCAACACCGATAAATAATACCTTATCTTTTTATAACTTTATGATAAGTGATAAGCTACTTATAGCTAGCTAATATCACAGTTGAAACAATTCCCGTTTCATACGTATGTATTTAATTATGAATGTATGTAGAGGTGACATCGAAAATCACAGAAAAAATTCATCAATTTTCTAATCAAAAATTCAATTAATCGTCATTTTTGTTACATGAACTGTAAATCATAATTGAAAGGTAGCTCGTACAAAAACATTATTTTCTATTTCTAATTTACAAAATATATTTAAATACTTAATGTAAAATATATTTAAAACCAAAATATGAAAAATTAGCAACAACAAAATAATTAAGAAAATTTTTTATTTAAAAGCCCTACTATACATCAGAGACAGAGAGAAGAGTGAAAGAGCTTTTACTTATTTAGTTACATATTTTCAAAAGAAAATCCATTAAGTTTTAAAATTATTTTTTTTATAAATTAAAAACTCATAAATTATAATTCTCGCCTTAAATCTAATTTCACCTTTGAATATAAAAATGATTATTTATTTCTAGAATTTGTCTAAAATTATTTACTAAGAATATTAAAAAAATAAAATAAAAATGATTTAAAATTAACAATGTTGAGGCATCACCATGATATAATTCAGCTAAGCTTTCTTCTGAAACAAATTTTTACAGGGTGTTAAATCAAAACTATATAAGGGCCACGAATATATGTTACTTACCGTTTAGTACATGTACCATTGTTGTAAACTGCACATTTGACCCAATTGAACAGGTGTAATTACCTGAATCAGATTTGTTAACTTTTGCTATTGATAATATTGATGTTGCACCATTTTCCATAAGGTCGGTTTTTACACTGTAAATACAAAAGAAACAAGAGTTTAAAGTTGTATTTGTCGCCAATTATAACAAGTATTTAATGTTTCATTTGTCGCGAATAACAAAAATACAATCCAAATATAGGAGGATTTTTTTTCGAATATAATGAACATTACCAAAATATGTGTACTATGCCAAAATATGTGTACCTTATATCATAAACAGTTAAAAATAAGTTGTTATTTTTCATATTGTGCATTTGTCAGACAGGTATTTGTTATTCGAATAATCGGTTTCACAAGTTGAATGAATCGGAAAAGTTAATGCTTCCCTTGTGCAAGAACAAATTTGTTTTACAATTCAATTAATAAAATTCTTGAAAACATAATTTTGACTGGCGATACAAATGTCCATATATTAAAAATACTGCCATTTTAAAAGATTGTTACTATTTGCTGTTTCTAAAATTACTAAGAGTAGAATGCTAAATAAAATTCATTACGTCCTCTTCGTCCATTCCATGGTGTTCATATTTGTCCAACTGAACGCACTATTCGCGAAACATTCAATAAATTTTGAACCACTTTTTCATTATTGGATGTTCATCACCCGACTAGAGTGCGTACAAGTCGTTCTAATGAGCATCTTCACACTTAGGTAACTTTTATACCCGTAACTTCTTTTTTTACACCTTCCACGTCCTCACACATTTTATTTGTACCCGGTAACTTTTATAATTTTTTGACCAACACAACAAAGCTCAAAAACAAAATTAAATTAAAAAAATACAACAAAATATCCTTGAGAATATTTATATTTCATTTTGCTTTGTGTTGGTGTGTTGAAATTTTTTGAAGTTAGGAAAACTTTAGTTGAAAAATGAATCCGCAAAATAACCGGGCTTTTTACCAGATAAAAGTTACCATTGTGTGAGGATGCAAAATGTGAATATTGCTGCTGTAGTGTGCGTGAATACCGCAATCAATCAATTCGTCGCCGTTCTCAAACTCTGGATTTCTCATATAGCAAATTATAGCGTGTTTTGAAGAGATCTTGGTTTTGAGGCATACAAAAATTCAATCCGGTTAACCTTCGTTTGCGACATCGATTTGGTTTACGGGCAAATATGAACAGCCACAAAAGATTCAAGAGGTTCCAATTCTGAAGAGTGCGCTGTTTGTCGCGTTTTAAGGACAGGTTGCATCGTATTTCTGTACAAATGCTGAAGGACACCGTGTAAACGTCAATGGCGCAAATTACAAAGCAACGTTGAAAGAGTTTTTCTTGCCTAAAATTCTAGATAATGGTGTAACCGACTTGTTGTTGTAACAGGTTGGTGCAACGTGCCACATAGCAGGCCAAATCATCGATTTATGGAAAAATTATACATTTTAATGAGAACTTCAAATCAAGAAAGGAATCCGTGAATTAGCCTCCAAGATCTTGTGATCTTACGACGTTAGGTTACTTTTTATTGAAGTATCTGTACTAATTTGTCTATCTATTTCAATAAACAACAACCGATTCTTGCATTAGACGCAGACACACGTGATTAACGAAGTATCGGCGGAAATGCTCTAAAAAACTGCTAAAAATTAGGACTCCTAGAATAGATCATCTAAGAACCAGTCGCGGAGAACATTTAAAAGAAATTATCTTCAAACAGGGAAGCACATCAGTCGAATACACATCGACGTTAGAATTTCTTCGTCGACTGGTTCCAAGTATAATACCATGGCATTTCCCAGCCAAGCAATGTTGGTGAGAGCGGATCGCTTTAACAAATTTCAAAGAAAACTCTGTGTTCACGTATTTGCAGAAATATTTAATGAACTTAATGGGAGTTACAGTAGTCAACATTGCCGTGTGTTACTATCCAGCTATTAAATTTCCAATTTATTGATAGTAAGAAAAATAATACGATCGCTTTGTTTTAGCAATTTATTTCACGATTTTTAGATATTTTCCAAGCTTTCCATCGATAGTTTACGATTTAAAGTTTCCAAAATGATCAAAAAATATCATAGGGAAAAATTAAATTTCTTCAAATTTTTCCGGTGGATTTTACTTTTCTTTCATAAGAACCATCAATTACAGTTCTTCGTCGACTCCAAAGCGATCGCGCGCTGTAACTGGTTCCACTCCTGAGTTGGTAACCAAAAAAACCACGCACGCTCAAGTTGTTGCGGTGTCAACGATTAAAAAATTCTGCGTGCGTGACAACAACGGCGCCAATTCGTTGGATGAGATCATGTTGGGTATTTTTCGGATTGAGGTAGGCCGTCGCATTCTTGCGGCGGCAAAACTAAACGGATTTGTGGTGCAGATGCTGGGATGCTATCTAAATGATGCTGTCTTTTTATGCAAATGTGCCAATGACGCAACCTACAATTGATTTGTCGAGGAGATTGCCAAAGTAGGTGATCTTTGGAGTGGTTGTCATCTTTCAGTTGGTGACCTTCTTAAGCCGCTGCTAATCCATACTTAGGTCCCGGTCCTCCGGAGGAACCTAGTGTGGTTTTAGCCAGCAGAAGTGTGATGAATCCAAATGTAAACATCAGTGGATGGAAAATCGTCCGACACAGACGAAAGGCTAATCACCAATCAACTGTGTTCCCGGTTGATTTGAAGTCAATTGAGCACATTATTGGGTCCGGATCAGCCTTACAGTACGTGCTTGAGAGAATCTCTATTAATATTATCTCGTGCCCGTAGTTTCCTATTTTATTTATTTTTCTTTATCTTGCTGATGTTATCATGGCACCTATGCATTTAATCAAACAGATCAACTTGCAACATATAGCAAGTCATCTTCTGAAGAATTAAAGAAGTTGCTTGTTAATATGCACACAGATTTATGTTTAGTTCAAGAACCTTACCTTCTTAATGGTTTGATTTCTAAACTTAACACCACCTGTGGTAGAATCCTGTACAAAAGTTCAACCGAGAGAACCAGAGCGTGCATCTGAATCTCGAAGAACATTAAAGCATCTCTTATTGAGGAGTGTAGTTCATCTGATATTGCAGCTGCACGCATCACTCTTAATTCTCAAACTGATGTTGTTATTGCATCAGTGTATTTTCCTTACGATTCTGTTACTCTACCGTCCTCTGAGGACTTTACATACATAGTAAGTTGGTGTAGGGTTAAAAACATTCCTCTAATAGTGGGTTGTGATGTTAACGCACATCACTCTTTATAGGGGAGTACCGACGTTAACATTAGAGGTTCTGCTCTGTTAAACTATCTTAGTTCTTCTGAGTTGGATATCCTCAATGTTGGATGTGAGCCTACATTTGTTAACTCTGCTCGCAGGGAGGCAATCGACATTAGTTTGTGTTCCATGTGCTTCATCAAATTTATATTAAACTGGAGAGTTACGAATGATACTCTTACGTCCGATCACAGGTGAATTTCTATTAATATTAATCTCAAAAGATCACCGCTTAAACCTTACCGTAATAGGAAGCTTACCAACTGGGAAACATTCTCTCTTGAGCTTGTTTCCTTACTCGAATCACCTATATGATGATTCGTTCGTCTATGAATATAGAGCTGTAGGCTTCTGAATTATCTGAAGTAATCGCAACTGCGTTTGAGATCTCGTGTCCACTTATATCTCACCAAAAAACATAGAACAAACCTTTTTGGTGTTCTGCTCTCAAACGGTTAAGGAAGACTACCAGGAAGCTGAAGAACAAGGCCAGAAGATCTAATATTCAGTCTGATTGGGATAGCTTTCTAGCTGCACAAAAAGTTTACAGTAAAGAATTAAGAACTTCACAGCGATCCTCTTGGATAATCTTCTGTGAGGAAATGAATAGCTTACCAGCTGCAGTTAGACTAAATAAGTCGCTCAGCAAGAATAATAGTTGTAGACTTGATTCACTTCGTCCACCTATTGGCAAGTTTTCTTCCTTTAAAAATAAAGTAGGCGACATTTTCCTCACTACCCATTTTCCGGGCTGTATTAATATTCCAACCGACAATACTGGTGTAGTCACCAACGATCGGAGGTAATTCCCAATTGGGACCTAGCCTGCAAATTAATTAATTATGAGGTTCTACGTTGGAGCTTGTTCTCTTTCAAACCCTTCAAATATGCTGGTCCTCATGGTATATTTCCTGCTTTATTACAGCATGGATATCCTATCATTAAGGAGCATTTACTGCATCTGTTCCAGGCATGTCTCGCTTTTAGTTTTGTTCCACAATCTTGGAGCAGAAGTAAGGTAATTTTTATTCCAAAAATTGGCAAGTCGAGGCTGACAATGATGGGTTACGGTAATTTTTTCAACATTTCTCGTGTGACAGCCATTGTTTTTATAACAATCAAATAGACGACACCGTTTCCAATTTTACCGAAACCGTTCTACATGGAATGAATAAATATATCCCATCATCCTTTTCCAATCACAAATATAATTATAAAATCTTTTCAAAAGAAGCCGCCAAAGCAGCCAGACAAAATAAATCTGCTCACAAGAAATATAAGCGCAAATTACGTTTGAAGAATATAAGGCCACACGTAACATATGTAAAAAAACTGTGCTAAGGAAGTGAAAAGAGTCTAAAACAAGAAAGCCGCCAAAGCTTCCGAGTTGTAAATCTCCAATTGCAACTTTTATCAGATGGTCGCATCGGTTGCCAATATTTCTAAAACAACTATTTCAGCATTGAAATGTGCAGACGGTGCTTTGGTGGTGGATTCATATTTGTAGGCCGACTTACTGGCAAGCATCTTCACTTCGAACTCGACCTTAGTTGTCCCAGATGGAGTTACGCCTCAATCAATTCCGTATTGTAGTTCCAAAATGGATCTTGTCAACATCTCGGAGGAAGTTATCTTCAGGAACCTGAAGGCAATGGACATAAATAAGGCCACCGGACCTGACGAAATTCCTGTTCGAATAATGAATGAGATTGTCAGTGACTTGGTTCCAATATTAACTAAAATCATTCCCCTTTCTTATAAGCAAGGTAAATTATCGAACGCCTGGAAGAGTGCGATTGTGCAACCAATTATTAAACGTGGGTGTGATAAAACTGACCCCTCAAACTACCGGCCAATATCAATTCTGTAGTTTTTGTAGTGGCTAAAGTTTTTGAGAAATGCTTTAACCAACAACTGGCGAATTATCTTGAGAATAATAAAATAATTTCAGATAAACAATATGGCTTCCGTGAAAGCCGCTCCACAACCGATCTTTTGTCGATTTTTTTTTTATATTTTATTACTATGCAATCTGTTTTGGGGCTCAAGGCACTCCCAACTCTGTCGCAGTTCGCTTATTTACGACCTTACCTTTTACGCTTTGCAGCTGAATCGAGGACGTACTGCTATAGGTCCGATTTACCTAACCATCCGCACATTGCATAGCTCCATGCCAGCCTTAAGTACTGACATGGAAGATGGGTCGGCCAATTATTTCTGCACTCAAAAAGGGGGTCATAGTTGCGTTCATTCACTTTTGACGTTAAAAACAAACAAATGGAATCTCGCTCAGGAGAAACATGAAGAAGCGTTTGCGATCGCTTTGAATATATCCAAGGCTTATGACAAGGTTTGGCATGTGAATCTCATTTGTAAACTTTTGGCATACGACTTTGATTCGATGACCATCAAGTGAATACAAAGCTTTCTCAATGACGCGAATTCATTTATCGAGCATATAAGAATTGGAATTCGTTGGCCGGTTTTCAGTTTCCGTTGGAGTATAAAATGCTCAAGTTTAAGGCAGCTATGAACCTTTACTTGAAGGATCGCGCGGTTGGTGCAGGAGCTCTGACAGTTACTAGTGGCTAGGAGAGTCTAAAAGTCCGTCATGCACCCAATTGAAACTAAACGTGAAAAAAAATCTGAATCATGGAGATGGCAAGAAGTTATTTAACAATTTTTTCGGCATTTGACCGAAATTTTAAGGTATGGTGCAATTCGGTGATTCCTTAAAAAAAATGCGAAGCGTGTTGATTGCTGAGTTGTTGCTCCTAAGACCTTAGTATTCCACCATTCGCGCTTCTTCTGTCTACAAATGCGTTTAGCTGTCCTACAGGCAAGAACTGGTTTATTTCTTCCTGCAATTGTAAACCAAGTCTGCATTTCATTGTGGACTAGGTATATTTCGTTGCTTAACAGCAAGACGACATTCCTTATCAAACCAATCATTTTTGGGCTTAGTTTTTACTATACCCAGAATTGCTGGGCACCATCGACAACTGAGGTTTGTAAAACTTCCCAGACACTGTTCACTTCATCATATTGGTAACTAGATCGTAAAACGCTGTTACTGGCAAGATCTTGATATTTTCGTTGCATTTCTTCATTTCACAGGAGTTTGGTTTATTCTTTAGATCTAATATAAATTTTCTAACACATTTTCTTATTTACATTTGAACAATTTTGTATCTATTTTTTGATGAGCATATTATACTCTATTTCATAGTATCAACCTTAGGCTTTGGCTTCCAAATAAATGTTTCGTATGATTGTAGTTCTTGGTATGCCTTTTGATTCTATCAATGAAATACATTGTTTATATTTATAATATTTGTTCGCAAAACTTCAATTGTTTTTATTTATACCTTTAGGGCTCTATCACCCATTTTATTTTGGTTGTTTAGTAACAAAGTAATCTATGTGTTTTTGATTTATATAGTGCACAGGATTTTCACAACACCTTTCCCATTCTTTAAGGTCAATTAGCGAAATTCGCTTTAAGCGGCACCAATCCGGCACATAACCGAATTATATTGTTGTATATAAACCACATACATATACACACTGCTATTTTGTGTTCTTGGTTTGTTAGTTTATAAAAGTTTCCATTGTTCATTATTTTTGTACATTTTTACAAAATTTTATATTTCTATAAACTGTGAGTTTTTTCTGGTAAAATAAACAAACACGGGTGTTGTACAGAATGTATACGATAAATGAAATGTATTTATATCGTAAAGTGTGAATTTTCAGTAGTGTGCATTATAGTAGTGCCTTTCTTCATATGCAGAATACTGTGTTCTTTCTATTTTAAACATCGAATGTGGCTAAATTTTCCCAATTGTTTATATACACGTAGCAATGAACCGATTGGTCAATATTTTAATAAGTTAAAGAAAGCCAGGTTTTCAAGAATCATGCAGTAACGATATTCAATGAGGGTCGTATGCCCTTAGAATTTGTAAAAAAAATTCACTTTATAGAATATTGACTAGCGACGGAAATTAGAATGTTTCTTTGCTATAAGGGCCTAGTAGTATTAAAAAATATCATTGGTGAAAAATATTTTCACTATTTTTGGTGTTAGCATGTACCATTAGGATACTTTGTCACTCTGACTAATTATGAAATTGTGTTAAGAAACATTTTATATGAAATCAAACAAGAAACATTTAAGAAAATTTATTAAAATGCATCAAAAGTCGATGGAGCATTATTCGGAGATGGCAGTAAATATTACTACTATTAATTTTTTTTAAATATTTTGTAAGCCTAAAATGTTTATTTTTACTAACACTGTCTTTAAAAGAAGTAAACTATTTAGGGCAAGAACATTTAAAAACATGCTAATCTACAAAAATAAAACATATAGTGGATTAACTGAAGCTTAAAAGAAAAGAATGGTTGAAAATTCTAAAATGGTTTGTTTTACCTGCAAAGGTTTAGGAAGTAGTTTTAAAAATAGAGAGTTACCGATAATTTTAATCGAAAGTGGTGTCAAATCAACATGTATTAATTTGAAAATAATTTGATTCATCATGCCCAAGTGATTTATGGAAATTCTTTCTCATAAACGAAAACTGAACCAAGTAGTGATATGCCAAGTTTATACCATCGGATGAATAACCTGCTGCATCTTTAGACCTAAAAATCTCTCTTATGTTAAAAATCTCAAATGGCTCGACCTACATCCGAATAAACATTTCAATTGTTAATTTATACTTGTAATTTGGTAAGTTTATGCCAGTTCTTAATGATGTTTTTGCTTTGCATAAATAAATGACAAGAGTATAAAATTAATCATTTTTATATTGGGTTAAACCGTGGAAGATATGTAACGAATCGGTTGTGAATGTACCTAAAATAAACGTATCAAAATTGGTATAAAAGCTTTTTGAGATAGTATCGGTAAAATCGATCAGAACAGAAGTAAAACTAAAATCTATTTAAAAAAGTATGTTTATACGAGGGCGGAGCGAGCAGTCTGGTTAAAATGAAACGAAGAATAATAATTTCGGCAAAAAAAATGTTTCAACGTAGTTGCCTTTCAGCTGGATACACTTAAAGTGGAACCGTACGATGTGTTTTTACAAACAAAAATATGTAACAAAAAAACAAATGTAATTTAAAATATTTGTGAAGTTGAAAATCTCAAACACACGTTCATTAAAACATGTGCTTTGCTTCATCATGGATCTTGTAATAGAAAGTCAGGCAATTTTAATATTTTTAGATTTAGTAATCAATAAATTGAAACAAAAAAAGAAAAGAAAATTATGGTCCAAATTATGGTTTACAAGGAGATGTGAAGGTAGGGATTTGGCTCATCTCATATTTAAAGAACTAAAATGAAGATCAAGCTGGTTTTAAAAATTTCACAACGCTATCAGTAAAAACATTTACTAAATTACACAGCAAAATAGAACTACTGATAAAACGCCAAAATACTGTGATGAGAGAGTGCGTTAATTCAGAAACAAGGTAAGTGCCTTATATCTGGGATGAATATTGTTTTGTAACTTATTTTTATACACTTTTTGTAAAGGTTGTTATTATCGTTGAGATATCTAGCAACAGGTAAAACTAACCGCAGCTTAAGCTATTATTTTCGAGTCTCTCCGCAGTTAATTTCTGAAATAATACCGGAAACTATTAGAGCGATTTACAATGTATTAGCAGGGATTATTTAAAAGTGCAGTTTATTAAAATTATAATAATAATGTTAAATTTAAATTTGAATAAGCTTTTAATGCCCAATACTAAGGAAGAATGGGAACAGGTTGCAACCAATTTTGAAATAAAGTGGAATTTTCCGTATTGCCTCGGAGTTCTCGGTAATATTTATATATAAGCGTAGTTTTCTAGCAATATAATAGTTTATACTCTTTAATAGATGACAAACATATTATGTTTCGATCCCGAAAAAAGGATGGCTCGTATTATTTTAATTATAAAGGATTCAATAGAATTATTCTGAAGAATTATTCTTTGGTAGATGCAGCCTATAATTTTTTATATGCAGATATAGGGTGCAACGGAAGAGTCCACGATGCGAGGATATATACCAATTCAACTTTATGTGAAGCTATCGAGAACAATTCAATAAATTTCCCTGATAACAAATGCTTGCCTAACACCAATATTGAAGTACCTTACATCATAGTTGCTGATGACGCTTTTCGATTCACCGAAAGATTTATGAAACCCCACAGTACCGATTACTTAAAGAAAACAAAATATTTAATTACCGTTTGAGTCGAGCAAGCAGAGTAGTGGAAAATTCTTTTGGCATTTTAGCCAATAGTTGAACCCTATTGGCTGAAATGCCAAAAGATGCTTCAAACAGATATACGACTAGATGTTTCCATAGTTCAGGATATATCGTTAACGACATGTGTTTTTCACAACTTTATAAAAGCGGAAGACAACATTAATATGCACATGACGGATAACGAAAACACGAAAGCGGTTACTATAACACAAGCTAATTGGAGGGAGAATACTCTTATCACCAAGTAAGAGCCTGCAACTGGGCTTAGGTCAGCAAACAAAACCATCGATATAAGAAACAAATATACTAAGTACTGCAACACAGTTGGAATGGTTCCATGGAAATGGGAAGCCATTAATAAATTCAATTTTTAAATATTTTATAAATTCATCTGCATATCACATTTTAATTCAATTTTTTTTTATTTTTTTATATCACAAGTTATGTTAATAAAATCATAATATATAGTTCCATTATTTCGCATTATTTTTCGCTACGGATCGACGTTCCATGAAATTATTTTAGGTTATGTTCTGTATAAAAACATATCAAAATGCATAAGTCATTTTGAAAAGTTACATATGTGTAGAGACCCATGTAAACACACAAGTAAAAACAAAACGTGTGGATATAAAAAAAGGTACCAAATGTTGACACATTTGTAAAAGTATACGTAATAACACATCGTCTGGATCCACCTTTAGTCCAGCGTAACTTCGGTGTATAGTGATGGATCTATGTTTTAACCACAGTTATGAAACGACACAAAAAACATTTTATTTTGCTTAAACATCGCCAAACCTGCCTCTGATGTTGATACAAGTGTGTGATTTAAGTCAATTGTTAACCAACGCGTCGATAGCTTATCATTTTCAAATGTTCCTGTAATATATTGCGCACACGTTCGTCTGATGCCTACTATCTCAGCTATGTCGTACACTTTCATTCTGCGGTCTTGGATACCGTCTTAAATGTTCGGCATCACTCGTGCCAGTACGACCAAAACGAAAATTACTAAACCATTTTAATATTTGCAAAAAATAAACTAAATGACTGATCTGTCTGAAAATTTTAATTTGGTCTCTAATATAGTATGGACTGATGGACACATGACATTTGTGATTGTGTCGCCCTCTGTTTTATTTTACCAAAATTTTCAGTCCCAGAAATATTTAAAAAAAACTTGTCGGGTATACTGATCGATTTAATGTATAAGGTATTCATACCATACTTTAACGAAAGCTTGATATATAACTAAAAACAGTAAAACCAAATTTTGTTTATTCAAAGAAGTTCCTGAGTTTAGAAACGACTCTATGAACTTGGTCATACTCTTGTTAAATTTTTGACTGGTTTTGGAATTATTATAATGTTTAAAATTTTGGAAAAATAACCTGTGTTAATAATAACATTAAAACTGTGAGTTAATAATATGATGAACAGAGGATTTAAATGCATTTTTGTCGCTAAGATGTTTTGCAAATATATTTACTTATTCATTACTTCTTGTCCTGCTCATTTCCCGTTATCACCATCAGAGTCTCACATTAGAGCGAAAGAGAGTGTTGGTCATATTTTTGCACTTCAATGTTTTCACAGTGAAAAATCTTTAAGAGCTGTGAGTTTTTTGAGATCTCAACTTTTTAATCGCTTTATTAAAGTTTAATTCAAGGTAGGTAACCCATGTAGTAGCCATTGATTGTGTATGGAACGTTTTGTTGTTATATATGCTGCTTTATATTCGAAGAAGTTTGTTGTGAATCTTAAAGTTAGCCAAAAAAAAAATATTATCTAATCTCTTATCTGTTTTGGGGCACAAGGCACTCCCTACTTCTTCGCGGTTCGCTTATTTACGTCCTTGCTTTTACGCAATTACAGCCAATTCGAGGATGTACGGCTATAGGTCCGATTTAACTATCTGCACGTTGCATAGCTCCATACCAGCCTAAAGTGCTGACATGGAAATGGGTCGGCCCATGAGTTCTGCACTAAAACAGGAGGTCATAGTTGTGTTCCTTCACACCACAGATCGTAATCTCATGCTGAAAAATCGCTTTTGCATCTCGCCCCTATCTGGATTTCGATTAGGTTGTTTTTTGCACTCCTACATCAATTTAATCTTTCGTTTTTAGAGAAACGTTTCACGAACATTTTCTGATCACTGTAGGTTTAAATTAAAACTAATTAGTATGTTGATTCATACAACGGCTTACTCTAGTAAGATAGGTGACCATTTGGGATTTTGCATTATGTATATATTTACACAAATGTTCTCTTGTTGAAGATAGTAATGTGAACCTAATTAAATATGTTTGCTGTAATAATAATGTTTAAGTCAATATTTTAAAATGAATATTTCAATGGACAATAAATGAAAGATGTGGTCTTGGATGCGTTCCTTGCTTTTGTTTTGGATTTCTTAACCCCTTGTTCATTTGTTGATAAGGATAGCAATTTTAACATGTGATTCCCAACAAGAATGCTGTGTAAATGAAAGAGCAGCCTAAAGTGGGAAATCATATTATGTATCATTTACTTTCTAAGCACAACAAGAAAGATAATAGGTTATAAGCAATCTGTATAGCCAATGTATATATGCAATGAGTATAGCCAATGTATATATGCAATGAGTATAGCTGATGTATCATTGGAAATTTTTAATTGTATTTCAATATGAAGAGGTGCCGATCGCTGTTATGTATTTTTATCTATTAACAGATGAAATATTGGAAACCAAAATAACACAAATAACTTGTCACTGTTTTAATAACAAATCGACTAATGGACTACAGTTTTGTGGCTTCACAATCCGTGCATCTGTTCGATACTAATACAGATTCGTACTTCACAGAGTTGCAAAACAAGACTACAAGATCTTTTTAGAAACTGTACAAAGTTATTAATTTTTAAATTCCATAAATTAATTAATCAATTGTATTAAAATCTGGTGAATAACAATTATTTTTGTTGGGTCGAAATCAACTTTTGAACATTTATTTGGTATTAATTTGGAACATTTATTGTTAACGCCACACCTCACTGGTAATTCCATTGTTTCATTATCTTATAAATATATTAACGAAATTTTAAAAGTTATTGAATTTATAAAAAAATAAAAGAATGGGAAGGTTTAGATTTTAGCTGGATATGGCGCCATTCGTCGTTTTAACACGCGTTATGTGAACGAATGATAATGGAAGTGAATCCAATTCAGTTAAAATTATTATTATTATATAAAAAATACGTAGAAAATCTTTGAGAAAATGGCGGAATAAAATGAAAAGACAATGAGGTATTGAAGTAAATTCGATTATCTGACAAATTTTATCTATTATTTTTATGTATTATATCAATATATACTTTTAAATATTTTTGGGAACGTTATATAGTAAGAACAATAATATTTAGAAGAACTCGTATTTTGATGCTTTACTTGAAATTGAAATAATTTTTTGTGGTTTCAAAGTCGTTAATTTTTTTTTGTCATCAGAAAATAAATTGGAAAATATTTTGAAATAAAAATTTGTCTTTAATAAAATTTATTTTTATTAGACAACTCCTAGATCTTGTTGAAGGCTGGAAAAACCAAATATAAAGACAAATTTCTGTTAAACACACCTAATTGATTTATAGATACGTGTGGTTTGTTTGATCAATCGTTTAATAAAAAATGTCCTATCTTTACATACAAACATTATATCGATCTTCTCTATGATTTGTTTTAGATTAATAATAAAAGTTAAGTGTTCATCAAGTTGTATGTTATATGTATATTGCCAATAAAATTTGAAAACGTTTGGTATGACTAAGAACATAAAATCTACATGCTATCCAATAGTTAATAAAGTAGATAGTTAAATTGAAGCACGACCTATGTAATTATTCTTAAATGTGAGAATCTTTAGCTCTAATATTATAATCGTGTTAAGCTAGCAATCACCTTTGTTTTAAGTTATTGCAACGATAAAAGCATCAAATTAGAAATTTTATGTTTATATATGAAATGAAGGTCGTAAAATCATATTATGTTTTTGAAGATTTCTTACAATGTGGGAAAGATAAATAACGGTTAATATTATATTGATAAAGAGTAGGTCGAGAAAACTTTGATGCTATTAAATATATATGTACATAGACGTCCATTAAAACCTAGACAGATGACGATAAACTATTGTATAAAACAATATAGAAAAACTGCTTCAACACAAAAGACCATCAAATATAAATTTATCTAAGAAATTTATTTCAAAATAGCAGACAATATAAAATGTCAAGATTCACCTTTAAGAATAAATGTTTTACTAAAGATAAATTGATACTTTGTTGTATATCAAGGAAATCGAATTGCAGTTACCGATGCGATCTCGATTTGTATTAGTATTTTAGTACTTGCTTTACTGGTTTTATCAACAGAGTCCCTCATGTGAAGATGCCTGTGCATTAGTTACTACACTATATACACATACAAATACAATTACACAAAAATATTTAAAACATTTTAAATAACTTAAAAAATTTACTTAAACCTTCGAAAATTTTACATACGCAATGATCTCAAAGTGGTAATTGCATTTTTCCTTACAAAAATATCTACTTGAAAACATGTTCGGATTAAATTGACTCAAACCAAATTGACCATATGTCGATTTCAAAAAGGACAGGTTTGGATTGTTCAAAACGTGAGATGGTATTTGTAGTGTGAAGAAGAGAACTGTGTTTGAGAAATATTGGAAATCCCTGGTATCGAACCACTCAGCAAAGAGATTGTTTAGCTAAGGAGTTTGGTCCTAATGTGGAGCTATGAAATATAGTCCATAGTGAAGTTCAAACCTGTGTACCATGCTATGAAAACTAACGCTGTTCTTGATGGAAGGATGGCTAACGAACGATTTTTTTTTGTTTTTGCATAATGTTCACCAAATTTAAAATGTTTTTTGACTAAATTCATTATTACATCGTGTATTCCTCCAGTAACATATTTTATGGCAGTAAATTTAAAAAATAACATCATCACCCTTTTATGTATATATAGATGTATGATAAATATAAAAGCTCTATTTAATTATTTGGCAACAAATAATTTTGCACATTCATCATCACGATTGCAAAAGATAGCAAACTTATATCCAGGTTAAAAGTTTCAACAACAAAAAACTGTAGAAGAAATAAAATTTTAGAGTAAAAATTGCAATCTTAGCTAATATATAATCAATAGTGATATAAGCTCATAAATCTTACGATGAGTATTAAGGTTTCAGAAACAGTCAGTTTCTTGATTTATTGGTTTCATTATATGCAATCTGTTGTGTTTCCTGATAGATGTAACAAATGGAGTGAAGAAATAGTTTTGATTAAGAACAAATATAATTTGCATCTAGTTTCGGGAAACAAAAGTGGTTGATATTTTTAATACGCTTTTTGAGAAACGACCAATTAGAGATGGAAATCAGCGGAATGAAAATTAAACATTTTATTAAAATTATTTTAGTTTTAACTAACGCGAGTCAAGATATCCAGATGTTTTTTTTATTTCCATTAGTATCAGAAAATAAATAAAATTAAGAGGAAAACAAACAATTTGCATAAAATATAAAATTCTTTCAAAGTGGTGTAGAAATTACAGATTTCTTAGCTACAAGTTGAAATTAAATTGAAAATATGTATATATATATATATATATATATATATATATATATATATATATATATATATATATATATATATATATATATATATATATATATATATATATATATATATATATATATATAATTATTTATAGCAGATAGCATAAAAAAACGAACAATCCTATGTTGCTCGTCTTCTAACTATGTGCAAATAAATTATACCGCCTTATGTATTGAACATCGTGCACAGATTGGCAATATAAGAAGAAGATATATTTTATAATCAAGTATTAAAAAGTATATGGGACCTTCTACGTAACATATATGGTATAGTTTTATTTAACCATATTCTGTCGAACGTTTCATTATACTTCCTCTGACGATTGGCTCTCCGCTATTTAATTGTAATTGTAGCTTACACTTTCCAATTTAATGTAGCTCGCCCAATATCCAACACGAATTCGTTCTCTTTCATTCACACCCAAAACCACGTCATCGGCAACATCTGCTACCGAAACATCATGACAGAAGTCCATGTTATCAATTCGTATGGTAATTTCTTTCTTTCCTTTGATTTCTGTACTTTCGTCGGTCTGTACTTTGGATGATCTACACGTCGTGTCGGCGACATTTGATAATCATATTATACTACTTTCTGACGTGGCGAGATTATTGCGAGATGCGAATCTCACCATAAATATGGAAAAGAGTAGATCTTACTCAAGGAGACAAAGTATCTCGGCTATGTGGTCGGTGATGGATGCCTTAGAGTGGACCCGTCAAAATTTCAGGCAGTGGCTGAATACCTCGTATCTCACACCAGCAAACAAATTAGACAGGTTTTGGGCATGGTATAGACGATTTTTTTTTTTACTAGACGATTTATACTGAACTATTCAACGATAGCTGGTCTATTCAGTGACCTATTAAAAAAAGGGAGGAAACCAAAGTGGAACCATTTAGCTCAAGAAGAATTCGAGAAGATAAAACAGGCATTAATTTCAGCACCAGTACTAATCAATCCAAATTTAAGTAAACATTTTTATGAGCAGTGCGATGCTAGCACAACTGGAATCGGAGTGTTCTGTTTCAGAAAAAAGGTGACGAGGAATAAAGCTCAAAGAAATTTTACAATAACAGAATTAGAATAATTGGCGGCGGTAATGCGCGTGAAGAAATTTCGACCTTATATCGAGGGATACCCCTTCACAATTATAACCGATTATTCTAGCTTGAAGTGGCTTATGGACCAAAAGGATCTTATCTGGGCGGTTAACACGATGGGCGTTGAAGCTTCAAGCACACAGATTCACAATTGAATATAGAAAAGGGACGCAGAACTCGGTCCCAAAAAATCTTTCCCGGGTCAATATAGAGTAATGTACGATGTCCATCGACGCTTCGTTACATGTAGATATTGAATACCCGGCCTCTCAGGACCATGACTACCGTGTGAATATCCAAGCGCTTAACGAGAATCCCAAAGTGAGTGTTAATTTGAAAGAGATCGCAGGAAAGTTGTATAAACCCCAACAACGCTACCGAAATAGATACTGATCTTTCACCATGGAAGTTAATGATACCAGGGAGTCTTACTGAAGACCTCATCAGACAGGTGCATAATCCATACCGGGATGTAAACACGGGATATACGGGATGATTTAATATACACACCATGGCTTTAATATAATAAATTTAAATGTTTATACTTAAAATTAAATATTAGACTTTATATGTGTAAATATGTATAAATCAGGAAACAAAAATAAACTTAATCTAAGACTTATCTTAAGTAGCTCATACCCAGGAATTGCTTAAACTTTGGAGCTATTAAAGCGGCAGTTCTACTGGACTTCTATGGCCAATCAGGTTAAAACTTCGTAAACAACTGCCAGATCTGCAAACAGAGTAAACCTGCCAATTTCTCTACAAGACCAGAGATGGGAAAGTATGTTGTGTCGGTACATCCATTTCAAAGGTTATATATAGATTTCCTTGGCCGGTACCCACGTACTTCCAATGGGTTTACCCACATAATGATAGGCTTTGATCATTATACACGCTTTCCTATTCTGGAACCAATTCACTCCACTTCAACGGCAAAAGTGTGCGATTTCTTAGAAAAGAAAGTATTTCAAGTGTACGGAGTATTTCAAGCGTACGGAGAAAGTATTTCAAGAGACAACGGGCCGCAATTTAAATTGTAATTCTGGCAGACCTATTAAAAAAATACGGAGTGAAGCAGGATTTAACTGCAATATACTCACCTCAGTCTGACATGTCAGAACGTGTCTACCGTTCAATATTATCAGCCGTAAGATCATATATAAAGGATGACCAAAAAGCCGGGGATCACCATTTAGATGAGATTACTGGAGCCGTTCGAAATGTTGTTCATTCGTCCACATGATTTTCACCCCATTATCTAGCATTTGGACAGCACAAAATTACACATGGATCAGCATACGACCTATTAAAAAGGTTGAGGTCTTTAAACGGGCAAACGTAGGGCATGTTGTCTATGTACGCAACTTCGCGAAAAGCTGTGCTCAAAAGAGCTTTGCCAGAAGGCTTGGAACAAAGTTCACCAAGGCGACATTTTCAAAGCGAGTCGGTACTGTTATATATGAAGTAGTTGATGACCATGGAAAAATACTCGGCTTTTTCCATGCCAAAGACATTAGGTGAAATTTGGTTTCCAATTCTAAATAAATAATTATTCTTTTGAGTTGCGCGTCCGACGTTATACTGTAAAACTTTAGTTTGTTACCCGACTTTGAGAGACCTTCTCATGGGTGTGGGGCTGCCCATGATTGAAACATCGGTAATGTTCCAGGCAGGAACAAATTTTAACGAGAAAATATTTAGAAATAAATAAAATCCTTTCCCAAAGATAGTATTAGCGAAATACAACTGCCTCCATATTTACGCTTGCCGTGGTGTTTTTAATTGGAACAGGTAAATAATTATTGGTATAATAATTATGAGTGAAGTGTAATGAGAAAGATGGTGATGATGACGATTTTTCTTTCTATGCGACATTTTTTTACTACTGCAAGTTGAATACTAAGAACCGGCACATGGAAGTTTAGATGCTTAGTTTTCTAAAACCACATAATGCTAAGGCCACGGATCCGTATATCGTTGCTGTTCATCATCACCATCTAGCTGAGCTACTTAAGATAAGTCTTAGATTAAGTATATTTTTGTTTCCTGATTTATACATACATATTGTTTTTCTTTATACGTCTAATATTTAATTTTAAGTATAAATATTTAAATTTATTATATTAAAGCCATGGTGTGTATATTAAACCATAGGTACCTCTTAACTCAATATAATAATTTACTGTAGGAACCGCGGATCCCGGTATAATCTTAATGTAAGAATGTTTGTAAGTTATATATAACTTTATCTATTTATTTAAATTATTTATTTAACTTTAAACTATATAATTATTAATGGCTACATATTTCTTCATATGCCTGTATCAAATCATTGTGTCACTACTACTTATACTAATAATTATTAATAGTCACTGAAAGTTTCGTGTTAATTATTTCAGAGTGGATTTTTTTGTTTTCTACCTTTCATGTCCTCTGCCCAAGAGGGGCATAGTTGTTTATAGTGATGAAGTAGTCTTTAACTGGATACTGATAATGGGCTAGCATACTAGAAAGACAAGGGGCCCGGCGAAAATACCCGTGTGCGCTGGTGCCAGCGGGAAGGGAGGCGAGCACATGGTCACCCATCAGGACCAATTCAGTACAGGTTGTGACTTATTTTTTTTTCTTTCGCTTCATTGTATCTATAATTAGATGTACTTAAAATAATCCCAAATTCGAAATAATCTTACTTATTCCTTTTTTTGTTAATCCATGTTCTTAACAATTGGACTCGTTGCACCCGTTTCTATAGGTATGCACTAGCAGCACACCCAGCTCTCCTTAGCCAGTGACAAGAACTACTCCCAACCGACTTCACACTAGCCAGCAAACGTGCTGCCATCACTTTTTAAAGGCTATAGAGAGAATCTGTAGAGGAATGCATACTGACCGCAACAAAGAAAAGTTTCATTCCCTTACAATCATGCCGGATTTGGTTTTAGAAATTCTCTTTACTGAATTTCTCATTTATTGTTTTCAATCTACTCTTCTAATTCTTTGTTTTTCCTTTTCCTCTAATATAACAATGATGTTATCATTGGTTCCTAACATTTTATTTCACAGCAATCCCCTGTAATATGACCAAGTTTATCACATACCCAACATCTTATTTTACCATTGTCAGTCCGAAAATTTATTGGTAGTCAATCTATTACTGGTGTTTCATAATCTCTTAAATAACGTTTTTCTGGTTCCATTTTTCCGACGGTAAGGAACTACTGCTCTTCTAACTTTTACATCACGGATACCATCAGTAAATGCATCAATTTTAATTATCTCTGTGTATAAGGGAGCCATATTGTAATGTGTGAGATGCATTAATCGCTATACGTCAGCGGCATACTTCTTAGTGTTTCTCCGATTCGTGAGTGCTTCTCCGATTCTTGAGTATTTCTCCGACATTTGAGCTCCATCATGTATAGCTCCCGCTTGTGATGACCTTCATATTGTCGCTCTAATGCTAGCTTGATTTTATACTCCCTGCATTTGAATTCTGGAACAATCTGTAATAATTGCTTTTCCTTGCACCAATTATTTCTCAATGCTGCCGTTTCCAATTGTGATATTATTTAAGTTTTCTGAATGTTATTGTTCAGTGTGTCTGAATCATTTTTGATTTTATAATACTTATTAGTTGGATGTTGTTTTTACGTTGTTGTGGGTGATAGACTGGCAGAATGACATCCAAACTCTATGAAAACAGTATTTCAATCTGTATCAGCTACTCAAAATGTTTTTCATTCAAATAATCTAGCCTAACAATAAAATATTTTTTAAAAGTTTACGAAGTGGCGAGGAAAAAGTAAAAGAGTGAAACAAAATAGTAAAAACAAAACTAGTGGTGAAATAATAATGATGAACAGAGGAATTATTGAGAAAATAATAAACGTTGGTATTGGAAATAAGTAACAGGCGTGTTATTTATAATCCAGTGATTGAACTTTATTTAAATTGAAAAAAACGTAAGAAAATAAAAAATTTAATGGAAAATATTCTTAGAAAAATTGTAACAAGAATTAATGAAAATATCATTTATTTTTTACTTGACATGGTTTACGAAGAATTGGAATGGTGGTTGTTGATTTCAATATTAATTATTGAGCTTTCAACTCTGTTTTGTTTTTAGTTTATTTGTTTCAAGAATCATTCCATTTATTATGGTAATGAAAAGTTGTATTCCAAGATTAAATTAATATTGTGGTACACTCAATAGAAAGCGTAAGACAGATGATGTTTATTTACTGATGTACTTAGGTTCAGGCAAAGTTCATTAATGGCATTAATTAACGTTTACGAATTGTACAAATTAAAAAATTTGAATACTGTTTACAGTCTTAGTAGGGACAGTTGAGTATACCTTTTTATATTGAATTTGCATATATGTACATATATATGTACCGTAGTTGTAAATAGAGAATTATGATGTTTATACCATATTATACGAAGATGATGTTGAAAAACTACTCGACTTCGTCTAAATGCCTTGAAGCAGCTGTCCGAACTTTTCGCTGTTGCTATACCCAATAGTGCATTATTAGTGATTAAAATGAAAACGAAATGGTTACCAGCTCTCCAATTGTATATGGAGCAATCGCGTATGAACTTGATCAATTTTCAGAATGAGCAAAATAGTCGATTAACTATCTAGTGCATATATATATATATATATATATATATATATATATATATATATATATATATATATATATATATATATATATATATATATATATATGTATATCATTTATATAGTATAACTTTTAATTATATTCTTATAATAGCTACACCATATTTCAATTTTTATTATAACTTTAAACTAGAATGGGTGGTATGGAGAAATCAGGAGAATTATACCACTATTTATTATCATTGGAAAATAAAATGAAATAAACTTAGTAGAGTTGTCTGAATAATTATGAATGGATATTATACATTGGTAAGTAAAACGGTTAAGGAAATTTAATTAAAATGTTTAACCTCACAATAAGAAAAATATGTAATCACAAGATAAAATAGTTTTTCTTCCTATAACAGTTGCAGCTAGTAGACCTTGATTTTTTCATTAAACATAGTGTAGACATACTTAGTGACAGACATAGTGTAGTCGATATCTGTATTGTTTTTGCTTCTTAGAAAATTTTATTATTGGTCAAAAAGATAAAATTAATTTTAAATAAATCGAGTATCGGACCGTGATAAAAATGATGTTATTGTGAATAAAATGGGTCATATCCTTCATCATTTTATGCATTCTGTTCATCGTAAACCTGCCACTTTTTATTTTGTTATACCTTAATGAAAATTAAGGCTGAAAGATGTTTTATTCGAAAGCCCATCCAAATGCGAACTACTTTTAAAACAGTTTTAATCACACATTTGCACAATTTAACCGGTATTTTATTAATTTCATCTCGAATATTTTATTTAAATTGCACTTAGATAATTCAAGAAAAAGAACTGCAGAACTTTTTTAATCGGGCGATCATCGAGAAAAATTGACATCTTTCATTAGTTCCATTGCAAAATGCAGAACAGATGCCATCTTATTGGTGCCACATGTTAACTAAACCCAAGCATCTAAACCTGGTGTGATAAATTTAAAAACAATTTGATTATAATGGTCTCAAGTATAGCTATTGTAGTAAAAACAAGTTTATATTTAATACAACTATTGGCTCATAGTTGTTTTGAGAATAAACGTGTTGTTACTACATACTTGAGTCATACCTCCAAACACACCATTAACAGACACTGGTAACTTGTTTTATACACTTGTCTACTTAAATGGATTTTATTTTATCATTTATATATTCATGAAAACTAAAATTTAGGCTAGTAATATTTTGTTGCCATATCTATTCGGGATCGAAAATGAGTAGTGTCAACTCAACACAAATCTTTATGTATAATTACCTACGAAGTTGTCACCGTGAGGCAAATTTGTTGGGCAAAGTAGCGAATTGAGGTTGATAGACCGTTTAAATACTTTTCAAGGCCGCAGCTGAATTTTGTGTAGTGATTGTCTTGTATATTATGCCCCAAACTATCTCATTATTAATAATGGGTTTCGATTACACATTGGTTTCAACCAAAATTTCACATAGTTGTCTAGTTGTCACAGTAATTTATGATTGATTCTATGAATAATAATTTATGATTAAAATACGTTTATCAAATATTTATGAAAAAAGTAGGTTAAAAGATAATAAAACAACATCCCAGAGTTGCGATGGGAACTTCATAGCACTCTTTATTAAATCATAAGCCTATCTCATTAGAATTTTGTATATATACTACAATAACGACTCTATGAGATACAGTTCTCAAATTTTTATGTGTAAAGTATAATCATAATCATACGAGCGATATTAAAGAAGAATCCAATTCCTTTTAAAATGGACCAATTATTTATATTTTTAATTTTGAAAGGTAACGTATTAAAAATGTTATAATTAGTAATTCATTTATAAATTATATTTACTTTAAAGTTACATATATACAATATATATAGTGATTTCCGTATCATGGTTCCATTTTGTATAATACCACCACGGAAGATAAGTTTACTAAACAATCATTTCATATTTTAATTCTATTCATTAAACCTATTATTACTTATGAGTGATGCAGCTATAATGGCTAATTACATTTATTTCCTAGGAAATCCTACATCAAACAATAAGAAAATGATAAAACTGAAAATTCTTGCCTACCTCATCACAAATAAAACCATCTCTACGTGTATTTTCATATAAAAGAAATTCGCTTGCTATTCGCAAAGTCATCATAGTCCTATGCGAGAGTTACAATTTATTCCAAACCACGAATCAAAAATATTAACCAAAACCAAGTAAATTAGTTTGCCTAAAAATGGAAAATCCTAGAATTTTCTTTTATTTGTTTCATAAAAATTTTCATTTCCTGAATATTTATAAAACGTTATGAGGGTGTGACGGAACTGGGAAATGCTTATTCATGAAAGCCATATATATAATATATATATATATATATATATATATATATATATATATATATATATATATATCATAGTGTAATTTGTTCTATTGAAGGGCAACATACAGGATGTACGAAGAAAATTGTTTAAAAAATTATAAATATTATATCATTATATTATGACTTTCCACTAGCGAATTGAATATTTATGGAGTACATAATCAGGGCTACATTTAAAAAATATGTATAATTTAAAATTATTCTATTATTTAACTTACCTAATTCCGCCACGCGTTATATCGTAATTTAGCGTTCCATTTCCATGCTTCCAAATTACAACTGACGTGGTCATTGATATATAACGTACATTACATGTTAGCTGTATTGTTGAATCAACTTCATAATATTTATCTAGTAATGGAAATCCATATTCATCGACTATAATTACTTCTGGCACTGCTTTTATGTTTTAGCACAGCGTTCACAGCAACATTTATTTATACCCATGGAAAAAAGAGAATATGAAAAACAAAAATTAGATTAGAAATATTACGTCATACTTTAGTAAAATAAAAATGGTGACACCTTAAAAATATGTCACCTCGTTTAACATCTCAAAACAGATATACAATAGGTTCTGGTTAATCGATTCTGTAAAGCTTAATTCAATAAAATTACAACAAAAAATTCGGTTTATACGAATCTTTTTATAGAGTGTATAAAGTCCCTTATAATTTGATTAACTTAAAGAAATTCAAAGAAAATTTAATTACCACCTACTCGCATACAACATTGTATTTATTACCCTCTGTATATTGTATATAGCAAGACACATGCATAGTCATTAATGGCGGAGTTCTTAAATTAAAAAACAGAAAAGCGCGTAAAAACCAATTTAATTTCACAGCATAAACATGAGCTCATTGTCTGCTCGATATGAAAGACATACGAGTGGTTTTGTTAGCAATAAGGATACACACGCCTTTATAAGGCTTTTTTTAATCACCATATCGATTTTATTAATTTTGTTAATTTTAATCAAAACGATACATGACGTGATAAATATAATTTTACCATTCTCAGTTCACTAACCTAGTTTGCCACAAGCTTCTTAATAGAATTACTTAATAATAGAAGTCTGGGATAAACTTAACCGAATGAAATTAGACAAAGCATGTAATTAAAAACACACCTGTAATTAATATAAATGTTCTTATAATTTTTCAGAAGTTATTTATGGAAAAAAGTTACTGGTACATTTTAAAATAAATGAACGCTTGTTGCACATCCACACGAGCTAAGCAAATCGACCTTAATTTTGATTTAGGTAGACATATATGTATAAAATCCTGTATTGAAGTGGAGAATACAAGAGCCGACCCACCCATGTTCTATGCCAGTAGCAGTACTATATATACTGTAATGGAATTTTGTAAAGTGCAGGTGACTATGCAAATTGGAGCTATGCAATTGGAGTTGGTTTAAAGAAGGATGTTAAAAGGGAACTTCAAAAGAGTAAATGCGCAAACAGGTAGTATCAATATAAAAACATACTTTATGTATATTTCAACTACGAAAAAATATCATTGTATTTGAAATGAGAATATTTTGAATTGAACTCGCGAATGGAAATATGAGAGCCATTCATAATTTCGACTAATTTGATTCGTAAAGAGATCAGCAAAAACACCATACAATTATTCCAATTTTTGGGGCACCTAAGGATTTATTAAATCGAATGGATGAAATGATTCTCAAATGATTTTTAATCTATTTTTTCAAACGAAAAACATGACTTATACAACATGACTTATATACTAACCTAATGTTTTTTTTTATTTAAGTTACCAAACAACAAATAAATGTTTATTAGTTCAGGATGCCGCTCTTATAGTACTGGTTTAAGTTTAGTTAGTACCATTTTTTCAAAAAGCTTCGAGATTGTGGGAAGCATGCTTTTTGGACGACATGAGGGTATTTGCGTTTCATTTTTGCTTTAGTATCATTGTGATAAGGGATATTTTCCATTTTTTGGAGAACGTAACCAGTTCGCATGATCGCATTGAAGATAAATGTTATTAGTTTTAAGCATTTATCGGGCAATTTTCTTATCATTTTTGCGGCAACAAGATCATGTCCCGGCGCTTTTTTCAGGCTTACAAGGTCTTTGATTTTATTCTTTACATCTTTTCCACTCAAACTTGATTGGCTTAAAAACGACGAATAATCAATCTTCTTATCCAATTGCCACTTGGTAGTCTACTCGGTGGATTTGAATTAATTGGCCTTTTCAATCTTTTGGTTGCCTTCCACAAGAAGTAATCTTTTCTCTCAGTTGCCGAGAGTTCACCTAAATAATTCTGGACACCCTGGTTTTATTCTTCCCTCAGTGCGAATCGTAGTCTTCCTAGCCCGATTTAGTTTTGCCTTCAATAAAGAAGATTTAGATTGTTGCCATTGCCTTCGAATTTTTCGCTTTATTTGAACCAGTTTCTGGATATCTCGCGGTAGTTTTTTAACTTTCTCAGGAATATTGATAGCGGGTGTAGCTTTTTCTGCTGATCTCTCCAAAACATTTTTCAACTTCTCTGCAGGCTCATCAATATCAGCTGACGTGCGAAGCAGAATATGTAAGGAACAACTTTGTTCGACTAGCCTCTTATATTGATCCCATTTAGTTCGCTTGTTTGTGAGACGTTTCGGTGCTTCTACCTTTAACACAGTTGTACTCAGTATTATCATTACCGGTGAATGATCAGATAATAGATCGTAGCAATTGGTTGCTTTAATATTCGTGCGTGAAAATGCCGTTCGTTATACAAAATTCGATTAGATCAGAGATTTTCTTTCTATCTGATGGCCAGTAAGTAGGTTGACCACCCGATAAGTAATCCAAACTCTTCCTCTATCGCTTCATTAAGCTATCTGCCTTTCGGTGAAGTTAGTTTTGACCCCCAGTTAGTATGTTTAGCGTTGAAGTCACCTCCCGCGAGGAATTTATTACCCAACCGGTTAAAATAATCCAGGAAATGCGGTTTTTTTATTGCATGTTTTGGAGGGAAATACACTGCTACTATTTCTGCAGGTAGATACTCGTTGATTGGATATGTTCTGTCTCATATTTAATAAGTTCATAGTGTTTTACCTTCTTTTAATTAGTATGGCTGTGCCACCATGTGCTTTGCCATCCGGATACTTAGTATCATTAATTGAATACCCAATAATTTAAAAATAATTCTTATTTGTAAGCGTGTTTTTAGTATTAACATTATGTCATAATTGTGATCGATGAGAAATGCTTGAACCTCAGCTTTGTGGTGTGCTATAGGCCGTTTGCATTCCAAATTGATATTTTAAGGACATTCTTTATAAAATTTTTAGCGACGATCTGCATCAGCATGTTCATATTCTGCATCATTAAATTCATGGTTCTCTCCATCATTACCATGAAACTTTGCATCATATCGATGGGCTTGGTTAAAGCTGAAGAGATTTTTCCTTCTTCACTGGTTTGTTATTTTGTAGTGGATCCTTTAAGAATGCTTGCGTATGAAACTCCAGGGTGTACGTTACTGTTTTTGGTTGCATTTAGTTTCTCGCCTTGGATGTTGGTGAACGAAAAACTTTCCAGATGAGTTTCATTTCTCATGAATAATTCAAGTTTAAGCATTCGTTGATCTGCTCGCTGCCGAGGATTAATTGATAAGAAATTGAATGGAAATTTCTACTTTGCTGTTCAATAAATAGGGTAGACCTATAAATAGCGCGTTTTATAGATTTTTTAGTACCGAAAATGAAACTCCGCATTGTTTTCAAGAGCGAATATTAAAACACAGCATATGTTGTTCGTTGACGCGGTAATGTAGGGAGTTTTTCTAAAAAAAACTTTAATCGACCGCGCAGCGCAGCTCCAAAACTTCAGATTGGATTAACAAGGATACATTGATAAATTACTCGATAATATATCATAATAAATTCAAGTAAGTAAATTACGAAATTATCAGGTTAAAATAATCGTATTTTAATTTTTAGGTGATGATTTAGTTCCAGTTGTTGCTGATGATTTAATTTTTCGCTTCTGAACACTTTAAATTTAATTAATTAAATTAAATTAATTTAAATTTAAATTACAAGTGCCTTCTAAACATTTTGCTACCTACTGTTAAAAAATTGTATGGCTAATTTTGGGGAACGCAATCCCAAATTGGCGTCAGAAAAGCTTCCTTGTATCTACATAATGTATTTTCAAGATTTATATATTTAATGAATATTCTTAAAGTAAAATATATCATCACAAATTTATATTAATCAAAATAAAGTCAGCAGATGTTTCTCGGATTTTTTATTATTACGAATTTCTGTAAGATATCGTAACCTTTAAACTATTTATTTTTAAATACAAATTTATATAAACTAAAAACTTCTGTAGTATAATAACAATTAAATCTAGAAATCTAACCACAACTTTTTCTGATATTCTATACATATAATTGAATCTTTGCTTACCAAAAATATCATTTTGACTAATATGTATAAAGCAATACAATTTTATTAGAGGTAAAACTACCACTTCAATGATATCTGGACCGTCATTTCTTAAATCTTAGTTGATGATAATATCTCGCGTTAAACTCTATCTATGTACTTCTAAAATCATACAATACAACGTATTGTATTATTAACTCATTTCACCTTAGATCTAGCGTGAACATACTTTCCCGCTAGATCTAAGGTGAAATGAGATCAAGGGATCTAAGGTGGAATGCCGTAAAGAAGTATTTTACGGAATGTTCTATATACATATATTATTCACAACCGATATTTCACCAACACGCGTCACAGCAAATTACGACTTGAAAGTTAAGAGCAATGGCTCACAGAAGTGAATAAAAATCTATACGTGGTTATTACACCAACAAATTAATTAATGGGAAATGCTACTTTACAAATAAATAAACAAAAGTTATTAAGTATCTTGCTATATAAGAATTCAACTATATAGGATCGTACTAAACAAAGTCACTAGCGATCAAAGCTGTACGAGAGGGAGTAATAAGTAGATTTAAGAGAATTAAACAATTTTTTAGCGTTATATGCGACGCAGCACACTAGCATTCTTTCTTCAATATTCAACATGACATTTTTCAAAAAGTTGTGCCACATCAATTCGCGTTTAAGTGTCGACCTAATGAATGTTAACTCTGTTCTGGTTTAATGGATCCATTCAAATTCCATTTGGCATTTAAATTGTATTATGATCACACATTCTGAAAAATCATTGGACAAACTATTGTGATACAGTTTGTTTGAATACACTCGTGTGAATTCCATATATGCCGAGTTATAACCTTTATAGACAAATTAAACAAGGCCGTTTCACCGACCGAACGCTTTAAAGTAATTTTTCAACAAAGAGACCGATCGATCCATTAAGAAACATATATACGAGTATCAATCGAGTATAAAAAATTAAAATGAATAATATGTTTTAATAATCAATCGCTTCAATACATTTTCCTATAAAATTATGAGTTCACTCGACTCTTATTATAGACACCATTTATATTGTTTTTATAATTTAAAAATTTGACGCAATTAAATCAGACCTTCCAATTATAACTTTAAAACTGCCAAAATGAACAAAGAAACTCGAAAGGATCTTGAAATTTATTTTTGGCAAATTAAACTTATTGTTTCCAAAAAAACACATTACACTTTAAGTGGCTACACTTCATACATATACTTAAAAGTGTTTCTTTTTATCTCGTGGGCACCAACATAACAATTAAACCACTTCATTAAAATATGAAAATGATGGAACGTGTTTAATCTTTTTTAGGACTAATTACCAACCGAAACCGTTTTTAAGTTTCTTTATTTTGGAAGAGGTACGTACCCGCCACCGAACAAAATTGTATACACTTAAATAATAATTAAAATGGCGTAAGCCTATAAAACTCAAGAATTTAATACATGTTTGTTTTCTGAATATTTAGTTTTGAATTTCAAAAGCTCTTTAGGTTAAGAGTTTCTTAAAAATTATAAAATACCTTTCTTGAAGAAATACCTCTTTTGTTACACTTCTGCATCATGGCAATACTTAATTCCTAAATCTTTTTGGAAAATAATTTATTTTTGAGCTTGGAAAAATGTGTTTTTGTATGGGTTTGTTTATAGATGTAAAAAAAAGTTAAGTTGATGTGGCTGCTATCGCACACTTAGACCAAATTTGATCCGTTGTGATACCACTCTATACGGCTATAGGTCCGAGTCTTTCCGTAGAGCCATCTGCGCATTGCATAGCTCCATGTCAGTCCTATAGTACTGACATGGAAGATGGGTCGGCCCAAGGATTCTAAACACGACAGAGGATCCAGATTATGTTTATTTTTCACAACCGATCGCACCGCCCAAACGATCGAAGGTGAAAAACCCATTTTGCATCCTGCCTCGAATCGGATTCGAAACCCGGTACCTCCCGCTCCAACTGCCGCAGCTTTAACCACTGCGCCACCTGGGCGGTTTTTATAGATGTATCAATATATGAAACCTCAATAGTAAAATTGAACAGCACACGAAAAATCGCATTATTTACAAATACATAAATTATTTCGTAATCTCAAAATATTTTGTGTTTTGTACAATACATTTTACTGTAAAATGTACTTCCAAAAAATGTCATTTAACGAAGCGCGATAGAATGACTTTCCATACAAAACAATGGAGATCAAAAGGAACTGTAAGCTTAGAATAAAAATCTATTTAATTTTTGATTTTTCTTTTTCTTTACCTCCGATTTAGGAACATAGACTATATACTAGGCTAAACCAATCATGTTATTCGATTGAGTGCTATAATATAGAGTGCTATTGGTTTGTTTACCAGTAACATTACGGGGTGCTCCGTTTTTTCTTTTTAGTTTGAGAAGTGTCTTTCTATTAACCAGCACTAAAAATGTGATTTATATATAGGCCTTTCTTAGCTAAGTAACAATTGTGCCTAGGTATTTTGGTTTGCGCTAAAAATTTGGCCATTTATAAGATCTATTTTGTCTTTAATTGTCTTGTTATTAAAGTCGAATTGAAGCCAATCTTTGTATTTTTGATATGTCTATTTGTAGTTTATCTGCTGATTCATCATTAACCATTATTCATTGTCATCCACAAATGTACTAAATATAGATGGTTAAAAGTGTATACCGATCCAAATACACTCCTTCATTAATGTTGATTGTCATACTCCTACATCCAGTTCATAACAGGCATCACCATGTTTAACTATGAAGAATTTATTTGATATGTAAGAATGGACTGCGTTAGGCTAAAATCATTTCGTCGTGAAATTGAGCTGGCTCATTATTGTACTTACGTACGCCTCATATGAAACACCATTTGAATAGTTTAATTTACAGAGTTTTCTTCAAAACATCTTTTGAAATGACAATAACTTATTAAAAAGTGTTCTTTATTGTTCTCAAACTTAATATTATATGGCTAAAAGGAAGTAAAAGGGCGTAATCTCATCTCAACTCAGACGTTACGTATTGGTGCATATCAACGCAACGAATGCTTTTACACGCCATCGCCACCCGGAGCATGTTAATTTTCGTTCAACTGCGAGAATTAACTAGAAATTGCAGCGGAACAGATACTCTTTTAGTCACTTAACTACAACCGTAGACTCAAACGCTTTTACTAAAAGACTGTTGAGAGTTTTTTATATTTGTCATTTCAGTCAATATAAGCTTCAGACAATATAATTATTTTGTGATTTAAATGTTTAGTGCTTGCTACCACTTGTTCAATTGCTTTTTGCTGTCCATTGCTTGCTCCGCAGTTATCTTGGTATAAATGTTATGAATAAGATCCCTACTTATTGTTTGTCAATTAATAGTTTTCGTTCGTCGATTTATGTTTTTAACTTTTATTCTTTGGATACCATATAACCTTGATGAACTTCTTTGCAGTGTATTGTTTTAGATGCTGAATTTTTGCATGACGTGCATTCCAGCACATTTTGATTGGACAAACTCCTTCTGTGTGTTCATACGATCGAAATTTTTTGTACTGATGTATAAGCTCACATTTTTTGATGGTGCAACTATTTTGTAGATTTAAAGGTTTTATTTGTATTGTTTCAAATGTGAGCATAAACCTATAATGATGTTGAATCTTTAGCTTAAGTAGTTCGTAATACTATTAAGCTTGCCGGCAGGATTCATAATTTTCATCATTTCTTTAATGGATGGGGTTTGAGAACCTTAATATGTTTGCTGTTTTCTTTGTTTAATTTTTGTCCGTACTATCTGCTTTGTGTCCTGAAAGAGAAAACAACACTTTCGCAGTTTCATTTTAATGTTACAATATGCCGAATGCACAATAAAGAACGTACAGCTATATAGGTCCGGTTTGCATAGATCATCTACACATTACACTCTATCTACTATAATAGCCTATAATTGACATTGAAGATTGGTCAGTGCATCAGTTCTCAAAAGGAAATGTGGAAATGTGTTCATAACGGAATGATGTAAATTCGCTTTTACATCTAGCCCATATAGTTTCGAATCCGATATTTTCGCTCCAAGTATCAAATTAAGTCGCCAATTAGCAGCTTCCTTTGGAAGCATTTTTCTAGTATCCAATTTACTAGTACATATATCGAAATACCCTTCGTAGTATATTATCTCTTCAATAACAGTTGGAGATGGATCACTAGCAGATAATTTCTTAATTTTCTTGGTTTTTGATTTTTTTCTGTTCCAGTTGAATCAATTTTAAGTAGTGTGAGTGTATTATTTAGTTTTATTCACACGATTTCTTTAGTAAATTAACCATCAGCCGTAGAGTAATTGTTTGAGTTAGATTGGATTTTTCTTTGATTTATTCATTCATTATCTCGTATTTTTTTCTTCGTGTTTTACACTTCCTACACGTGAGGATTTGGGTTTTGGTGTTTTAGTTATTTTATTTCCTCAGCTATTTTATTTTCCTCCTGCCGTCAGGTGTTACCAATACAATATTGCAACGGTATAAAACAGCAAGTTTCCAACATAAATCACAAACTTTGGAATTCTTAATGACCAGGCCTTTGCACAAAATTTAATATTTGAGTTACACTCGTACTGGTATTAATGCTAATTTAGTAATGGCTAATTTTGTTTTAAACAGGTGATGTAGGTGGTATATTTCGTCTAATTTTTGCTTTGTTAGTTCACGGATGTTATGAGCGACAATTGTGCTTTATCTATTGTTAAGACATGTACTAACCATTTTAACAATACACACCACAACTGGTAATCTGTGTGACTTACAAAATTGTCATAGAAACATATTATGTATTTACATACCATAGAAACACGTAAATACATAATATGTTTTTATGACAATTTGATTTATACTTGCTGCTGATAGCAGAATCGAAAACTTTGGCCTTTTATTGTGAAAGCTATTATAATTCTGAAAACTAAATAATTCTTGATTCACCTTAAACTAATTGCGGTGGCCTTCTTAGAATGGTTTATTCAAAAGACATTTATATTTGTATATATGATATAGGTCTTGAACCAAACATAACCAACATTTTGGTTTAATTATTTTAATTTTTTATTCATTGAAATAACTTTACACACGTTTTTCATTTACATGTGATTACTTACGTCTAATTGACCAACATTTTTCCTTTACATGAGATTACTTACGTATGAATTGAAATAACAATCAATATTATTTTATAATATGAATAAATTTATTGACAGGCTAAGAAATTGAACACAACAGACGTAATGAGTCAGCATTTTAATCATTATTAATTGATCTTGAAAAGATTGGCTTATCGAAGCAAGATATTTTAATCTCAACTCCCACTTTCTTAGAAAGTTCAATAAAAACGAGGTATCGATTGAAGTTTATTTTGGATGAAGTTTATGGGTTATAAGGAACAATACGTAAATTTTATTAAAAAAATATTTGAATATGCGTGGGAATACATTTCAATATCAAACAATTATGTGTAATAATAATTACTTATTATAATATTTTCACATGTAGGCGAACATGTTTTGAAAATGTATAAATAAGAACGAGTATTGTTGGCAATATATTGAGTAAAATCAACATCTTGAACTCTGAACAAATGTATATAGACTGTTTAGTGCAATTTTATTTTATAATAATGTATAACAATGTTATGTTCAATCAGAAGTTTAGCATGGCACCAATCAAGTAAGAATATGAATATAGTGTAGAGGGTAGACAGAAATTCAATTATATATTTATAGAACCTTAACTTATGTACAAAAATTAACATAATTTTATTTAAATTAGTATCAATAACAGCAGGTTTAATTTTCTTCTATTCAGTTTGAATTAAGTTTTTAATGTTGTGATTTCAACTACAGTTGTGTTTTGAAATGTTGTGGTGTAGTTGGGAGTGTTGTCTCGTTAGAAGTTAAACAATAGAGTAAGTATTTCAATACGGTCTTTTAAATTATTAAAGATAGTTTAAACTACATATTTAAAATTATCGTAAGCTCTCACAAACACCCCATTGATTATATGTATATCCGTATAACATAACTCAATTTCGCTACATCCTTTTTTTCTACAGTATATACACAGTAAAAAAAATTGAATTTGAAATGCAATTTTTACATGCTTAAAAGTATTGTATAATTACACAAATTACTAAATTTTACATGAAATATAGTTCAATAATCGATTTTTATTGTAAATTTCCATAACAAATAAGAATTGAAATGTTTTGGACATAAAATTACTTTTTGTAGTAATTTCAAGTTCCAATTAAAAATTACATCTAAAAATGGTTAATATATTGGTTTAGAGACGCATTATTAAATAAGGTTTGTTAATAATAATTTCACCTACAAAAAAAATGTTCAAATTCCTGTTAAAAAAATAATCCGTTATTTTATACTAAATGATATTTCATGTAATTTTATACCATAAAAATTTAATGATTATAGAATAAGTATTCAATTATACATAGTATTGCATGTTACAATGGACATTCGTTGAAAAAATTCCAAAATATAACGAAAATGATGCGCACAAGCACATTCATCATTTCATTACTCATATATTTTTTACGGAATTCAGACATATTGTACGTCGTTTCTAATTAAAATAAATATTAAAGTATTTTTAGAAATTAATTTTAAATATTATTAACTAAATTAATACATTTTCTAAGTTAATAGTTAATTAGTGGTATATGTGAAAGTGATTTGAATTGAACGGGTATGTATATATATACTAATAATTATTAAAATTTACTTTAAAAAAACGCGTGTTTCCCTATAAATTTAGATACGACGAATACGAATTAAATAAGGAAAAATAAATTAAACTACCTGAGTGTGAATACGATAAGTGAACCAAATTGGATATCATGGAGTTCTGAATACTTCTTTCCTAAAATAATATTTTTCCCGTTTTACTATAGGTACTTTATAATAATGTTCATTTACGTAAATTGTGGGAAAGATTGCGGGTCCTTCCTTAAATACAGTTTCCCATTTAAAGATTCACAAATCAGATAAAGACGCCATTTTCAAATGTTTGTTAAATCATTGTGAAAAAGTGTTGCATAATTTTTATAACTATCAATCACACTTTTATAGAAATCATAGAAATAATCCGAAAAGAATAACGAAAATAGGAAGGAATTATTTTTGTTATAAACAAGGTTGTTCATGTGAATTTCATATTTAAGAAGATTTCTTGCGTCAATCATTTGCGAAACTCAGATGGTATTGAAACCAAATGTCCCGTTACTGGTTGCTTAAGAACCTTTGTAAAAGAAAAACCTTTTGAAATCACATTAATTTATTTCATAAAATAAAGTTTTTAAGGAAAGAAATCGGTTGTTACCCTTCAAGAGATATTCAATGTTCAACACCAGAACGAAAAAATAATATTAAATAGTCACACAGAAAATTGTCTTCCTGTTAAACAAGTGTTAGTTAAAGAAACTGCTATTGATCTTAAAAGTGTCACTACAGATTTATTATTAAAACTTAAAAGCGAATATAATATCCCGGAACGTGTAATTTCAATAATTTCTGACAAACTTGGTTATTGTTCAGATTTGTTAAAGACACAAGTTCGTGATATTAAAGACCAGCATTTTGAACGTTGTAATAGTCAAAATGGTTTGAAGAACGAACTGTTAGTTTCAATTCTGCCTAAACTAAATTTAATAGCCAATAGTTCTTTGACAACTTACAAACAAAATCAAAATATTGCCTCGCATACTATGGTTAAACCTCATAAAATCTATTAAGGGTTTAAATAATTATCATAAAACGTGCTTTTTCTATTACATCCCAATATTGGAAACTTTAAAATTACTTTTGGAAGACAACGAAATTTTATTGCAGTTTAATTCAAATCAGGAAACACTTATTCGAAACTTGACGATTACAAGGATGCTTTCTTTTATCAAAATAACGAATTCTTTTACAAGAAAAAACGTATTGAGCTCTTGTTTTACGTTAACGGATTTGAGGTTTGCAACCCACTGGGGTCAGCCAAATCAAAACACAAGTTGTTAGGTGTTTATTTTGTTCTTAATAATTTATCTGTTCATAATAGATCTCAGTGTTTGATATGTACTGAATCACATGTAAAAGCTTTTGGATTTAACGCCATATTCGAGAATGTTATATCGGATTTAAAATTATTAGAAGAAATTGGAATTGTTATTAACGAAACTGTTACTAAACCATTAAAAGGTTCAGTGATAGCAATTTGTGGCGATAACTTAGGTTTACATCAGATTGGTGATTACATTGAAAATTTTAGTTTAGCAGAGTATTTTTGTAGATATTGCCATATAACCTTAACAGAATTTAAAAATAATTTTCGAACGCGAAGGGATTTAAAAACAAAGTCCTCATACAATGAAGATGTTTTAAATTAAGAATATGTTAAGAAGTTAAGGAGTTAAGAAAGATTCGTGTTTCAATGCATTTAATTTCTTTCATGTAAGCACTGGTCTTCCTCCGTGTATTGCTCATGATTTGTATGAAGGGGTTATCCCTCTTGATTTATGTTTAGCTATTCATTACTTTGTAAATCATAATTGGTTTACATACGAGTGTTTCAATATCACAAGTGCCCGGTTAGCAAAAAAACTAAAATTGAATGTTAATTTTCCTGAAGTAAAATATAATAGTAAGAAGGTTTCTAGTCATGCAATGCAAAGCTTTTATCAACTTACTTTACTACCGTTGGTAATGATTGGCAAAATTAAAGATGCAAATGATAGTGTACTTGAAATGATTCTATTACTTTTGGAAATAACTCAAATTGTCTCATCGCATACGACAACTATAACCACTATATAACAACTATATAATTACATTGAAGGATTGATTGACAGATACTTGGAATTACGAATTTCGTTATTTCCAAGTAATAAACTAATACGAAAACATCATTACATACAACACTATTCTTTACTGCTTAAATTATATGGACCTTTAATCAAATTTTCAACTAAGAGATTTGAAAGCAAACATCAGTATTTCAAACAAATAGCAGCAAAGAGTAGGAATTTTATTAATTTAACTAAATCATAAACAGAAAGGCATCAAATTTTGCAATCAACCCTATTTGGGCAAAGATTTTTAAGTAATTTTACTGTCTCAAAGCTCTAACATACAAAGTGTGCGTCAGTTGCAAACAGTTCTCCATATCAGGCAACTACCATTACATTTAATAATCGAATCTATATCGAATAATATCAATGGATCGGTTAGCTTTTTAACTATTTAATCTATTTTAGTAAATCAGAATACGTCACGGGGTAGCTTTTCAGGGAAATGTATTTTCAATCGTATATAATTACAAATTATGGTTATATGAAGTCACAAATATTTATATTAATGACATAATAGTTAGTCCGTTTGACCTTTCCTATCCTTTTCCTTTCCTAATTTATACAATTGGACCAACCACATATGCCACATTACACTGGGCAATTCCATGTTATTGGTGAGATTTCTAATTATAAATGATTGTTATTTATTAAATATTATTTATCCTTTAGATTATATCTCTAATATGTCATCAGTCCGGCTAGTTGTAAAAATTTGGGATGCTGATCGAATCATTAAAAAAAGCTTTTTGTTTACTAGAGATATATAAATGTTTAGTATTTTAAGCTTATTCTTTCATTTTAGCAAATGCTGCAGGCATTCAAGGATCGAAGCTGGTTCTGGAATGTGATGGAACCGAAGTAGACGACGCTGATGTTTTCATATTTTTTGGCGAGAGAAATGACATTTTTCATCTGCTTCCACAAAATGTCAATTGGGTCTCCTCAACCACTCGTTCACAAACGGATTTAAATGAAATAAACGGCATACAAAAGCCCGTCGCTGTAAGTGCTAATGACTCCGCTGACATAATAAAATGGATAAATACCTCTGAGTGCGAACATTAACAGACTAAACAATGCATTTTTAGATGAAATAATGATATTTAAATTTTTTGTAAAGTTTTATTACGGACATTTCCTGTAATTAATTATTTAAACATGTAATGTAGTATGCGTGTTAAAACAATTAGTTTAAATTGTAAACAGTAATTTTAAAAACCCATTTAAAATTGTATGAAAAGACTAGGCAAATTTGCCCACTGTTAAAAAATTGAATGGAAGATTTTTACTGTGTATATTTAATTTCTATGTAGCACTTATCGGTCCAATAAATCAGGTTCACTCCTAAATCTATCTGCACCAGGAAATAGCTACTGCCGCAGATTTATTATTTTATGTTTAATAATAATGTTTATTTATTGTAATCTCGCCATTTGGAACTAAGCTATTGAGCTAAAGATCCGTGAAGTTTACCATATATAAATATTTTAATCACATATAATTTATAGATAATCATCAAGATTTTCCATAGCAACAACTCTAGGTGGTAGTTGACCAGAACTTGGAAATATATATATATATATATATATATATATATATATATATATATATATATATATATATATATATATATATATATATATGTATATATATATATATATATATATATATATATATATATATATATATATATATATATATATATATATATAAAGAAACTTGCAGGCAATCAATAATTTGACAGGCAGTATAAAAAAATCTGACACAACAACGCATATTTGCACAAGACTACTATCTATGAACTTGCAACATATTTTTGATATGATACCATTACCCTTTTAACAACCCATACATATCGTCAGACTATCTAGTCTTAAGCAAACAAAATTTAAATACATTGACACTACTCTTCACGTATACATTAACAACATAAAATAGGTAGTTTCAATTCATGAATACACAAGTGTTTTAAAAGTTTATTCAAGTAGTCCATATTTCTACTGTGATTAGTTAGTGGCCCGAAATTTTATCATTAATTCCAACAATTAGTACACAAACTAGTATGTGGTTTACAACTTCTCACTGAGTATTCCAAGCAAATTTCAAATATCATAAATTCCTAAAAGTTAATTAAAAAAAAAAAAAAAACTGAAACGTTGCAGATATCAGTACTGCAATTATAATGAAACGAGAAACAATCGTGAAACAACTCAAAAGGTGGATTGCTTCATATGCACATTCAAAAGAAGTTATCCGAAACTATAGCTGAAATTTGACAGTAAATCGAAACTATTGGCTGGCAAAGGTGCAAGGTAACTGTGGCTCCACATCCGATGGGAAATATCTTAACCGATTTAATTAAATAAAAAGTTAATGTTTAATAACAAATAACAAAGCTTCAACTAACTATTAAACCAAGACCAACGCAATCAAGGACCAAGAAGTTTAGTAATTTACCAATAAAATTTTTTTTCTTTTTATGTGGTACAGTTTTATAAGTGTTTCGATTGCCTATTTGATAAGAATTACATTGATATTTCTTAAATAAATTATATTATCTGAAATTTTGATTGGTTTGTTATATAAAATTATTGGTTATTTAATTTGAAACTACTTTGCAACTTATAGTACGACTCACATTCCTATAGGGTATTAAAATCATTGGTTCTTTACTTGCCTTTTCGTTCATAATTTGAATAATTCATATTAATTTTGGTCATGGATATAAATATTGGTTTCCGACAGTTTAAAAATGTTACAAACGAAATTAATAAAAAACCTTTATTAAAACTTAAAGAATTTTAATTTATAGTTATAGTTTAATAAATTATCATTATGGTTTGGTTCTTATCAGATATTAGAAAAATTTGAGAGATATTAGAAAAAAATGTTCTAAATGTTCTAGAACTACACAGAACGATCTTCTGTGACATAATTAATATTTATATATTCCATTACAATAATGAGTTGTTAAAACTGTTTTATTTATCCATTGTGTAAATTCTTTATACAGAAAATTTCCGTACATTTACACCGAATATTAAAAAGTCAGAAACAATGTAATAAGTTTAAATTCACTCCATTTCACTGCTGAGTTGTATTCTCTTTTCCAATTATTCAAGCTATGAGTGTTTTAATCTTGTTAACCTGCCCTTTTACCAAGAGAATCTTTATTTGTGCTATAGTGATGGTAAACCGAATTTACTAAAAAACAGCACTAATGACTATTATTTCGTGATCAATATATAAAACACTCAACCAATTATTTTTTTTTTATTTCCACTATACCGAAAAATTACTGGTATACAGTCAAAGTTTACTTTGAAATGGTTAAGTGATTTGATTACGTACTGGAAGTATGTCACCGTTTCCAAATTGATCATGATGTAGGGACAGACTACAAGAGTTAAGGTTAAGAAAAAAGAACTATATGTCATCAATTTTTACCAGTTCAGTGTGAAATGCGAATTTGTGTTTTTGTAGCATATAAAAACTATGCTGAACGCATCCAAATTATTTTAAAATTTTTATTTTGAGGCTACCCAAAATAAATTGACTGGTTGAATTTTTCTCATTTATATCTATAGCCCAACGATCTGTTCATGTTGAATTTCTATCTTACTTAAGCACTGATTATTCTTCACTGAAGATCCGCATTGCTTATGCGTTTGTACTATAAAAGAAAACGAAGCTAAAAACATATATACGATTAAAACATATATACGATTCAATAACCTTTGAATGCATGTAATGTTATTTGATTTATTATTATTATTCATATTGCATGCAACAATTTATAACTCACATTTCAACACAAGAATCTCTTGGGTTCTCAATTAAAATATTCTAGAAACAAATTATCTTTTCTAAAATCTGTGTAGAACGTATATATGGACACGTTTTGTGAATTTCTGTCTAGAAATATAAATATAAATAAATTTTCGATTCTATTTCAAAATCTAAACTTTAGCTAAAGCTAAGAATGTAAAAGAGATTATCGTAATCAGATTACGAGAAATGATGGGGATGAAATTATTTATGCTCTCCTTAGTTGAGGCCAGAAGGCATGGCGCTTTGATTGACCAACAACATGATGAAATGTTTAAGACAAATTTCGTTCTATATTTATTGTTAAAGCTTAACCATTACGTTTACACATGCTGAATAGTACGTTTGGAAGGAAGTACAATAATCACTGAAAATTTCAACTGTTTATTTATAAAAAATATAATAAAATATTATTCTATTTTAGTTTGATTGATGTGAAGTATGTCACAGGTCTCAGATTTCTTGAATATATAAATCCCATTAGAAAAAAGTATATTCTTATAAGAAATTTTAGTAAAAATTTGATCAATTGAGTGTTATTTACTCATCTAGTGTAATTTAAAATAAGGAGTTAAGAACCAAAAAGATTATCGAATCCCAAATTGACCAATAATGACAATCCAAATTCGAGTAAAATACACAAGAAAAAATTTGTTAAAAAAATACCTCAGTCAAGCGACTTTAGTACGAGGTGGTTTTAAGTAGACAATACACTGGTCAATCTCATGTAAGAGTCAGACCTGGATCAACATCTCTAGGATTGGCCGGTAATGGCCATCGAAATTCGAGTGAAATTTACTTCGATATACATAAAAAGTAAACAATTGTTTAGAAAATCCCTAGGTCAAGCAACTTGAGCGTGAGGTGATTTATTATAGGCCATATACTGACCAACCTCATGGAATAGTCAGACCTGGATCAACATTTCTAGGATTGGTCGATAATAGCCATCCAATTCAGAGTAAAATTTATGTCAATCTATTCAACAAGAAAACATTTCTGAAAAAAATCCCTAGGTCAAGCAACTTTAGCACGAGGTGACAGAAATAGACAACATACATAGATAATTCAATTGGAATTAGTGAAATTCTAATTCATTAACTCCAATGACATAGACCGTGTACATAGACAAATCAATTTGAATTAGTGAAATTCCAATTAGATTTGTATACGTATACGTATAAATAATCAATTAGTAATCAATTACGATGGTAACACTAACTATCAAGACCCTTTTCAACTATCATTTATGAAATATTTATTATTTTAAAAGGTAATATATACTCAGCCCAGAAACATTTACTGTCATGACAGTTTCCATATACTAGGCCCAAAAACTATCACATAGGGTAACTTTTGATTAATTTTCTAAAATGAGTGAATTCAAGCACAATTAGGAATAATTTATTATATATACACTAGTTTAGTTTAAATAAAAGCTATATCTAACTGAATATTATTATATGTGTGCAAAACATACTTATTAGCCTTATCACCACCTAAGCGTTTTTTGAGTAAAAAAGTCTTAACACATCATGTAATTTAAACAAAATTTTGTTTTAAGAGTTGAAAAAATGTACCACTTCTGATGAAATTTAAGTAGTAAGTATATCCTAAAATCAACATCACTCTCACATAGAATACGCGATAACATGATAATGCTGATTTTCAACCAAACGTTGTATGTCGTGTTTTTCCCAAAGAAAAATTTTATATTTTGTTTGTGTTAGTGTAGTACATATTGATAATTTTAAATTTTTGAACAATTCTTCGCAACGATTTAATGTTATGAAGCTGATACATTTGTGATACAAAGTTTTTTTCGTTTGCGTTACTGTTTTGTATTAAATTTTAGTGTTTTAAAATATAATTTCTTTTAAATATTTCCCTCGGGAAATTTTCTATTTTAGTACGAATGTAAAAAACAACAGAAAAAGTTGTTGCCATACGTAATACTTGATTGCTTTTTGTACGTGTGAGAGTTAATATTTTGTGTATAGACACAGTATTTTTGTATATGTGGATAGAATACAAGTGAAGGCGAAGTAAACACAAAGTACTATTTGATGAAAATCAAGACTAACCTCCCTAACGAACTATATTATGTATTATATATATGATTATTTATATATTCATGTTAATGAATCACAGAACATAAAGGTACAATTTTGTACATACAGGAATATTAGTACATTTATTTGAGGAATAATATTTTCTGTAATATTAGTTCAATGAGTGGTTGTCTTAAGAAAAACGATCTAGCTTTTGCCTTAAGAATAGTTAGCAAAATTAAATTTTTAATGAGTTTTAAGACGATATTTTTAGATTTTTTAATTATGCAAACTTTTTTAAGACAAATTAACTAACGATAATTACAATAAATATGTATTAAATTAAAATATTCTTTTTATTTCATAAAAAAAGGAATTCAAGGGATTCATGTAAGCCAGGGAGTGTAATTATTTAAAAAAAAATATTTTTGTTTTAAATTTATTGTTTATAATTCATGTTATTCATTATTAATTAAACTAATTATGAATACTCAATAAATATTAAGAGAACCGTATTATTGAATCTTAATCGAATAAAATCGTTGACAATAAGTTTTGATTAAAATACTCACGAAAAAATGGCTTACAAGTGGTGTATTTTTGAATATTGGGGAATATTTTATTTCAGTCGATTCTGGAACAGACGCCAAATTGCGAAATAAATAGGTTTAACATAACTTATAGTTTAACGTTTGTTTAATATGATAAGAAATTTACCGAGCGGTTTCAAATAAACAATAGTATGATCGAAGAATCAGATAGCACATTAAAATCTCATAATATAGTATGTTGAGATCCTGAACTTAAGTTAGAACTATTGATTTGACCGTATAATATACCATGTGCCTCAAACAGTACATTACTAGAGCAGTTAATAATCGAATCGAATATCTATAGTAATAGTTTGGATAAATCATCAGCAACTTACGGCGTTATTGACTATTTCAAATGGACGGATTCGGTTTTTCTATGAAAAAGTTAGTTCTTAACTATCTACTTAGGTAGTAACCATTACCTGGTGCTTCTACAATGGGAATTTTCTTGTAAGTCGTATTTTCGTATTTCATAAAATATACAATCCGATTCTCATATGATGGTCTCCTAACTGAAAATAGACATCGAAAATATCAAAATCAGATCAACAATACCATTTTGCGAACTGGTCATCAGTTTGATAAATAAATTATCTTTCAAACTTTATGTTTTATAGTTAAAATCAAAAATAATTAATTGCAGTCAAATACAGTCTATAAAAAAGCTGAAACCCGGTTTGAAAATCGCAAAACATTATTCACTAGAATTTATTGTATTATTTCAGAGCGCTTTATATTCGAAAATATTACTTTATTCAACTATCGTTATTCGATAGGTACGAGGAGTTGAAGTTATAATGTCTATATATCCTACCTTAAAAAAGATGATCATTTTAAAGGCGAGAACTATAGCAAACTTTTACATGATTATCAGAAGGATCACTCCTCTGACGTATTGGTAAATACTAGGGGACTCCGTCCAAACTGGTAGTTATTAATTACAATTCTGTCCAAGGTATTTCGTGATGAACACAGGATATATCTAAATCAGTAGACGGTTTATAGTATGTGCTTGCACATCTGAGAATAATAAACCAAGACATATATTAGTTACTTTTTCTTTATTTTATTCAATTTGAGCGGAAGGACTTCCAACTCTTTTGCAGTTTCCTTTTAATGTCCTATCTGACACCGAAAGCAAATCGAGGATATACAACTATAGATCTGCGTATATTTGCGTAGTCCGACCGGAATATGACATCGCTCCATGAAATCCTTTAGTACTGACATGGATGGAGGGTTGGGCCATAAGTTCTGCACTATAATAGGAAGTCGTTAATTAGTTCCATACAAGATTATTTTATCTATAATTTTACTGTGCAAGATTATTTTAAGATAGACACAATATCTTAATAATTTTGAATTCTGTGGAATAACTGTACTTTCAGACATTTTCTTGTAAAGGTAACGTAATTGAATAAACAAGTGGTGAAAAAGATAAGACAATTTCATCAAACATTTGATTATTAGGGGCCATCTACGATAATGGTATTTTGTGGGCTAAGTAACTCTCATACTGAAGATTTCCTAAATAAAAACCACCTTTGGAAATGCGAAGAGGAAGTTACTAATATGAAAATGCTTATACGCAAAATGCAGGCTGACTAACGGTTGAATTTTGATTTGTTTATTATAATTGAATAAATATAAAGATTGGATAAGATTACACATATGAGATGCAGATTGTCTTACAAATATAGAAATAAAAACATTTATTTCAAACCACAAATCATTTTTATTTATTTAATCATACTTAAACCTTAATAAAAACAAACCACACAAAATAATATCTATGACATTACCGATCGATAAACAACATCAATAATATTTTCAGTCAAAAAAAAAACTTCCTTAATATTATTAAGATAATTCCACGTAAATCTTCTTTGCATTAAAAGACATCAATTCGCAAGACAATACCTATATAGATTTATAACCGAAGCAAAACAAAAAGGCGGAAAAGTTAATTCAAGCTCTTTTTATACTTTTATCAAATTTTCAACTTCTTTAAAAAAAGCTTTATGGCAAAAATATATATAAATAAATACAAACTTATTTCTTACTAGAGTATGCATGTGTATTTCATACATACATCTTCTACCTACGTGTATATACTTTACCATTAATGATATCTATTTTGATCAAAGCTTATTGAACTAAATAAAGCTAATATTTTAGATACTTTATATTCTGTTAGAAAAAAAATGTATACAAAATCTCAAAATCTCTCGTAAATATATAAAAGCTATGTCGTTTGTAGCAACAACATCTTTTAAAAATATTTCAATTATTGAAAGGTAAAATTCGTCTTTTTTGTATTTTTGTTTATTCTCTCGACTTTTTCTCTGTGTAAAATTAATTTCTGTTTGAATACTAATCTGTTCATTTGTCGAAATCAATGAATCTTATTGTACATGATACGTACATACATACTCGCAAATCATAATGCACAGAAAATTTCTTTATAAATAATTAAATTTCAAATAACATACCATTAACTTTAAGATATATTTGAATTACTTTGGGCGGATGTGTTGATATTTGACATTCATATGAACCCTCGTCACGTTTATTTGCGTTCGCAATTTTTAACCGCCAATTATTTGGATATTGTAATTCAACAGTATATCGTGAATCGCCGCTATATGTAAGCATACCAACTGTTAACAATTGCAATTGATTTTTATCATCTGGTTTACGGCGTACCCATGAAACCTAAAAGGAAAAAAAACAAAATGACAATGTTTGATTTATTGATTTAATTTAAATATCATTATATTTAAAATCTACGAGTAATGAAGGTTATAATCTCAGCTGGATATATTCGTTTCACCAGCATGCTTTCGTTGAAGTTTTAAATAGAAAATTTACTAAAATTTGAATCAACCCTTTTCTAATTCCATTTTTTGGAATGACATGTGTCTTGAATTTAATTATATGTGTATATAGATTACATTAATTAGTAATTAGTAATTTAATTTTTAATGAGCATGAATATTGAAAAAACTCACTTAATCTTTGCTGTATAGATAATAGAAATGTTTGGAAAAACAATCCTAACAAGTTCAGAATTTTTAAAATACTTAGAATTTAACATTGAAATGTCTAATGCGCGCAGAGAATTCAATTGAAATTCAATTTATTTTTCAACATAATCTTTGTATCTCGATACTTCCTTAAGCCTTCTAAAAATATGATCAATTTTGCAAAATATATTGAGATAATCTTCTCGTTCAATTCAAATGGTTGGATAGAGAAGGAATTTGCAAAGAGCTAAATCTGGTCAATAAATTAGGTAAATAAGAGAGTGAAATTCGTCCAGCATTTCGACCCAGAAAATTGTAGACATGACTTGGTTTTTAGAGTATTATATTATTATAATTAAAATGATTTATGATTAATTAAATGCTTGAACTGTAATTGAAGATGTTCAAATTGAAGATGTTTTCGTTGCTAAACATTTGACAACAAACCTGGTTGCCTCAGCATGTATGCAATATGTTTATCAATACTTCCTTCATCTTCCAATGAATTTCCGACCGGTTTATTGAAAAAAATAATGATCTCATTGACTATCAATTGTGTCTGACCCATGGAATTTATAAATTTTACTTTATACATTTGAAGTCGGAACGTAAAATGCTGAAAAACGCGGATAGCAAGGAAATATACAATCTGCTTATAAAAGCCAAGCATCCATATAGGATATATGCTTCTCATAGTCTAGACATGTTTCTAGTCTATGCTTATAAAGATGTTCTATCTGAAGATGCCATGCCTGAAACAATTTTATTACTTGTGACATGACTAGCATGGTAAAATGTTAACCTCATATTGGAATTTAGTTGGTTTAATGTGAATTTGTAACAGCTTCAGTGTCAACTTCAACCCGTACATTTATTTCTTGAAGTATTTATCGTATTATGAAACAAATAGCCCCAGCACATGGTACAACACTAATTGTATTCATTATAATTTTTTGATGGCTTTTACAGGCCATTATTGGCCCGTACCTTGTCAACAATCTGACTACATCGGTTTCGATCACGAGCCAGCTCCTCATACTGTTGCAAGCAACCAGCAACTGCCAGATCGCTCTCTACGCCATGGAGCCATCGTCGCCGTCAGCGACCTCTTTGCCTACCGAAAGGCGGCTCTCCTTTCAAAGATCGCTGTATCATTCGGTTCTGATCAGCACGCAGAACGTGACCGAGCCAGCGTACTCGCTGTCTTTTGATTTCATGCACGATATCAAGAATTTGCATTAAATTCCTGATCTCGTGGTTGACACGAACTCGGCATGTGCCATCAACGTCCCCGTTTGGGCCATATATCACACGCATGATTCTCCTCTCGAATGTTAGAAGCCATCTTTCGTACTCATCCGTCAAGGTCTATCTCTCACATCCATACATGACAACGGGTCTGATCAACACTCTGTACGTAGAGGATATAAAGATTGCCAACGACAAGACGAACCTTGATATCCTCGCCCACACTATTATCGTGAGTAATGAGAGGTCCTAGGTACTTGAATCTCATCACTCCTTCAAACGTGTGGTTACCACTACTGAAATTAGTTGCGTCTTGGTCTCTTAAACCAGAGATCATATATTTTGTTTTGAACTCATTGATTTTGAGACCAACGGACGCTAAAATCTGTTTCAGTGGATCAAGTATCTCTTTCACTCCGTTGCCATTTAATCCAATCACACAGATACCATCTGCATATGCAAGAAGTTGATTGGATTGTCGGAATAAGATATTGTCCTGAGGTGTTTCACTTTTACGAAGGATGTATTCCAACATGAGATTAAAAAGTATCGGGGACAGCGCATCTCCTTGTTGTACACCAGTAGTGATTACAAAAGTTTCCGATAGCCTATTCTCAACTTTAACACAGCATTGTGACTGCGTTACTGTCATTTTACAGAGATGTACATATTTTTTCGGTATTCCTAGATATTCAAGCGCATAACATGACAGTAACTTATATGCTGTGCAAAGGAGAGCTATACCGCGATAATTCTCGCACTTCAAGCGATCACCCTTTTTGAAAATTGGGCATAACGCGGCCACTTTCCATTCATCAGGCATAACTTCATTTCGCCATACCAATCGAACAAGGTCGAAAAGACAGTTCCACAAAGTTAGCCCTCCGAATATTAATAGCTCTAAATTAATGCAATCAACTCCTGTTGAACGATTTTTCTTTAGTCTTTGCATGGCCATTGTGAATTCCTCAATGAACCGTTTTTCGTTCTTTATTTGAGGGTATTCAAATACAGCTTGTGATACATGTGGAACATTAAGTAGATCAGAAAAATGTCCCCGCCATGTATCGAGTACCGCATCGACGTTAACACAGAGGTTTCCATCCTGGTCTCGAATTGGACGTTTAGCTGTCCTCCTAGCAGTGACTGTTTTTTTTCTTGCAATTGTATAAACCGAGTCTGCGAGTCGTTGTGGGCTATATTTTATAGTTGTGGGCGCCCTGTGGTTGAGAGCATTCGTGTTTCGTAAATATTACGAACGAAACATTAGACCCAAAGAATACCACCACAGTATCCAGAGCTTGTCGTAAAAAGCCACTAAATCTGGTGGGATCGCTGGGCTGACGAACCGCATCCGTAAAAAGTTAAACCTGTTAAAAATGTCAACAGATAGAAAAAAATCGGATACCGCCAAAAAATAATGACCCTCCGCTTAAGTACCCGGAAACGGGATTGAGGATAGGCACGTGGAACGTGCAGTCACTTCGAAAACCTGTTTGACGGCCTTATCACATTCATTATAATAATGTTGGTAAATTTGTAAAATTCAATCATTTTCATATAAAACTAGTTCTTAAACAAATTTGTGCGTGTTTGTAAATTTGTTATTTTATTATTAATTCAAGAGAATAAAAATTATAACCAAACGAATTTTATATTTCACTTGTATTAATTATTTTCTAGTTCACTAGTTATACTTCAACGTTAGGTTAGGTTAGGTTGAGTGGCTGCTACAGCACACCTAGAGCGGCGACGGTCCGTTGTGATACCACAGGATTTTACTCCCCTTTTACCCCTATGAGAACCAGTTTGAGCTGCTTACGTAGCGTTATAAGTCTCGCACATTACAGTTTTCGAGTTCAGAAAGACAGTCCATTAAAAACTTACCCAAATATTCATATCTTTTGTGTGCCAAAGCCGAGCACGAGCATAGGAGGTGGACTAACGTCTCTTCCTCCTCCTCGTCCCTACAGCTTCTGCAAAAGCCATTTACTTCCAGACCCAGCCTTCTCGCATGTTCTCCAAGAAGGCAGTGTCCTGTGAGTATCCCCACGATCGTTTTATGTTCACGTCTTCCTGTTCAGTTTCCCATGATGTCTGAGTGGCCAGGGACCCAGACTACCTGGATGTTGAAATGCTCACTCCTCTCATTTAGAAACGAGCGGCAACCCAACGCCACTCTAGACGTTAGAAAAACAGAAACCAGCGACTTGATTGCCACCTGACTGTCCACATAAATTGCAATATCAGTCGAGGATACCACATTATATCTCAACCAGTTCAGAACCTCTGCCACTAAATCGCTATCACCTCTGCCTGGTACACACTGCAGTGATCAGGGAGGCGAACTGCTATATCTACCTCTAATTTATCACAGAAGACTCCAGCTCCTACTTTACCGTGTAGCTTGGAGCCATCTGTAAAGAACTGCAATGCTTCCGTTTCAGCTGCCAACCCGTTCACCCAAGATTCTCTTGAGGGGCAGGTAGTTCTGAACCTTTTGTCGAAGCAAAGAGTCGGTATAACAAAGTCTAGATTCGCCAGTTCTTTCCTCAGCGATCTGACTATCGTCGAGTGTCCAGTCTGAAGACATTTCCACTGAGATATGACTGAAAGTCGAGTGACCGTATTCGCCGCCATCTGCTTACCATAAATGTCCACTAGGAGAAGGTGAAACAAGACCTCTAAGGCACTTGTAGGTGTTGTCCTCAGTGCCCCGCTTATAAGCATGCAGGCCGTTCTTTGCACCTTCTCAATCCTTTTCTTTTATTGATTGATTGATTGATTGATAGGACTGTAGGACCAAGCGCTAGGCAAGATTCCCGGATAACGCCGGGCCTATTCCTACAGCCGTTTACATAAAACGATAGGTAAGGATAGGAAGGTATATTAGTTAGGAAAGAGCAACCCGGTTACAGACACCATGACAGTCGGTACTAAACTACTATTAATAGATAATCACAAGACAATCACAATTCTAATTTACTAGTCTGCAATCGCCAATCAGCATTCTCCAGTCCGCAACACCTATCTGCTCTGCTGTATTTTGAATAACATTAAAACTAGATTAAAACTAAAATCCTAAAATAAATTTATTAGTTAGTCACTCGGGAATCTATAACTTAACTAATTAATTTGATTATTTATTTCAACTGCCATCCGCACAACTAATCTAATTAAACGTGAGTAGAACTCTGAAAGAAATTTTTTTTTTAACTTATGGCTCAGGTATCTGAAACAATTTAATTAATATGATATAATAGTTTAAGCCATCCATTACGATAATGTTACCATAAGTCGTCTGTAACATGCTCATCAGAGATTCAAAATAGACTAGGGCGAAAATCTTCAGCAGAACCATTTTCCTGTTACATAATTAGTAAAGTAATAAAATAATGTAATTTGTTAGTAAGATCTACATATATCATTTTCACATTATCATTCACATAATCAAATCATTCACACAAAATTACAAAAATAAATTTACTAAATAGGAATCTGTAACTTAATTATTATTAATTTTATTATTTATCCAAACTCCAGTCCACACACCAATCATAGTTAAACAAAATCACAAATTCTTAATTAATTAACTCACGGCACCAGAATCTGCAACAATAAATTAAATTAATATGGTATGCCAGATAAAGTACCCGTCAACCATTACGCTGATGATACCATAATACCAGAATATGTTTGTCAGAAAATCAAAATAAATCTCTAAAAACGTTTTATATTCAAAAATTATGCAAACTCTTTTTTTTTTAAATAAAATAAACTTTCCTTGTAAGCCCCCTCCAACTATAGTCATATTTACACTTACATATATAAATTATTAAAACCAAACCTTTTCCATAAATTATTATTATTTTTATATAAATGGTCGTGATCAGGAATGCCACTCTACTACAAACGTAGTAGATCCGCCCCGACCTTCCCGAACGCGTTCATTAATCAAAAAAGAACAACTGGTATCGATTTTAAAAAGCACCATTAAACCCAAATATGAAACTTAATACAAAACTTGATAAATTGAAATAACGCATGGACAACCCACAGGCACGCATGCACGACACACAGGCAGGGATGCCACATACATGCAGAAAGTATGGAGCAGAAGCACCCTAAAAATGGAGGAAATTGACACCCCCCCGGAGCGAACCCCATTCAAGGAAACCAAACACGATCCAAACTCAACATTCAACCAAACATACATCTATTAGTATTAAACAAACTTTAACACGAGAACCCAATCGTAAATATCCAAAATACAAACTCATTCAGAGCACCCTCAACAACGGGACACCAACCTACACAAAAATAAAAACAGAAAGTGCAGACCTATCTCAACTGACTTCCAACAAACCGAAATCCATCCAAACACCCCACATTCCAGCGAATACTCCGGCTCCCAACTAATCCCACTCGCGTCGAAAACCCGACATGCCAACAAAGGCTCCCAACCACCACCGCAACTAGCTCAACCATCATGCCCGTCCCAATCACATGCAGCCACGAAATCTACCTCCCCCCCCAAACCACATCAGTACCATGAGGCCAACAACAAATTACACGCATGCAGCTACAAATACCTAGAAAAACCGCTTCCTCCAAGATACTCCTGCACAATCCCAGCCCACTCCAGAATCGAGCGACATTCTCCAAAAATCCAACCAAAACATCAAAACCTCCCTATACTACAAAATTGAATGCTTCCAAACCACCACTGCAAAACTGCTAAAATCCCCCCGACGCCCAAACATTCTAAAAGTTCCAACTGCCCGCTCCTACAGTTAAATCTCCGCCCGACCCGTCACTAACTTCCAGACTAAACAACCCTCAACCACAATCCCAAAATGTACCTTCGATAATGGAAGATACAGACTCGTGTTCTGCATCAAAACTAAACACTCCTGTTCTACAAAATCCCTGAGAATGTGTACACTTTCCTTATTACCTATGTGTCACACACACGCACCCTTGTACTATACACCGTTACCTCAACTTATACTATATTTCGCACTCAGATACGACTTCCTATCAAATGATATGAATGGAGCTCCTCGAAGTCAACACCAACTATTCCTCTTTTTAAAACTGTAGCAAATTTGAATCAGCGCCTGAACTGAACCCATAAACAGTAAAAATCGATGCAGATCCGCCACACCTACAGCAAAGTGACTCCCTGAACGAAGGCATACGCATCTTTTACAACTCTCCAAAACAAGGACACTCAAACCCGATAGAAGACAAAACCTGCATTCTCCATCACCGGCAACGCACCCCGGGACTACGGCTGAAAACCATTCAATCCCGAAACCCGCAACCAAGTCAAGCGTAGGCCCGATTCGAACGACGAAAAATTAAAAGTAACAACATTCAAATGTCAACGAGACTGAAACAACTCCACAATCATGACTTAAAATCACTAAACAATCAATCCTGCAGTTCAATACTAAGCCCCGATACCACGACTAGTTTCGGAGAACGCCACCAGACTTCGGACCGAGCCAAAACCGAACAAGAACATGTTGGAGGAAGCAACCTCTATCGATACCTGGAACTTCACGCCATCAATTCGCTCCGCACCCCTCAGCACCTCTGCAGTTGAAAGGAATCTTCCAAAACTAAACCCACCTAAGACAAACATAAAAATCAATCCAACCAAGGCAAAGGCCGAAAACCTCCGCTTACATATGAAATTTCAAACACGAATAAAATCCACTGGAAACCAGAATATCCACCATAACCGCTCCATACCCCCCACATACAAGTCACCTCCCTGGTCGTATAAAAACTGACCCTTCGACCATTAATCTTTACATGGCACCGCATTAAAATCCTAATTGCATTACAGCCAAAAACTAAATTTAAATTCTCAAACAATGATTAAATACAAGAACATTACATGCAAACCTATCAAATAGCAAAACCAAAAACCAGTAATTTATGTGAGGCACTGTATGTATTTATATATTATATTATATATACACAAATATAAACAATATCAAACCTGTATACATTGCCCGTATACGCATTGCAATATTATTGATCTATACTTGATCTATATATAAGCAAAATATATAAAACAAAAGGGAAGGGAAATACATAGTCAAATACATATTTAGAATTTTATTTGACTAATGCAACTAAGAAAACAAAAATTTTAACAAAAATTTATATGCAATCGTTTTCAAGGACAATAGGACATCAAAATTTAGAGTATAGAATGTGCATTTGTGTTTTCCACATCTGATGTATATAAAAAGACACAAATACACATGCAGTGAACGCGTTACAATACAATTCAAAAATCTCCAAAAATTCCCCCCACTGTATGCCTTGATATATATATTATGATACACAAAACAAATAGAAAAAATCATCCAGAGGAAAGGGGAAATTTATGAAGATCGAATTATAGGATTGGCTCGTCAAAAGAAATAAAACAAAAACACACGTGTCGCATTCAATCGTTTTCAACAAAAAATTGTGTGTGTGATATTGAAATTGATGTATATAACTATATACCAATACCATTACTGGCAATGTATACACCATGCAAACTGACACACACAAATACGATATATGTACATCCCCCATAATATATAACACTAAAACCTAAATATATAATGCAATATATATATATAATATAATTTAATATTAAATATAATATAATATAATAACGATACTCATCTGAGATTCCAAAAACTAAGCCACAGACACACACAAACGAATTTATTTTATTTAATTAAACACCGAGTGGAAAAAAACACGTCCACTCAGTGTGACGACTAACACTGCACTCCCACCTTCTCAATCCGTTTCTTTTATGTTACTTTATCAACAGTTGGCCACCACACACTCACTCCATACATAAGTACAGGTCTTACTACGGAAGTGAATAGCCAGTATACCAGCTCCGGCGTCAGGCCCCAACGTTAACAAATAAAACTTTTTTGTTAAAATATTATATCGTACAACATAATTTCTTAAGGCACTACATAACTGAACCTGATCAAATCACATTTTCCATCCTAACCAAAGACATGTTTCTGATCAAATTCTTTTTTGCTCAGAATGTGTCATTGGTTTGCATGGAAAATGTAGTGTTCCGAATTAGATAGTGTCATGAATATAATATATGTTATCATAACATTTTTGTTTTATATGACTACATAGTACAAAGCAAAATTGAACTAAATTTACATTTCGTCCAATTGTTTGGATTGAAAACCCAGCAATTAACTAAACAAAACATCAATTGAACCTTTTTCCGCGATTGCAAGACTATAATGAATTCCACATAATAGGACTGAATTCTTGAATCACTTATTTACAAGTAAATTAACTGTTAAAAGCCTGGTCGTTTGCGGAGAAAATAATATATATTGTAATAGTTGTATTTCCTTTAAACACTTGGGTATTCTGGCCTTTCGGGAAAAATACATGTGTTTGGAATACATTGTTCTCGATAATTACAGTTTTGACGTTATTATTCCTCGCCAGTTTTGAAATATTATTGGGGGATAAAATTTCCTATTTAATGTATAAAATAAATATACGTATTAAACAATTTAATTATACTTTTTGAAAAATCTTATTTGATTTTGTAGTGACACTTCTTTAACAATTTTTCCAAATTGCACGGGGATTAGTAGAATAGAATAACGAACAAGGTAATCGACCAAGTTTGAAAGAACTACTAGCTAATATTCCATTTTTGGTTGTTATTTTTCGAAGGTAATTAAGTTTAATTATACCATAATAATCGTAACATATATTTATTTAACTTAATTTTATAATATAAAATATTTTTTGTTTTTCTAATTGTTTTTTTTTAAATCTGCTATTCAGAATAACGAATAGTTTGAATAGTTACAAACCCATCTTGCTCAAGTCTTCAATTAAAAATTGGTTACAAGTAAGCGATAAACTTAAATTAGCCATCTAGCATTTTCAAACTTTACTTTTATATTTAATACATAAAGTTCCAATAGTTTATGTATCAAATATTTAAATAGAGCCAACCAGAGTAAAAGCTTCAAATCAAAGTCATCTAAAAGTAAACCGGAATCTACACACTCTAATGATATTAACTGATATTATCCTTCGTGATTAAAATTTCATCTAATAAAAATAAAATTTTATCCAAAATGTACATCTATTTATGTATTAACAATAAATGATGAGCAGACTATTTTACGAACATTATATTAATATCAGTGAATTTGGAAAGTAGAAACGGTGTGAAAATAGGCTCTTGATAATTTGCTTATCGTGTCAAAGTTTGAAGTTTATGTTATACATACAAATATAAAATTTTGCAATAAACTATGACGAAGTTGTATATGGATCAGAAACAGAAAATGTTACAAATGAAATTAATAGCAATCGTTTTATGAATAACTTGAACCTAACACCGAAATATCCCTGCAGCACAATATTAGCCATGGTTATGTAAACCAATGATGTAACAGTATAAGATAAAAGTAAATTTTGCGACAAAATTAAAAATGAATTTACAAAATACTATTTTTAGAAAAATCACAAAACGAAATATTAAGGTATTTTAATAATTATCAAATCACCTTATTTCGGTTCTATATTTGTGCTTATTTCGGTTCATGAAATTTATTTCCATTCTTTGTAAAACATCTAATGCGTCACAGTTAAATTTGATGATTGCTTAATTTAAATAAAATAATTATATATTAAAATTGTAGATACGCTTTACTCTCAAACATACAAATAATTTATATTAGTTCAGATTATACGCACTTCAAATGATCGTTTGTTTCGACTAGAAGGATAAGGAAACATTTTTAGAATTAGTCAAATTAAAAACTAATCGAAACTAATCTTTTACAAATCTTTTATTTTGGCATTTCGGCTATAGTTCATTTTAATTTTAGTAACTGACTACCATAAATATATAAAAAAACTTGTTACAAATACCTCAAAATAATGAAAATAAAACTTTTTAAGATTCAGACAAATTGATCCATTTGTTTTGATTTAATGTAAATTTTTTTAGAGAAATTGTTTTAGATCATTATGGGAATATTTTATAATAAATATTTAATATAAATTCTAATTAAAGGATTTACCCTGTCCGATGAGACACAGATAGTTATTGTTCATGAATAAATACCACAAATATAAAAATTTAAGATTTAAATTTGTACTGAATTACTATTAAATTTAAAAATATCTGATTTGGAGCCTAATAATAGCAGGATGTTACAAAGACTTTTCATTCCTTTTCTTAATATGGACTAACTCATGGGAAAATTGGGTTAATAACCGTTCGTCATGCATTTGACTTTAGCATAAGAACTAAGAAACGACGTTTTAAAGAAACTTAAAGAATCTTTTCGTGAAAAAGATATTTGAGGTTATCGTGAAAAAGATTTTGAGGTAATCTAACCGCATAACCGATAATATAAAAAAACAAACAAACATGAAAGTAAAAATAAAAAATTTCAACCTCAACTTAGCAATTAAAAATTATTTCTGTACTTAAACACGTTTTTATTTAATATATGTATATGAATCTAAATTAGATTAAAGTTTAGTTTTATATATAACTAATATTATTCTCTAATGAATTCAATTTTCAAAAATTTCATACATTTTCATAATAGTCCAAAATCAAAAAAGTATCGACATGCATTGTAATGAACTTTCAACCTAACTGCAAATTCTACAAATATGTATAGCGCACAAAAATGTGCACAAATATGTGAGAATATACCTACATAAATGTTATACATATTTGTCAACTAGTTTTAATGATTCTTACCAGTACTAGTTAGATGTCAATAAGAATAAAATTATAACGACAAAGTTTATTATTTTATTTTGGACATGTTGAGCTTAATCACAACCACAGAAAGAATACAATGTTTTTCTTTTGTTCAATATTAGAAAAAGTTTTAAAGCTAACTTCCTAGTATTATTATTTTAAGGAATTATTATGGTTGTGTTTTATTTTTATATTTTATATAAATTTTAAACTCATTTTTTAGTTCATATTTAAAATAGTGTCATTTTTAAATTCATATTTTGTTATTATAAGTTTGAAAAAACTAACAACTCTTTTTCCAGTTAGTTTTATACCATCACTGGGTGATTACGACTGAACAAAATATTTTCTCAACAAAAAATCACGCTGCTCAAAATAACGAAACAGGGAAAAATTAAATTTAATCACAAATCTGTTAGAAACGAAAAATAAATTTAAAAAAACATTCTTTGCTGTCCAATCGAAAACTAATATTTTTAATTATATGATTTTAATTATTGTATTATTATTAAACTTTAAAAATTTTATTTTACATGTATATATCATTTCCAAGAGTTTAATTATAAACAAATATTTAAAGGTAAAAGGTAATATTGAAAATAAAATTAACTAATAGTCACAGGTAATTAATTTACCATTTATCAAGAAATAAAATAGTTTATAGTTATTTTATATTTCTTGTGAAATAACTAACTTAATTAAGGCTACAGAATAAATTTCAAGGTTATAATTTTGTATTTTAAGTGAATTTCTATATTTCAACTGTCACTTCTATAAGAATTTACCTTTAAACGAATTTATGGAAGAGTATGGGATGATTTTTATATAAAGATAAAACTGTTTAAATTTGTTTTTAATAGTATAGTTCCTTGGTCATTCACGAGAGTGAAGTTTGTCCTAAAACTGTCCTAACTTTTAATCTTGAGAATGTGGTAGTAAAAAAAACATATTCGTTATTAAGAACAAACTAAGTTGAAATACTTTAACTCTTTATTAAACAGTTTAAATATCTCACTTTTTACACCAACAATTGAAAACATTCGAATATTTCATATTTTATTGTCTTATTTAATAATCAAACATGTTAATCTCACTGCCTAGATACAACTCTTCTAATTCAAATAATGATAAATTTAGTCCAGAAGCTATACCCAAGTCGAGACTCATATTTTTGACTAGATGAGGACCCAATACAACTAATCAATATCATTTTGTTCGAATATTTAGGGGATACGACCCTTAGCACATCGATGTTTCATAGTCAAGTACATTTCTTATTAAACTTGAAATTCAAATAATTATAAAGTTAGTCCAGAAGCTATACCCAAGTCGAGACTAATATTTTAAACTAGATGGGGACCCAATACAACTAATCAATATCATTTTGTTCGAATATTTAGGGGATACAACCCTTAGCACATCGATGTTTCATAGTCAAGTACATTTCTTATTAAACTTGAAATTCAAATAATTATAAAGTTAGTCCAGAAGCTATACCCAAGTCGAGACTCATATTTTTGATTAGATGGGGACCTAATACAATTAATCAATATCAGTTTGTTCGAATATTTAGGGGATACGACCCTTAGCACATCGACGTTTCATAGTCAAGTACATTTCTTATTAAACTTGAAATTCAAATAATTATAAAGTTAGTCCAGAAGCTATACCGAAGTCGAGCTCATATTTTTAACTAGATGGGGACCCAATACAATTAATCAATATCAGTTTGTTCGAATATTTAGGGGATACGACCCTTAGCACATCGATGTTTCATAGTCAAGTACATTTCTTACTAAACTTGAAATTCAAATAATTATAAAGTTAGTCCAGAAGCTATACCCAAGTCGAGACTCATATTTTTGCTTAGATGGGGACCCAATACAACTAATCAATATCAGTTTGTTCGAATATTTAGGGGATACCACCCTTAGCACATCGATGTTTCATAGTCGAGTACATTTCATATTGAACTCAAAATTCAAACAAATCTAAGGTTAGTCCAGAAGCTATACCCAAGTCGAGACTCATATTTTTGATTAGATGGGGACCCAATACAACTAATCAATATCAGTTTGTTCGAATATTTAGGGGACACGACCCTTAGGACATCGATGTTATTACATTATTTTGTTTTTTATTATTTTTTTAACTTGTTTTCTTAAATTTGAATAATCACGATTCACAGAATTTCTTGGAACATTGTTCATCGTTTCTAAATTTTATATCACTTCACTTTTGTCAATTGTATTTTATGTAGACACAATTTAAATTATCTTCACTAGAAAAGAAATCTATTACCAGTATACTATAAACCAAAAAAATTTATTTTCCGTTTTACGAAACCTTTTTTATTTCAGAAGTTAAAAATATAAAGAGCAAATAAAAACTATTAAGCAAAAGTTTTTATAAAAATACATCATTAACTGATGTCATATTTTCTGTAATAAGTGATGTATTATCGACATTTATTAAAATTGTCAGTTTCTAGTAAGTTCACTAACTACGAGTTAGTATTTAATTTGTGAAATATTTTTTTTCTCTCAGTTTTAACAGTCCATTGTAAACCCGTACCGTATCAACAATCTGACTCCACCGGTTTCGATCACGAGCCAGCTCTTCATACTGTTGCAAGCAATCAGAAGGTACAGACCGCTTCCTACGCCGTGGAGTCGTTGTAGCCACCCTCTTCGTCTACCGAAAGGCGGCTCTCCATTCAAAGATCGCGGTATCATTCGATTGGGATCGGCACGCAGAACGTGACCGAACCAGCGTACTCGCTGTCCTTTGATTTCATGCACGATATCAGGAATTTACATTAAATTCCTGATCTAGTGATTGAAACAAACTCGGAATGTGCCATCAACGTCTCGTTTTAGGCCATATATCATACGCATAATTCTTCTCTCGAATGTTAAAAGCCATCTTTCGTACTCAACCGTCCAGGTCTAACTCTCACATCCATACATGACAACGGATCTGATCAACACTCTGTACATTTTCAGCTTATCCACATTTGCAAGATATTTTGATTTCAGCAGGGAACGTAGAGGATATAAAGCTTGATGCAAGCGGCAAGGCGAAACTTGATATCTTCTCTCACACTATTATCGTGAGTAATGACAGATCCAAGATACTTGAATCTCATCACTCCTTCAAAAGTGTGATTTCCACTACTGAAATCAATTGAGTTTTAGTAATGAAAACCAGAGATCAGATATTTGGTTGTGGGTTCATTGATTTTAAGTGAAATTCGCTTTAGTTTTAACATAACTGTTAAATAAGTTTGATTACTTAATTTATCGTTTATAATGAATTTTTATATTACTTTTACTAACACATTCAAATTAGTTTTAGGATTAGGAAAATTTTCCTGTTATTGGACAAACGCGTGAAGTTTGTCCCTGATTTGTCTTAATATTGTTTTTGTAAGTTTAGGACAAAGTTTGAACATACTTCACGCGAATGGTCATTCTAAAAAAGTAATGGGATACGAAACAACAACAAAACGGATGTTTCCATCAAAATTATAAAATTCAATTGTTTATATGTTTAGAACCAATTCTCTGATGAAGAAATAAAATGTTAAGATTTTATTGTGCAATTTATAAAAATATTTTTTCTTCGTTTGGTGTATCCAAAGCTCTTAAAAATACAAGACGTATTGATTTAACGTTTATACACGTGGCGTCATTATAAAAGAGGAAACTCCTTTTACATTTTAGCACAATTACTACAAAATTTAAGACAGTGTACAGCAATATGTTTTGTGTTTTGCTGTCAATTTTATGTTATAATTAATATTATTATTATAATATTAATATTATACTTTTAATTTGTGGATAAGCATGTAAATGATATATAATCTGTGGATTTGAATGGTGATTTATGCAACTGTATTATCTAATGATTATAGAATAGTGGAAATGTCACTACTCGTTATTATGATCGTGATTATCTTCGTTATAGATCGTCCAGACGTCCACTGTCTTGAACGATACCGAAATGAATTTAACTTGTTGATGGTTCATTATAATTATGACCTAGAAATAATTCTGCACTGGTGATTTAATTTGTTTTGATGTTTTCTTTTTTGTTAAGATGACTATATACTTGTTTGTTCTCTCCATATTTACCAGCATTGGGCTCTTTTAGTGTTTCAACAAATGGTTCAGCTCACCCATTCGATGTACGGTGATAAGACAACGTTCGTTCTCGTCGAGCACGACCTAAATTACTAAAATATTTACTAATAAGTGCAGTCTACAACGCCAGAAACATTGAATACTAGATACAACTTCCATTAGGAGTTCTCGAAAAGTGCATGAGTTCTGTGATGTTATTAATAATTATTCTCTAGTATAATTCGACGGACGATTCTTTAAGTTTTAAAAATATGTTTTGTGCAACTGCCGTAAAATTAAATTTCAGCACCGTTATGGAATAATATTCTTGTCACAAAATGTAACACAACCATGCAAAATGACCGTGATTCATCGGTTCATCGCTAGTTCGTTGTTGTCTAGTCGAATTCCAATAATAAACAATTATCTAAGAGTTTAGGTCGCACTTGAGCCGATGAGACATGATACGATATCGACTGTTTAAAAATCATTTACTAACTTATATGGTATTAATATATTTCGAAGTCATATGTGATTAATATCCACTATTGAATTCAATTTACGGTGTAATGGAAATTCCGTTTTTCGGGTGAAAATTCTGAGTAGGTGTTTTCGTTTGATCACCGTTTATGTTGGCGGTTGGTCTTTGAACAATTATTTTAAATTCAGTCAATCTGTTGTGATGCTTAATATTATTATTTCTTTATTAAAATGGAAGATCCCGGAAGATTCTTCTCGTCGTTTTCTTCAAGTCCAAAACATTTTTCCATAAATGTTTTGAAATCAACTGTTGTTTAAAATTATAATTAGTAATTTACATAGTTTCGCCAAAGAAAACCATAGAATTGTTAAAGTAAAAACGGTTGAATCCTATTACTATGTAAAAAGATCAACAATCGACCAATTCAAGCAAATCTCCAGTGATAAGCAGAATCACGCTTAAACCTTAAATACACAAGGAATCAAAACTTAAATGTGGAAAAGAGACTCATATAGAATTTGTATGTATATACGGTATGTATACACATATTGTATATTTATTATACACTCGTAGTATAATTAGTATCTATACTTAAAAGCGACACCATTTACGGATATAAAATTATTAGGTCGTTAGTAAAAGTAATGCGATCTTTGAAGGGAGACTCGCTTAGGTAGGCGAAGAGCTCGCTGTTTGCGACGATGACTCCTCGGCGTAGAGAGCGATCTGGCATCTTCTAACTGCTTGCAACAGTATGAAGAGTTAGCTCAGGATCGAACCGATGGAGTCAGATTGTTGATACGGTACGGGCCTGTAAAAGTCGTCAAAAAATATTAAAAGTAATGGATTTCTATCTTAAAGTGCCATACTACATATGACGTAAGAATCCTAGACAAGAATCGCTCTAAATTATTTGACATCACATGAAAAAAATAGAACAACGCTAAATTTGGAATAGCAAACTAGTTCAACAATCAAATCATATACCCACAAAAAATTTTGTAGCACCAATTAATTAATATATTATGATGATTCCATTTATTATGATTCTTATTTGAAAATGATATAGGAGTACCACTCGGTGTTGTATTTTTGAAAAGCGATAAAGCTGCAGTATTCGGGGACAACAATTAATTGGCTCTAATATTAACCTTCCATATGAGAAAGCTTCGATACTTAATGGAATAATTGTTTTGTCAGAGTTAAGTTACGATTGAAACAATTTGTAAATCATGTGCAACATATCAAGTCCTAAAAATGATTTTAAATAGTTGTTGTGTCGTTTAAGAGTTTTTGAAGCCCATGATCTACATCATAACAATTTTGCGTGTTTCGCATCATGGGTAAATTGCATTTTCGGAAAAAACATTATGAATTGATCAAAAGTTGTCTTTACGTGTTATTACAACTTCATATTTGAATATCTCAACGTTTTCTTAACACTGGAAGTCACTTAAAACCGACAAATCGACATTTATGTTTTTGAGCTTAAAGTTTACTCATTTGAGCCTACTATACCGAGATGTTCATTGGCATACCGAGATATTCAGCTTATTTCTCCATGTTATTGTCTAACAACAAAATATTTCAATTGCTTTGTACAATTTGTTACTCATCTTAATACATGTAATTCACTTCATATAAACGTGTTTTTTTTTCTGATGTTAGCATTTTGCCCATTTGTTTTCAGCGTTGGTCATCACACAGAGCATATGACGACCCTTTGCATGTGACGTATATTTATATTTTCATATTTTGCTTATAAAATGAGATTTGGTGGGGTTCCAAAAATGCATATGATGAAACATAGCATTACCAAAATCTAATCACTACTAACATACTAATACATACTAATAACTAACAAACTCAATTGTTTAATGACTTTCCAAGCGATTATAGCGGTTAAGCCTGGGCCCTTACTATTGTTTTCGTCTTTTGTCTTATCGTCTCGATTTTTATCGCTTAGCTCTGAACGATTGAGAAAAATATTCGTAGTTTTGCTTTCTATCAGTAGCAATATTTTTGTACAGATTATTTAAAGTATTGCCAGCACAAAATTTATGTTTTAGTACAGTTTTTACATCGTAATGACAACTGAATAGCATTTGTGTTTTAATATAACGAGTACATACATATGTTGTTTGTTAATAGACAATTTATCCATTAAAACCTCACATGTTAAAATTTTACATATTTACTAATTAAATATTTTTTCTAATTAAATAAATATTTTTTTTAATATTTAAAATATATTTAATTGAAAAGATATGTTAAGTTAAATAAACTATAAACTTATATACATAGATATACTCACATTTTAGTTTTTACTTTTAAAATTAATGAACTGTAAAGCATAAGATGACAATCGAAAATGAACAACGATGACATTTGCGTTGTAAATTTTCGGATCTATCGAAAATAATAGTACAAACATAAAAAACGAACGCAAAATTAAGGCGATCGAAAACAATAGTAATGGTCCTGATTTGCATTATGAAAAAAAAATACTGACAGTATAGTCAAAATAGAATAGGAAAATAATATTTTCAGTACTGAAAAAATTTGTATAGTGCTGAAATAGTTATTATAGCAGTACTGACAAAACTATAAAGAGAAATAAGGTATTTTTATTTAGTACATACTTGAAAAATATTTTATGCGAAAATTGTGTATGGGTGTGAATCCGTTTCTGCGCAGTGGAGTCATTTCTTAACTATTTTTATTCATTTTGTTTTACTGAGTAAGAAATACTGTTAGTATTTTGTTTCTGGAAATCAGGCTTGAGTTGTTTGTGTGACTAATCGTTATTCCTATAAACCTATTTTGCTTAGACACAGGCACGGCCTGACCCTTATAGTTTTGAAATATGCTTAGCTTTATGACACCATTTGTGACACATATTCGAGGAATGTGATATACATACCTATGGATTTCCGAAATGGATGCCTGTTATTATCAATCATATCATATCATAAACTTAGATGTTTTACTTTATCAAAAGTTTGGGATAAAAAAATCTTTATTCAAAACAGTATATGAATAAACATTATACACTATAAATAGTATATGAAAATACCTGGTTCCGTTCAAGCACGTATTCGATTATGTTGGTAATTCTGTGCATTTTTCGTATTTTTTAATGGTTTTCTTAGAATGCAAATTGATTCAATATAATAAGATATCTCTTTCAGCATATTAAGAAATAATTTTTGAATCACTGCGTTGGGAGTACGGAAATCGATCTATATGAATTTCTATTGTTTTGTGACTTGTTTGGTTATCCTTATTACATCAGTCACCTTCCATTAAGATGCAACGCACTTCAGTTGGAATCCAAACTTTTTATTATAAAGAAGCTTTTACAAACCCTCTTTTAATAATATACCCTGTAATTATATCAAAACCGAAACTCTTCTAAGCGCTTGAGTTATTTTGAATTTCCGCTTTCAATTCTGATAATGTTACAGATCGAATGTTCCGCAAATCGAATTTCGGTGTAATTACATTTTCATCCACTGTTTGTCTCGGGATATTATTGATTTGCAGATGCAAATATTTGGTGCGTTTTTATTGGTACTGTTAAATGTGTGTCGTTCTCAGCCAGTTTCCAAAAGAGATTCCAATTAGTTTGATTGTTTGTTAATTATTGTTCATTACTATAGCACTTTTGGTTGTTTATATCTATAGCACTTATGATCATTATCAATAGTAAATGAACAGATAACAAGGCAGAATAATTTCCAATGAGTATATAGTTGTTACATTTTCTTTTTCCACACAAAAATTTGTCAGGATTTGGTCGTGTATTCTGTTATTATGTTGTTCAGTGTAGCTTTGTTTTCATTTGACTGATGAGATATTCAATCTCCATTAGGTAGTTTTGGCATTAAAGTTAAATAAATAAACAGATATAGTTTTCTTTTGTAGCTTATATCTAGGCGAACACTATATTGTATTCATAATTATCAATTGTTTCCACTATTACTTTCAATTACTTGCATTTTTGCTATTCAATATTAACTGATTCATAGTGTTTGAAGTTTTCTTTTAAAACAAGTTATTTTCCCCTATCGCCTTTTTGTTAGATGAATGGGATGATGATAAAAGAATCCTAGAATTTTGACGAAAAACGTTTAAGTAAACGAATTTTGGTTACTTCATCCACAATATCTTCTGATTATCTAGTCGCTTTACCAAAATTTCTGAGTATCTTCTCAAGAGTATAAGTAACTGTATTAGTAATTAGGGACTGTTAACGCCTGGTTACATTTAAATTTTGATTCTTTTATACAGCATAACATTATTTTTTCCGTATTTAACGGCCTATGTTTCACTTTTTGGTGGTCCGGCAAATCGTACGCATCTAGCTTTCAAGCTCAATAATTGACTGAATTTTGTTCCCAACTTGTTACTGTATTAAAAGTGATTTGGATTGTTGGAGGCTTGACAGGAATCTTATTTGGAATTTTTGTTTGACTTTCTTAAGCTTTCAATTTTGATATTCACTATTGATAAGATGATATTCTCTATTTCAGCCCTTTTTCTTCGGAGTTAAGCAGTATCTGCTCCTACTTTCTTAATGGGTTCATCAGGCAATGACGACAGAGTGCTTCTTTATTTAAAGATGCGTTATAATATAGCAATATTATCGACATAATAGCTTAATTTTCATTTGTTTCGATGATCGCATTCATGAGTAAAATGCATAAGGACAAATACTAGATCATTAGCACCTTATAATGTAAATACTTCACTTGCACAAGTAGTATGCAGAATAAAGATTTGTATAAACAATGCACTTAATGTTAATGTACAAAAATTAAGTTGAATAAATTATCATTCTTATGTTTTGTACAATTGTCTTATGTTTCGAACACAGTGAATCATGACCGTGAAATACTTCCCAAAAAAAATAACAAATTTTTAGTATACGTACACAGGTTATGCATGTATTGGTATTTTATTCGCCTAAATCACGATATTTAACAAAATATACCAATAAAATATTCATTTTGGCAAATTAAAAATTTATAAAAATGCATATAATGTCTCACAAAAAAATCAACAGTAAATATTATATATAATATTAATATAACAAATTATCAATCCGCAGGGTCGAAAATATAGGAAGCTGACGTCATATCTGTGGCATGTTGCACCAAACTATAATGAATTAATCTGTTCAACGAAAATCAAAACGTAATTATGCAAGTAGATTTTCTAGACTGTTTATTGTATGAACTTTGTAAAATAATTGCCAAAAGGTCAATCCAAGGTGTCCACAGTTTAGAAATCTGACGTCCGTCATATCTGTGGCATGTTGCACCAAATTATAATGAACAAGTTGGTTCAACGAAAATCAAAACGTAATTATGCGATTAGGTTTTCTAGATTGCTTATTGTATGATATTGGTAAAATAATTGCCAAAAGGCCAATTCCAGATGTCCACAGTATAGACAACTGACGTCATATCTGTGACATGTTGCACCACATTATAATGAACAAATCTGTTCAAAAGAAATCAAAAAGTAATTATGCGAGTAGGTTTCCTAGATTGCTTATTGTATGAACATTGCAAAATAATTGCCAAAACGTCAATCCCAGGTGTCCACAGTATAGAAAACTGATGTCATATCTGTGGCATGTTGCACCAAATTATGATGAACAAATCTGTTCAACGAAAATCAAAAAGTAATTATGCAAGTCGGTTTTCTAGATTGCTTATTGTATAAAATTTCTAAAATAATTGCCAAAAGGTCAATCCCAGGTGTTCACAGTATAGAAAACTGACGTCATATCTGTTTCATGCTGGACCAAACTAAAATGAATTAATTTGTTCAACGAAAATCAAAAAGCAATTATGTGAGTAGGTTTTCTAGATTGCTTTTTGTATGAACTTTCAAGAACTTTTACAATTTGTTTTGGTTTTCGACAAAGAGATGCGCTGTCCCTGACTTTTTTATCTCATGTTTAATACATTCTTCGTAAAAGTGCAACACCTCAAGACAATATCTTATTCCGACAATCTAATCAACTTCTTGCTTATGCAGATGACATCTGTGTGATTGAATTAAATGGCAACGGAGTGAAAGTGATACTTGATCTACTGGAACAGTATTCAGCTTCCGTTGGTCTTAAAATCGATGAGTTCAAAACTAAATACCTTATCTCTGGTTTAAGAGACCAAGACGCAAGTGATTTTAAAATATATCGCAAATGCAGATAAGCTCAAACTGTACAGAGTGTTGATCAGATCCGTTGTCATGTATGGATTTGAGAGTTGGACCTTGACGGATGAGTACGAAAGATGGCTTCTAACATTCAATAGAAGAATCATGCGTGTGATGTATGGCCCCAAACGCGAGGTTGATGGCATATACCGAGTTCTGTTTAATCACGAGATCAGGTACTTAATGTAAGTTTTTTTTTTTTTTTAATCTATGCTATCTTTTTTGGGGCTCAAGGCTCTCCCAGCTCTTTCGCGGTTCGCTTATTTACGTCCTGCTTTACACCTTAACGGCCAAATCGAGGACGTACGGCTATAGGTCCGATTTACGTACAACCATCTGCGCATTGCATAGCTCCATGCCAGCCTATAGTACTGACATGGAAGATGGGTCGGCCCATGAGTTCTGCACTCCAACAGGGGGTCATAGATGTGTTCATTAACACCACCGATCGTAATCAGATGGTGAAAAATCCCTTTTGCATCCTGCCCCTATCGGGATTCGAACCCGGTACCTCCCGCTCCAACTGCCACAGCTTTAACCACTGAGCCACCTGGGCGGTCTTAATGTAAGTTTCTGATATCGTACTTGAAATCAAAGACAGCGAGTACACTGGCTCGGCCGCGTTCGGCGTGCTGATCAGAACAGAATGATACAGCGAACCTGTAAGGGAGAACCGTCGTTTGGTACGCAAAGAGGTCGCTGGTGGTGACGATGGCTCCACGGCGTAGAGAGCGATCTGGAATGTTCAAATTGTTTAAAACAGTATGAAGATTTGGCTCGTTATCGAAACCGATGTAGTCAGATTGTTGACACGGTATGCCAGCAATGACCTGTAAAAACCGCCACAAAAAGAAAAAACCCGATTTTTTTATAACGAAAAAGATTTACAATTTAAAGTTAAAATTTTTATCGTTGGAAAATGTTTAACATTTATAATAGCATATGGCAGAGCGAATATTGTTGTCTTCATTTATTACATGTTATGTAATTTACGCTGTTTTTTACATAAGGAATGTACATGTAAAATCCCAACAGTGTGTCAAAAACGATTTACATTTTATGTAAATTACGTGAAGCAGAGCGAAAAAACGAAAACAACACACGAGTGCAGCAAAATTTTTGCAATCAGTAATGCATTAAGTGTGGTTCAGATTACAATTCTAGATATGTTTAATTTGAGCAATTTTTAGTTGGATCAGTATTTAACACATCTTGACACAATTTAAAACCGGTTGTTGGCATTTGAGATATGACATCAATTTTTTATACTGTGGACACCTGGGATTGACCTTTTGACAATTATTTTAGAAATTGTATACAATAAGTAATATAGAAAACTTACTCGTATAATTACCTTTTGATTTTCGTTGAACAGATTTGTTCATTATAATTTGGTGCAACATGCCACAGATATGACGTCAGATTTCTATACTGTGGACACCTGGGATTGACCTTTTGGCAATTATTTTATAAAGTTCATACAATAAGCAATCTATAAAACCTACTCGCATAATTACTTTTTGATTTTCGTTGAACAGATTTGTTCATCATAATTTGGTGCAACATGCCACAGATATGACATCAGTTTTCTATATTGTGGACACCTGGGATTGACGTTTTGGCAATTATTTTGCAATGTTCATACAATAAGCAATCTAGGAAACCTACTCGCATAATTACTTTTTGATTTTCGTTGAACAGATTTGTTCATTATTATTTTAGTGCAACATGCCACAGATATGACGTCAGTTTTCTATACTGTGAACACCTGGGATTGACCTTATGGCAATTATTTTGTAAAGTTTTAACAATTGTTGTTGAAAGTTCACTCAGTTTCAAATTGTTAATCTTTTTTTTATAATTTTTTTTAGTTTTTATATTTTTTTTAATTCTATGCAACTTTGATGGTACAATTTTTTGCCTAAATGAATGCAATTTGATAATTACTCACACATGTTCATTTTTTGTTATTTGGGAAATATTTCACTTTGGTAGTGAATCGCCTATTCGTGTTTAAGCTATTGTATTAAAGCAATTCAATTAAAAAAAAAAAGAATTTTAAAATAACTTGTAAATAATTACCAAACAAGTACTTTAAATAATATGCCAATTATTTAGAACAAAGAAAAATAAATAAATGTTCAATATTGGAAATATTACTTATCAAATTTGATAAAAATAAATTATCAAATTTTTATTTTATATTTTTATTTTAAATTAGTAAATAATTTTAATTGATTTAGTACACACTATTGCAATTATTATAGAAAACTTTTCATTTAAATTATTTATCAATAAACTGTCAACGCTCAAGTTACATACAACCGTTATGTTAAATAAATAGAAGCAACAACTAAATCACAAATTAATTTATGAATGAAATTTAATATCAAAAATTTTGAAATATTACATGAAAATATTTTTGTTTCCATATACATAATTAAAAATTTATGTTTGACATTTCAATATAATTGTCGCGTTAAGCATATTTCAACAATCCGATCTACTTATTTTATTATTAATGTTTCTTAAGATAAATACATATTTTCACCAACAACAACATTTGCTGTTTAATTGTATGATCTAAGATATAGCTATATTATATGTATATTGTACAAAACTAATAAAACGAGATTCAATCGATTTTATTGAATACGATCCCAGTGGATTTAGAATTCCAATAATTTGGAAACCAATTATTTTATACAATCTGCTTTAATGATTTATTCATTGGAGAACTTAACTAAATTATAATGGTTGTTCTAAATTAGTTTACGTCATTTAAATTAAAACAAATGTGTGATTGAGTTTTATGGAAAATTCTTATAAACCTAATGAATTTGAATTAAACGATTTAATGGGAATTCAAATGATTTAATACGAAAATAATCATTTTCTACCAGTAACAAGTTTGAGTATACGTTTCATTCATTAAAACACTTTAGTTCCACAAAACAATTTGTAAACTAAACACAATTCTAATGCTGTGGCGTAAAAAATATAATAGACAAACAATTACAATAATCGTTGATTTTAATGTCGTGATATAAATTATATCTCATATTAAGAGGCCTATGTGGTTGTCGTTGAGTGTCACGCTCAATTAGATACTTACAGTCGATTGCATCAGACATTATATCTAGTTTTCAAACAACGCGATGTGAATATCTTGAAGAACATTTATATACTTATACTTTAATGTTATGAACATCAGACTTTATACTAAGGATTCCAGAGATCGAGTGAAAGCGTACGGATTAGCTGTGGATGTCCAAGATGATATTTTAGATTGAATGACATACCTTTGATGAAAATGACAGTTGTAGGAAAGAAAACATTGTTGCCATTTCAAAATGGTAATACGATATAATATAAAATGAAATTTTATTTTATTTTATTTGTTCTAAGGTATTATTCAGTCCAACAATGCTTTAAAGTTGCTATACGAAAATATAAAACAACGTTTCAACTTTAAATATATATTGACGTACCGATTAAATCAAGATGTCCTTGAAAACATTTTTGGAACAATTCGAGCTAAACACGGTCTTCATGATAATAGGCAATAATATAAATTCCGGCAAGAATTTAAATAATTCCTATATTTTAGGACATAACGAAGGAGTGATTTCTGAAAATGCTAATGTGACTGTTGATGACACTCTCGATTTGGGATTGCAAGAATCAACTCTTACAGGTATTTAATTAACTAACATTAACGTTGGCATTTCTTCAAATTTATTATTTAAAATTTGCTTTACTTTTTCAGGATCAGTTTTTAGAAACTTTACGGTGACAAACGAAAATGAAGTTTGACTGGATGAAATTAATTCTAATTAATGGAGTATGAGGGCCTCGAAAATCTCTCAGGATATATTTGTCATGAATTACATGATCAAATAAATGACATACGAGTAGATTCCACAGTTGCTTCAAATGAGCCTTAATTTTCATGTGTGGATCTTCTTAATGAAGGGGGTTTATTAAAACAAAATACAAGGCATGATGATTCACATAAAAAGTTTAGAAAAAATTTTCAGCGGTACTAATGGAGATGATTTATTAATAAGAAATAATTATCAGAAATATCTAGTAGTTATCAAAAGATATAGACTGCGATATAAAAATTAAAAAAATGTTCTTTAGAGCGCGAATGTACTTTAGAATAAGAAAATTAAATAAAGAAATTATAGAATTAAAATCTAAGAAACGTAAATATAAAAAAATTATAACAAACATTTAACAAAACAATTTTTTGACGTTCAAAATAAAAACAATAATATGGAACAATTTAAAAACAATTTTTTATTTAGAATTTTAGAGAAATTTCTTGTTTACTGTGTTTTTATTCAATAACTATGGCTCACTATGGCTGATATTGAATAAGAAATTTACCAATAGTTTAAATTTGGTTTAACGGAAACCAATCACAAATCGAAAATAAAAATTTATCAATTAAAGTGTCACACTAAATAAACCATTTTTGGAGCACAAATAATATGTACTTCGCACATGCGATTCATTTAGCTGTAATTAAAATTCTTTATAACACATAATACATTAAATATTCTTTACCGCCCAGGTGGCTCAGTGGTTAATTTTTCACCATCTGATAACGATCGGTGGTGTTAATGAACACATCTATCACCCCCTGTTGGAGTGCAGAACTCATGGGCCGACCCATCTTCCATGTCAGTACTATAGGCTGGCGTGGAGCTATGCAATGCGCAGATGGTTCTACGAAAATCGGACCTATAGCCGTACGTCCTCGATTTGGCCGTTAATGCGTAAAGTAGGACGTAAATAAGCGAACCGCGAAAGAGCTGGGAGAGCCTTGAGCCCCAAAAAAGATAGCATAGAATAAAAAATAAAAATAAAAAAAAAATATTCTTTAGTATTCTCTATAATACATATATATATAGTGCACAAATACATAGTGCAGAAGAACCAGAAAAATAATATACGGGAATCAGAGGATCAGAAATATGTAGACGATAGTGGCGTTGGCTTGATTGATCAAATTGATAATGACTCTGAATTAGAGCATGTTGTGGAGACTGAATAGTTTGGATTCAGTTTGATAATCAAAAAAATTTGATTGAATGTAAGGAAGTTCCTTTTTTCGAGGAAATCGAATGATATTTTTCAAAATTGTGCAAGAAAAATTTGGAAAAAAATTGAATTTTACTATGGGTACTAGAACTAGATGGAATAGCCTAGTCCACATACTTGAAATATTTAACCAACTAAAAACTGTGATAGGAAAGGCTAATATCGCATCATTCTGCTGAAGGCTATCTTTTATGTTTGAAAATTTCGGTTCTAATGAACGCTCACTAAAATTGAAACACGCTTTAGTAGAAAAAAAAATCCAAAGACGCAAAAATGTAATTACTCTTCAGTATACTTAGACATCATGAATTGCTTACCAAACCATTGTAAAATATAATATTCAATGTTATTGAAAGCTTTGCAAAAATATTGATATTCAACACAGATATGGAAAATTGCTCAGAATGTGACGATCTGGAAGAAGTTATTAGGAAGAACAAACTAATCACAATGCGCAGTCCAACTCATTAAAGCAAAGGTTATAGAGCAAAATTCATTCGAATTTTTCGTCGAACATATCCTCGTCTGGGTCAACACAACAAGCAACAACTTTTATTTCAGCATTAATTTCAAAAACTTTTGAAATTAAATATGAAATAAAATTCTTTGAAGCGAACGGCGTGCGAGAAAATATTTTAGAGTCCGTATATTCTTTTTTATTTCGATTCTCCAAACGAACGCAGAGCCCGAAAAAGCGTTCTCAGCTGCTGGTAACTTTTGTACAAAGGTTCGATCGAGACTTGGTAACGTAGTTTAAGGTGATTTCTGTTTCCAACGATTATTGATGTAAACCAACATAGCGATTATGTACAAATTTTAGCTACAAAAAATACGATAAACTAGTCAATTTTTTTACTAGAAAAACTTGTGTCGTAGATTAAACTACATTTTTTCTATTGTAGTAACGTACGTCGGTTCTTACTTCGCTATTTCTTGTTTACAAATTACAAGGCAATTTGGCGTTTATCAATCAAGTCGTAGACGTTTACCAATCAAAAAATAATTCATAAATGTTATTATGATTTATTAACTATATAGGCATACACAAATAATAAAAACATTATATTTGAAATCCAAAAATTTTATTTTAATTTTTTTTTATTCACACCTACTAAATTTTCATATTTTATCGAATTTTTTTATTATTGGTTACATACACGAAAATATGTATAGCAGTTTTGGTTGCATTCAGTTTTTTATATTATATAAAATTGACTAGTTTATCGAAGTTTAACTAAAAAATTTAGCTAAAATTTGTACATAATCGCTATGGTGGTTTATTTCAAGACGAAAGATTGTTGCGACGAAGAAAATATAGATATAGACTGGTCGAAGAGAATATTGCTCTATCTTTTGAGGGAAATCATTTATTTTGGATGATTGTGCGTTAATCCGCTTAAAGATTGAATTATACTACCTAATAAGAATAATGAGGCTCTGATGGATGAACAACAGCCTTTCAATAAAATTCACAAGTGTGTAACTTAAATATTCCATAGTGTCATTAACAAGTGTGTAACTTAAATATTCCATAGACCGCCCAGGTGGCGCAGAGGTTAAAGCTGCGGCAGTTGGAGCGGAAGGTACCGGGTTCAAATACCGATAGGAGCAGGATGTAAAAGCGATTTTTCACCACTTGTTTCGATCGGTTGTGTGAATGAACACAACTATGACCCCCTGTTGGAGTGCAGAATCCATAGACCGACCCATCTTCCATGTCAGTACTATAGGCTGGCATGGAGCTATGCAATGTGCAGATGGTTAGGAAAATCGGACCTATAGCCGTACGTCCTCGATTTGACTGCACGGTAGGGACGTAAATAAGCGAACCGCGAAAGAGTTGGGAGTGCCTTGAGCCCCAAAACAGTTGGCATAGAAATAAACGAAAAAATAATGAGAACTACTAAAGATGTGTTGGAGGTTACCGCATTGTACAGATAACATTGATTTATCATTAATTTCGGCACCGATTGATTTTGTTTAGATGATCAATTGGTCGAGGAAGAGGAAACGGTTTCTGAGGAAAACGTTCCCGCCTTAGCTAAATCAACAAAGTAATCAACAAGAATGGCTGTACTCTGCACTTCAAGGAAAACATTTCATTTAATTAAATCATTTCGTAAAGACAAATTTATAAATATAAGTCCTTTACTGTTTTATGTGCTCGCGCAATAATTTTATTTTTAAAATGTTACGCGTGATTTCTAAAACATTAGCAATTGATAACCTTTCTAATTATTTATTTAAAAATATATCCTGATTAAAAAAACATTACATTCATGGAAATTAAAAGTAAGCATATGAAATTAAAATATGAGAACCTTAACCTTAAATTTAACCTTAGCATAGTAAATTCAAAGAATAATCGAATAAATAATTAGGCTTTCGTTGAGAAAATGAAAAACAATTTATCGTGACTTAGAACAGTTGTCGATAAAAAACAAAGCTTTCATTGTGAATTGTGTCAATTACACAACTTAAAGTGTTTCTTAATACGTCAAAAATTTTTATTCAACTTTTTCACCAACTGTTCCAAAGGTTCGATTTTGTTGCTGTATGTTCTACAGATTTACTAAGAATTAGAAATCAAGAAAAGGTAAATAATTTCAAACGTATGCTTGATATACTCAAATTTGGTAGAATAAAAGTCAATGATGTATAAAGTTCAAGGTATAAATGATGAATCTCGCGAAACATCAAGGATAAGTTTACTGTCGCCGGTCGTAGCTTAATGGTTAAGAGAGTTTCTCATCACGCCGCGGTCTCGAGTTCGATTCTCGCCGCTGACCAAAAATTAACATGCCACCGGATGACATAGAATGCGGTTGTGTGTAAGAACATTCGTTGGGTTGACCACCTACAATGTGCATCAATCGTTAAAATTGGTTCGTAAGGTCTCAGTTGAGACGCGGTAAGAGCCGTTTACAGCCTCTAAGCCATAGATTATTTATTACAAAATTTTCAGTAATGGAGAAATGATAATATTTGTGTTTTTGATAAAATCAAATTGCTCAAGTTTATTATGGACCTTTACCATTCCTATTTCGACTGCGAATATCAAAAGAATATTTTCGCAAATGAATTGCATTACAGTTAAAAATAAAACATGCTGTTAAATATGTTTTGTTTGAACATCCACCTGAAATATTCAAGTTGTTTATGTAATATGTATACAAATAGTGACCTTGATATCGTTACATTTTCCATATCATGATGTTTTATTAGTTAGTGATTTACTGAATTTCGACAGTAAGAACTTTTGTTCGAAAAATAAGTTCGTTAGTTTAAGTGACGTCATTACATGAATGTGTTAAAATGCATCTACTGCTGTGCACGATTTGTCTTATTTCAACTTGTTTGTCGCACTATACGAAGCGGTTGTGGTGGCATAAGAAACCGCCATAATAAGCCGTGATCAAGGGAAGAGTGACCGATGTATGGATATCGTCAGCCATTCCATTGGATAATATTTTGCCATGTAATGCTAGTACTGAAACTTTGACTACTGGTACTTAAATAAACATTTGTGAAACTTTTCTCAAACTGAATAGAAAGGACTCAGGGAACTAATTGAAGGTAAATACCGTAAGGAGCAAACAGCTACTCAGATGGTACCAAGCCAGAACCTACTTGCGATTTTTAAAACATCATCTAGTGGTATTAACGATTTATAGATTACTTTTCAAAATTGTATGTTTTAGATTTATTTCATTTTTAACCAATTCATATAGGCGAATCATACATAAGCAATTTAGACGAATTAAGAAAAATGGAAAGTTTGCGAAATGTACAAAAATAGTGTCAGTGAAAATAAAAAGAGAACAGTCGTTTTTAAATATAAAACGTTAAGCAATAATTTATGTATCACAGTGAATTATAAGTGTTATATAAACGGACTTGTTTTTATTAATATAAAATATTTAAGAAAAAAATATTTATCTTTCATTAAAAATAATAATAATTCATTTTAAGCAATTTATTATTAACAAACAATTTTGACCATATTTTATTTTTGTTTGCCAGAAACAGCTTCCCCCGTTCTTTTTATGGTTATTATATCATCTGAGTATATTGCCACAACTATAATTTATAAGTAGAATGATAAACTGCATCAAGATAAATGAATTTGGACCAAATTATTTCAAAATTGTCTAGAGTGTGACAATAAAACCAATTTCAAAATAGCGTCCTAGCATAATAATGGCATCACCTAGGCAGTCAATTTCTATGTGACTTTGGTCTCCATAAGGTAACGTTGATGATTGCATAACGTTTCCAAAATCAAGAAATTTTTCTCGTATCGATTATTGACTGTGCATTTCGGTTTGTGTATATATTTACTAATGGATCTATTTAATGTGAATCAATTTTTACATGAATTATATTGTATTTTAGTTAAGAATATGCTATTGACATTTTTAGCATCTGTCTATTGTGTTGGAAAAACTTATCTGCCTCTGATAGTTTTCTGTAATCTTATGTTGAATGAAGCATATTTTTCGGAGGAATAACACGTTGAGAATATATCATATTATACAACTGTCATAATACGTTTTCAAATAAGAGGTACATACTTTATTAAGAAAATGAATCTATTTTCATATGTAGTACATATATTTTGTATGACTTTAAACTTTTACATAACATAATAAATAATTAGTATTGCTCTGCAATCATTGTAAGCCACATTTGGTTAATATTATAGTTCTTTGTATATATTAGTAATAATCTACAATTTGAGTCTTACACTTTTTGTGGTTTTTCTTTACGTCGGTTGTTAATTTTATTTTATTTAACAGTGACTTTTTTTAATTTTTTTGATCTTTTCTATACTGATTTGAAATGTTTATTGAACATTGTACGAGTAGTAAAATATATTTTCAGTTTATTAACAAGAAAATTCTTAATATTTCTTATTTAAGATTATTTTTCAACTTTGGATTTTTTTTGTTATAAACTTCACTCGTTATATTTTTGGATTTATAGATTTGCCATATAAGTATTATATAATTGAGAACTTAAAAACCAAAGCACAACAACTTAACCAATCATTTAATAGGCATTAAGTATAATACTGATGGTTCTCTGTCCAACGAATACCTTAATACACTATCACTTTTTATGTTTTTCTACAATTGGCGGCGTGCCATGTATGGACTGTAACTATAAAACGAACGTCTTTTTGGTTCAAATTATTATCAAAAGAACCCTGGTAAGTTTAATAAAATTGTCCCAAACTTCCGATATTGTTAGTTTACTTGTGAGCATTTTTAAAATTTTCAAATATAAATTATATTCTGTAATGCAATTTAATCAATACATATTTATAATTTTATGATCTTTATAAAAATTTCACTTTTAACAACTATAGTCTCCGATTTTTTGATTTTAGGAATTAACAGTAAACATTTATAAAAAATTAAAATTACGAGTACAGTGAATAAATTATTGGGGCCAAAGGCACATATATTACGCCTCTTTCGAATCTCGAAAGATGCGTTTTATAAAAGACCTAATTGCAAAAGTAGATGTAAATGAACACATAATGTATAACTTCTGGTTGGATGAGCAACCCACATTCGTATATCAGTATACTACCAGATAGCATGTAGATCTAAAATGTATGCATGGTTTGCATTTCTTGATATTACTATCAACATCTTTAATACTACGGAAATCGCGTAATGCATGAGTATAAGGGAACATCTACAGAGTTAGGCGTTTAGACTTAAAATAACAACATTCGAAAAAAATTAGATGTGAAAAAATCAAAAGTAAGATCTTCAGCATTTTTCTACTTTTCTCGAAAATATAAAAAAGATAATAGTTCTTACTTGAAATTTTTAGTCTAACAACCTAAAAATATTATTAAGGACTATGTATAATAACTTGAATACAAAACTACCAAACAGTTGGTTTCAGAGATGGTTTCAGAAATAAATATTTATCGATGTAGGAGCTCAAAAAAATTATTAACTGATGATATTCGTTTATATCATATAGTAGGCATGTAAAGTGAAATTGAGCCAACCAATTTTTTTTTGTTTTTTCACTCTTGTGAATGATGAATGATTATCATAATGGCCACGGAGACGTATATCTATTTTTGGTTAAACGTATGAGTAACAGTAAATATTATTTTCTCCTTCTACTCGTACAGAGTATACAAATCATTTTAACTTTTCATCATTTGGTTATCTTAAATTTTATGTTTTGAATTGTATTGTCTAATGAACTAGAAAATAAGAATGGCTTTAGCAGAGTTGCTTGAATCCAAAAGTAAAAGTTTCTTTTTGGTAATAATCTGGTTCAATAATCTAGTTGTTATTGTTATATTGTCTATTAATTTATAAAATTTAAGAATTATGTCAAAACTATACCTAACTTGGTAACAGGAGGTTGAAATGGATTGATTTATTGTCCATTACCAACATCCGTTACAATAGGTATAGTTTCCAACAAAATTATTACTTTAGGTAGAAATTAGAAAAAAAATTAAGTTATTTTCTAATGTTTTAATAAAAAGTTGCAACCCCTTTTATCTACATTCCATAACACTACAATATTAGCCAATTGATGCAGTTATATTGTATATACTAAAAAAAATATCTCGGATATTATGTTAATCAAAACCCAGAACAAATTAAAATGAAACAACGTGCAACCACCAAGACCATCTGAGCATTGTTTGTACTTTAAATGTCTCTATTACTTAGCCCTAATTACTTCATTAAAAAAGTTATTTTAGGTGTATCAAACTCTGAGATAATACTAAGCAATCAAATTAACAAATTGTTCAAGGATGCCAGAGAAAATATCTAAGTTCACAAAAAATACTTATTGCTTCGCTATACTAAACAAAACAAGAACTATACAATAATCTTAAGAGATTTGAGTACCAAAATAATGGCAACTTGTGCAAGTTCAATTGGGACCTATTTAAACGATTTTTCTAGGGTGTAATAGATAGTGTGTAACAATTGTCTATAATTTGATTATTTCAAGTTAATATCAAAAATATTTTGTTATAAGATCTCAAACTTAGAGAAGTCAAACAAGTTCGGAACGAATATACAATTGACACGAATATGTCTATGCCAACGCAGTCAACGTTATAATAGTCGAGTGGTTATAGTACTACAACCACTAAAGTATTAGTACGTATTAGTACTTTAGCCACTCTACTTTTGACTACTATTGACGTTGATTGCGTTGACATAGACGCGGTATACGTATAGTAACAATCAAAATAGAATATAGAATAGAATCTCCTCAACGCTTGAGGCGTAAGCGAAAGAGTAATAGTCGATTACAGCTTGATAGTCAGATGAGGAAAAAACAACACTATGCAACAAGCGAATCAACATCAGAAAGAAAACACAGCGAATGAATAAAAAACTCCAGTTGGAAATACTACTACAGTACTGCATGGAAACATCTTGAATAATTCTACACCGAAATTGATGCACCATTACATTGAATGTTGCGAATAGAGTGGAAAGATCGAGAAGCCCACTTATTTTCGTATACATATAAGCACAGTTCTAAATCTTAATTGTCATATCGAACAAGTTTTATTTTAACTAGTGAAGTGGTGTTTAAGCAGTGTAATGAAGAATAGTGTCATAACTCCACCAGTGGGCTATTCTTTGCTATTTATTAAGTGAATTGAATAAAGTGAAGTTTGAATAAATTCTGATCGTTTTTTATTTTCATCCTCGTCGGAATCAATAATGTCTATACGAACCGTCAAAGTCGTAACAATATAATAACAATATAGACGCAAACTTATTATGCACTTATACATTGGGGTCTAGTCCCTGGTTTTGTTGTTTCATAAAAAAATTAGTTTTTTAATTTATAAATTAAAACATTAAAATTTTTGAAGAAAATAAATTCAGTCAGTTTCATCTTAAATCATCACTTGCACATACAAATATTATACAATCAGTATATAATATTTGTATGTCCAAGTGATGTATGTAAGTATAAATGTACTAAAGCGTTGGTATAGAAAAATTTAAGTTTTAGATTAGTTTCGATTGTTTAATTATAGTTAGTTTACTTGTTTTACTATACAAGAGCAGAGTAACTAAAACTTTCGAGATGAAAGACAACCCATAGAAGTAATTTTAAAATATTTAAAATACTAGTTAATATTTTCTAACAGAATTATTTACTCTATACAGAATCTTTAATTTTATTTAAAACTTCATTTTGACTTTGATAATATAACTGTTACACAGATAATTTCAGACGACAACCTTGAAATGATACTCTTATATGTATCGTATAGGAGCCTTGTGATGATTGTTGACTACATTAGGTTTTTGACAAGTTTATCACAATATACTATGCTTTAATAAAGGTATACGGTGGGTCCAGCATCATACGGTATACTAGCTTTATTTTAGTCCTACATTCCAATCCATTCAAACATAATAGTTGTCAAAATATAGTTTATGAAAACTATTCGATGGAATATCCGTTGTTAATCGAACCACCACATTGCTACTAGTGCCTAGGTCAGGTTATGATGGATAGCATTGTTCTGGTTACTTTTCTGTAACACGATACATTTCAAACAGAAACCAGGCACTCCCAAAAGAATAATTTATATCCCCATTTGTTCAGCTTTAGCGGTAGGTACTTTAGATGGTGATATGCTTTCTTCCATTGGAACGAATAATAAATTTGATGATAATGAATCAATAACCGGTCTTACCTTATGTAACTTATCATTTGTAACAACAGAATTATCATTGAAGTGTAGATTCGAACGAATCTTTAAAAATGATTTTTAGCTCATCGCATTTTGTACTAGATCAATACCGATATGTTCGCCCCAATACATTATTGTATTGGAAATGTTTGCTATTACTGACATCAAACAAATTCCTGCAAACAAGATATTATAGCTGGTAAATGTGGGGTTCCTGTAAATGTTGATGGTACACACCCAACTGTCTTTGCCTCCATTTCAGATCTTTCAGATTGACTGATCGTTCGACGTTGTTTCATTTGTAGGTTTTTGTGAAATATCAGCCGGTAGTACTAATATAGAAATTTCTGTTATTCCATTTTCCTTAAAATACGATTCAAAAAAACTCTTTGGTAATAACTTGTGGTTGGAATTCTCCATCACTGTTGCCATTTTCGTTTTCATATTCATCTTCGCTAGCGACCGGAATATTTTCAATTAAGTCATATAATTCATCTGCAAACAAATTCGCTAAATCGATGACCTCTCCTCCGTTTTTATAATAAAGGCATCTACAATTTAGTAAAACCGTCATATTTGTAATTATCTCATGAAAACATGTAGAAACTATGCCGCCCACACCATAAAATAAACTGTATTCTCTTACTTTTATTTAGTAAATGACGGAGTTTTTTTTTCTTGGATGACAATTTAAGGGTGGCTTCTCAAGCAGACCATTGTATAACATCAAGGAGCCTGTCTAGTTCCTCTTTAATTGCATTTTTACTTTTGATTAGCACTTAATGTTCTCTTCTTTCGTCTACTAACTGCTTAAACAATTCCTCTTTATTTTTTTTTTGTGGCCTAAAGTGAATTAATTAATTTATTTATTATCTTTTACATTTTTACTAAATATTATAATAACAGGAGAATGATGAGATATTAGACTTCCATCATTTTCGAAGAAGATATAAGGTGCCGATATGCCTTTATTGATGTCAAAATCTATAAGGCCTGGGATTTTTTAAGGATCAGATGACCAGTACGTTAGTTTCCTCTTGAGTAAAATTCACAATTAATTATTGATTGGCCAGCTGCAAAAAATTGTTGGCCTTTTATAGAAATTAAAAAAGTATTCTTCACCTTCGATAATAAAGTTACTTCCTGATTTCTGGTATAATTTGATAGTCTTCTTCCTCTAGGTTATAACTGTATGTTGGATACAGATATCCATAATAAATACAGCTGACCCTACTCTTGCCTGTTCTGATGGATGTGTTGCTTGATAACAAGTGTATTTGAGGATCGATACATATGAACTTCTGGTAAAATGTGTTTCTGATATTAAGCATATATCAATTTTTCCAGTATTTAAAAATAGTTCTGAGTCTGATATGTGTGTTGATCTGTTTGCATTCTATATGGCTATTCGTAATCATTAGTTTTGCTGGTTAGTTTCTGCTCTAGAATTATGAATTTAACTATGTATTGCAGACATTATTTATTTTTAGCTATTTTGAAACTGGCCCAGAATCTAATTATTCCGCAAGACTATTTAAAATTGCTTGGGCAGTGTTTTTGAAATTTTCGGTTCCGTTGGCGTCATTTTCTTTCGAATTTAAAGTGGCCTGTTCATTTCTATAATTATTTTTACTCATATGTTCTTAAATTTTTGCTCGATTCGTCTTTGAATGACTTAGCGGTTTCCGTGCCTGATCCTTCATTTTCTGTAGCTATACTCCCTCATTTTTGGCAACCTCACCTCCTCGGTAGCTGGCTGGATGCAGCCTATTGCAGTTCATACATTTTACTGGTTCTTCTTTAGATAGTTTGTGTAAGGTGCTTTTTAGCACATTTGACACATCCTGGTTTGCGCGCGCAGTATCTTTGCGTATGGTTATAGCCTTTTTTTCGATTTGCTGAGATTAAGTAAACGTTAGCATGAACAGGGGAAGTTCTCTTTTTGAAATTTTCTACTAGTCGGTTCTCTCCGCTACACCTCTCAATGATATCAAGAATTTAAAATATTTATTCCTAGGTCATTTATTATTAAATTACTTTCACAGGTTGGGTAGGGTCCTCTTGCTTTGACCTTGATGGGACGATCATTTTTATTTCTGTACTTGTTAAGCTGATATAATTACTGCTGATAGGCTAAGAACAAAATAACCACTACTTACTTAAACAATCCGATCAAATTGTATGACAATTTTGAAAATAAAACTAGTAAATTTAATTGTCTCTCCATATTAAAATCAAAATAAGTCAGCACAATTAATGTATAAGAGCAGCACGTCCTAAGTAATTGCAAGCCCAAGTTTCCAACCTACCGATTTTTAATCTATTTTCTTGATACTGATGCGACGGTTACTGAGGACATTTTTAACTGTTAGCGAAGCAAGGCGATTTATTTACTTTCTACAACAAATTCTATCTTCTCTAGTATCACGCCTTAATACATAACTAAATTCTCCTTAATCCTTAAGATAAACGTTAATTAGTTAGATTAATTGTATATCACTAATTTTCATAGAAATATAAGTATTTGTTACAATTTGAATGGTCCTCTTCATTTCAATGCTTTTAACATAAAAATCATGGTTCTCTAAATATGTATTTAGTAAATATAAATCAATTACGCAATTTCACCTTTTTATTTAATTAAGTAAAATAAATGTAATTTAATTTTAAATAAAAACTGTATTACAGCTTAGACGAACAAAAATTTAATAAGATTAACAAAATTTCCAGTTTTCCTAAATTTAAAATTTGTTTCTAATTCATTTTTATAAAATATTCTCTTTGATATATACATTTTTTCCGAATAATATCCTTCACTTTGTTAGGAGGCAAATTTCATTTTTACCATTTTATATTTAATAATAAAAGATTCGTTTTTTAGTTCCTACTATAACTTACCGTTTTATCTTGAAGTAAACTTATCCGACAATTTAGAAATGCAGTTTTTCCAGCCTGTACTGTGACATTGGTAGCATTGCCTTTAGAACCAGCATCTTCGAAATGTGGTCCATACCTGTAACAACAAAATATATTATATTAATCACTTAATAACTAATCCAAAATAGATTCAAACAATCTTACCTATGGTCGTAATGATAATGTTTATTATTCGCTAAATATGCATCGTATATGTAATTTAGCATAGGCGCACTTGTTTTGCTCGCTTTTAAAGTATTCGAGGTCGTTGATAAATTACCAGACTGCGATGAAACACTTTGAGTAGGTTTTATCGTATTCATATGTTTTTCGGTTTGTTGATTTAGTGTGATAATCGATTGAGCCACTTTTATCGTTTTACCCGTTGGCTCAACCAATGAATTTATGACTAATGTTGATATTGATGAAGGTGACACAGTTACAGTAAAATTAACTATAGTTACTGTTGTTTCGTTTAAATTTGTATGTGTTGGTGCTACGTACACTTGAGATTCGTTACCACCGGATGAAGCTTGATCTGGAACGTTAACAAAAACAATTCTATTATGGACATCGAGACAACAAGGTTTTATCTATACAAGAAGCACTAACATTGCATGTTATGTTTTACAGAAGGCATCTAACCCATTTATATATATTTTAAAAATAACTTAAATTCTCAATGCTATATAAAATATACTACGAAAAATATCATGTTTTCTAGATTTATTTATGCTAATGTTGAAACATACCGCGTAGACCGCGTGTCTATATTTGAGATAATTGGTCCGCGATGAAGAAACCGTTAATTCTTTAATCCTATATATGTATATAATATATACATAATATTTACATATGTAAGTTATAAACAATCAAATAACACTCACCTGCAACAATTGACGACACGTTCAATCCGCCATCGTCAATTTCTTGTAAATCATAATTTAATTTATGATACAACGTAGTATCACTATTACTAAGACTACTACTAAAATTTTGTGCCAAATGATTATAGTAATTAGTATATTCACATAGTACACCGCTTGCAATTAATATCAGAAAATATAGAAGAAGTTGTCTTAAGCAACTTTGACACATTTTGTTGTCACGTCAACCGCACAATTAGCGGTATGTCTAGTTTTGGCCATTTGATAATGTTCAAACGACTAAAGGATTAGTTTACTAGGTTTTATAATTCGTTCCATAACTACTACGAACATCATTTGTAAGCGTTTTATTGTATATACTGCACGATGCGCACTTGATAGTGATAACTATAGCTTATCGTGTATGTACGATAAGTGAAGAATTATCTGAAAAAAACAAAAAAAAAATGGGTTAGATAAAAATTATTCAATTTGAATCTGTAATTTCTATATAACAACCATTCATTGTCTGTAAAATCATGCCATACAAATTTATCTACAATTTCCCAATAGCAATCATTTACATATTTATATGTTCAACAACTGTTTCTATAATATCAAAACAAAAAAAATCTTTTATAACAAAGTTCTGTTAATGTTTGACCACTGATAACCACAGGTCGGTCACATACTTTTGTTGTTTCACAAACAAAAACAATAGTAAATACAATATTGGAAATTTACTTATCAACCTAAACAAATATAAATTCCTTTTTTCCAGGCACATTGGTAGAAGATTGATGCGAAATGAAATTAATTTTCCCTCAAGCAGGTAACAAAATATTTTGTATAAATATACTATATAAGAAAAATTCAAATCATTGGATAGCTTTTGAAGCAAATCACGCATGGAAGAGAGTTCAAATCAAATTTAAAATTCTTAAATTCAATTACATTTTGATGCTCGCAAAAGTTTTTTCTTAATTTTATTTGCACAGCCCATTTGCCTCTTAGGCATATCAAAATAAGGCACTAGCAAATAATATAGCACAATTTCAGTAGTAACCGTTGTGTGATTTAAAAGCTTCGTCAGTAAAAATTTTGATAATCGTTACTAAAGTTTTAATTCAATCACAAAAACAAACTGTCAATTGCGTTTTAAGCGTAAAGAAACTTTTCTTTATCGAATGTACCTTAACAGTTTTCAATTTCAATAGAACGGAGAAAAAGTACAATATACACCATTTTCATTTTTTAAGTTCAATTATGTTTTTATAAAAATATAAATAAATAAAATGATGGAAGATAAAATTTCAATTACATTTTTTTTTTAAATTATTGAAATAAGTTTAAATGTAATAACCACTGTGAAGACAAGACAGCTGCAAGATATTAAAATTTGAACTCTTCTCTATTTATAAATGTACGATAGTACATATAATTTAAAGTTTGAACTTGAGATCTAAAGTTTAAAGCCCCAAAGCTTATAATTTATACAAAATTAAAATAAATTTTAGTTCCAAAAGATAAAAAATATGAATATTAATTTAATGAAAACAAAAATTAAATTTATTAGTTTTTTATTTTAATTAAATGAACGTTGTTTTGGTAATGTGGTTGATGCATACACAAATTGAGATATTGAATTTAATTAAGTTTTAATATAGGTCAAAAAATATGTATGCGCATACATACTTTGACTGTCCTAACTCCTAACTTTTTAATTATACCAATAATTTGGCCATAAAAGTTTTCGTGCATATCATTTTATAAAGATTGATGACTTTGTTTAATTATACACTCGCATCGAACCATATTCAAATTCGATTTTTATTATAACGCTGTAATTAATAAAAAATTTAAGTTAAATCAAAGGAAATTGGATTAAAGATGGTTTGGCCAGCCCACAACGAATAATAAATACATAATTGGGATACCATAGAAACGTGATTGGCAACGCAAATTATTTCTAACAACTAAAATAATGTAATTAATTATGTTTAAATGTCAGTTTGAACGATTTAACTGAAGAAATATTACTAGGGTTATTCATCCTTTATTAATGGCCCATCTGCCCACAGAAAGAATGCACAGCATCCGTACTCTCAAATTCAACATACCAGTCTCTACATACTACAATAGTTGCTGGTTTGATAACATTAATTCATTCTAACTTTAGTACATCAGTTACCTACTCGTTATTTTCTCAAATTTTACATTAAAATACTATTATTCATAAAAGGTTTTGACAGTTTTAAATAAATTATAACATATGTGATATAATGTAAGTGTAGAACATGCTTTACCGTAGATTTTGAAAGTGAACCAGGGTGGTCACTTTGAGGTACTTTATCATACTTTTATATCACAGCACAGTTGGAGACTACGTGATATAGAAAAATAAAATAAGTTTACAAACACAACCCTGTGCAGTAAATTTAAAAGGAGAAATAAGAAAATTTTAAGGAGTAATGAATATTTTAGAGTGTTATATTGACGTTCCACGTAACCCCGAAATTAATTATATTATATTAATGATATTAGAAACCATTTTAACATAACATGACTAATAGTATAAAATGTTGACTGGTAAAAGCGAGAAGGAATATATTGTTATCTATTTTTTTCTCGTTTCAATATACGACGTGAAGATGTTCATTCATAAGTTTGACTTTACTTTAGCACCACAAAAAAACCAGCCAATAAGCATCGGGTTCGAATCCCAATCAGGGCAAGATGCATAAAGGGATTTTTCACGATCTGATTACGATCGGTGGTGTAAATGAACACATCTATGACCCTCTATTGGAGTGTAAAGCTCATGGGCTGATCCATCTTCTTCTATGTTAGTACTATAGGCTGGCATGGAGCTATGCAATGTGCAGATGGTCCTACGAAAAATCGGACCTGTAGTCGTACGTCCTCAATTTGGCCATTGAGGCATAAAGTAGGACGTAAATAAGCGAAACGCGAAAGAGTAGCTTATAAAATATAAAAATAAAAAAAATAATAAATAAATTCTAATACAAGAATTAAGGAAATGTATTGGCTGTAATTTATCCATTTTGGTACAGCTTTGAATTTTGTTGGACTTGACCCACCTTAGGAGTGACATCATTATCTCTTAAAAGAGATATCGACTGTCACATTGATGATCTGAACCAGAAAAGATGGGATATCCTCATAACCTCATCTCTTACCAACTATCCAAAATCTTCTTTGTATCAATAAATCAGCAAATATCCTAATACATCTTGAACTATGATAAACGCCTTTGAGAATCTTGTTTGGCATTCTCTTGGCGCATTGTTACCTGAATAATCATGTGTTTCTAATGAAAATTCAAAACATCGCAAACTGCGAAAAGTGTATTAGGATATATTCAGATTCACTGGAGGAGAAGAAGAATCCTATTTAGCACTTCTTCTGTTCCATTTCTTGAAACTCTTCCCATAGTCTGCCCTGTTTTATATTACAATTTCTATTTGAGGGTCAACTGACGACCTGGAAGATACCAGATATTTTGAACTTCAAAAGAAGGAAAAACAGATTTCGGGTCTGAAAATGTACGGCTGTTAAGGGATGTCACAATGAGCCAATCGTGCCTGAATGACTGGGAAAAATACACAAAAAATATGAGTACAGAAAATAAATAGTTAAACTTATGTTCATGCTGTATAAGATAGCAGAAAAAAAAACCAGCAGAAAAAATATTTTTTCTACTCACCACCAGAAGCACTACAATCGCTAAAGATATTTTTTCTACTGTAATTTTTTAAACCAGCAGAATTTGTCCGTGAATATTTATATAATATTAAAAAATATATATTTAAAGTTTCACATAAAATTTGTAAATTTTTTACATAAGAATTTAATATATACGAATTTATACATAATACATCCCAATATGAAGTTTGAGGATAATCGTCTGGGTCAGAGCACCTCCAGAATTTCGGCTCATCCAATAAAAACAGTTTTTTCACTGTGAGCTATGGAAGGAGCTCCGAGTAACTAATATGCCATTATGATTTTCTGATAGCTTAGTTCATAATACATCCGAATGTAAAGTTTGAGGATAATCGTCTAGGTCAGAGCACCTCCCGATTTTTTTAAAGTTTTGGCTCATAAAAAAAAAGTTTTTTCACTGTAAGATATGGAAGGACCTCCGAGTAACCAATAGCCCTTATGATTTTCTGATAGCTTAGGTCATAATACATCCGAATATTAAGTCTAAATTAATTAAAAATAAGTTTCAAATAGGCATTTTGTCAAGTTGGTAATAAGGAACATTTGCTGAATATTCAAAACGAAACTGGTGTATCTTTTTCTCATATTTTCCATTTCCTGACAATAAGCAAAAAATATATAAATGTTGAGCAGTTCTATTTCGATCCATAGAATTAAATCAATTTTAAAAATAAACATTGCCGTTTAAAAAATAAGAAAATAGTAATGCATGGATACTAATATTAATTTGAGTATATCTTATTCTCCATTCTCCACTTTCAACAAAAAGCGACAGCTACATTTTCTAGTTATATGCAGTTTGAAAATTCAAAAATTACTATTCTTACTTATTTCAGGTAAAAATTATATCAATTTTTCAAACACCACATAATATAATATTGGACATCTCAGAACCGTCTTTATTAGCTGAAGAATTAAGAAATTAAAACCATGAATGAGAATTTATTCAATTTACCAAATTTTAGGAAGTTTTATGAAATCCAGAAGTCATCGTAAAAATGTTTGATTAGGTCATTCGTATAAACCTAACCAATAACTATAGTACAACATTAAACTTGAACCTTAATACCTACAGTACTTTAGTCGCTCACATTGACGTTGTCCTAGGTAAAAATAACAATAAAATATACATTAAACAAAAGTCAAATAACACGATTACTAGTTTCTATTTATTATAAATTTAACACCTCTTGTTAGACGCAGCATGGTCTTAACTGGTAACATGAAAATAACAAATATGTTTCGTCAAAACATACTTAAATATCTTGATTATTTGAATCAATACATGCTATAAAAACTATGCCTGAGATAAATACATTAAAAACACAAGACGTCTGAATGATTTGATGGAGATGATAATAAAAAAATATTATTCTTGTATATATCTGATAAATGTTTAGACGCATGTACTTATACAGTTAAAGATTTATTCTTCAAGTTGAAAACTGATTACTAGTTTCTAATCTATATGACAAAGAAGTTTAGCAATATCTCTCAGAAGTCGGAATATTGCCGGACATCCGTTTTAGAATTTTTTTTTTTTTTAATACTAAACCGATAAAAAAGAAATTGAACGTTAATGGTTAAAGACTAACCATGTGAGCAGCTTATGCTAGAACTAATGTAAAAGTTTTAGTTAGTATTAATTGACATAAACAAATTATAATGGTGTGTAATTTATTCTCCTTTATTAATTCTGTCTTAGAAAGTTATCCAATATGAAGGATATATGTACCAACCAAATTTGAATCTCAAAAATTTTATTTCTAAGTGGCAGCTTAAACTGGAATTTCGAAATTCAATAATCATTAGTTAATAATTTTGAATATTAATTATGTATTAATAACGAATGGTTTTGTAAATGGATCACGAAGAAAAGGAAATAAATTTTAGATATTGATCTAGAAATCGAAATGCACCATGCAACATTAAATGCGAAATTCTATTAAAGCCAATTTATATATCTTACTGAAGCACAAATAAAATTACTGATATTGTTGAAGTTTAAAACGGCTTCATTTCTAACAAAACTGTTTTATTTCTAATTTCGCTAACAAAACAAGGCAAATACAACTTGAGATAAGTTTTATCGCAAAGTAAAAAAACTACAATTGATATTATCGTAATAAATATATAACGTAATCTAGTGCAAAATAACCGTCTGCAATTTATTCTAAATTTTTAAAATCCAATGATATAATGAACTTTATATTCGTATATATAAAGAACGAATGACATAAGTTTATCTATCGGTTTTAGTATGAATGAGTTTCCAATCAAATAATGTAAAAATCGGTGCTGCCTATCAGGCTCGCACCACAAGGTGAGTTAAACCGAAAAACAGCATGTGTCCTGTAAAGACTATTTTTCTTGATCAGTCAAACGAACCGGCTGAATCTATTAACTACAATGGGACTTTATAATATCTTGTTAATGTGGTTCACCCATAACGTGATATTTTTTGCAAAGCTGAATTTTCTGGCGATTGGTAAAAATGATCAAAAAAGTTACTTGACGCTAAATTATACTGTCTTGTTATTTTTCTGGTAACTCGATTGAATCTCAATTTTAATCAAAAATAGATACTAGAAGAATCGTAAATTGATAATTTTAATATAATACGTGGGTATTACATTAATATTCATGCATCATTTCAAACCCTTCGACAATGGTTTAAAAGCACTGGTTTACAAACATGGCTAGATACAATAATACTTTAATAAAATAATAGCACACATAACAAACGAATTGTATGATGTGCACCGTAAAGATCTGTGAAACTCGTTATTCTCTACTCTTCTTTGTCGCACTTAATCGAAGTATTACAGTTCATTAATATCATATTGAAATTTAACTACCAATCATTAATAATATGAATGACATTTATGATATAGAACGTCAAAATGGATTTTATGAAGATAAGTGTAGTAATTACTTTAAATAAAATAATATAAGTCCTCCATGCATAAAACTAATAATGAAGATTTATTTATTATTCAGACAGTAAAAAAATGAATCGATTAAATAATATAAGAAGTTTACAATTAAGAATTTGTTGTTACCATTTAGTTTAATGGAGTTTTCGCTTCATAATTATTTTTTCCACTTTAATCAGCCAACGCCTATACGGGTATCAACACATTTTTACCTTTAAGAGATAAATGAGATGATCAGACAACATATCAATCAATTTGAGAATAACAAACTACCAGTTTCGATAAACCTAAAGCATATCTTTGGTGGTGCATATACATATACAAATGGCACTAAAAACTGAGCAAAATAAAATTAAAACTCCACAAAAATGTTGTAAACAACCAAATAACTTGAGCTGTATCACCATTCTTATACGCAAACTTGTATATTTCTTCTGTAATTTCCTTAAAAGCTTCCCCAAATCAACTTAAATTCATGTAAACCTTAAAATCTTACAATTTACTCAGAAGTAAAAACAAAACGAAAATCGAAACATCAAATAAGAATATTAAATTCAGGTAAAATAAGATGAAAAGAAAGCAAAAAAGGAAGAAAAAAATTAAACATTTTCTAGGATCCTATCGACGCCCACTTAAAAATAACTCACAAAAAAAATTCATTAAAAAAGTCTTCGGGTTTTTGGAAAAGGTAATCAAAATAAAAACAAGAGAATTTCTTATTATATAGAAAAGAGGCGAATCTCCACGTTCGAGTAGGATGCTTTAAGATCTGTTTTTTTGTGTTTATTCATCAACAAAAACACTGTTCACTTTATATTTTTCGACATTGCTATGGAATTTTATATATTTTGAGTTATTTATCGATTTACAGTAAAAGCTCGTAAAATATTAACTCGTTCACCTTAATAACCAATTCATTGCGTTGTGTCATCATTATATAAAAAATACTTTTGCGGAAGTTTTCACTTTTTAAATTTTTATGGCATCAAACGATGATAAAAAAATGCTTTTCCTCATAAAAACATCAGTCAAAAAAAAGCTCCATAAAAATATATTTTAACACCCCAAAATTAAACTCGCTCCTCGTCAAAACATGACATAGAAAATATATAAAAACACAAGAATTGCTAAAAAAATGTTTCTCAAATGTCGAAGGAATTTTTTTTATAGCAGAAGTGTTAAATGCTGAATATTATTAAAGTTGATTTCGTATAAATATGATTTTCTGATAGTTTTCTTCTTATTATTATTCTGTCTTTTCCATATAGTGTCTCCTTCTTCTTCTACATATTCATTTTTTTTATGTTCTGATAAATGACTTGAATACAATAAATGAAACCCAATACATAATATGTAATGATTTAAAGCATAAATTTTTGGAAAATTATATAACATGTTTCCACACTGTAGGACGTAAGACTAATACAACAACAAAAAGTGAAGGACTAAATCTTTATGCTCATGATGGAAATTTCATGTTTAGTTATTTAGAACACATATTATGTAGGGGGTCGAATTTAATACATAATTTTCTTTTATACAAACGATAGACAACTACAGCGTATATCAAGAAAAATTATGTTATTGATTTAGGTTTTCTCAAATAAATTATGTATGTGCATTGAACCTTGGATTAAAACAACAGTGACCCACCCTAATCCGTAATTTAGTCCTGTGTCAATGTATTATACATATGGGTGGAATTTGACAGCTGATTTTTTTTTGTGATAAATTTCTAGCAGACCTTATAAATGTCGAAATCTTTGTTAATTTGCATGGCTTTAGATCGTCATCGTAAAGAAACATACAAAACGATTTCCAAATAGTGTAAACATTTTACTACTTTCATCAAACTTTTAACTTATCCGTTTTGTTAAAATAAAAAATAAGTACAATTAAAATAGATTTTAATTGATTGAATAATCCGCAGTTCTATAATAACATTTTACAGTCGTGCTGGACTTTACCGATTTCTTAATCACTGAAAATATTCATATTATTTTAAATATTAATTACGTTCGTAACTTTGAATTTATAACAAGATTACAGTTTTTATTAAAATAAAAACTAATAAATATTGTAATTTAAGGAAGGCAACTTTCTCCATTTATAACTTGTGCTGTGTACCTCGGAACACTTTTCAAACTAAGCTTTTGTTGAATCAGTTGTTTATAATGTCACAAAAATAAGTGTATTCAATTGTGTGTTATATGCAGCTAAACTTTTTAATCCTTATTTATTTGCTTTCAAAAAATTAAATTTCAACAAATTACGCTCATTAAGAAATTTTGGATATTACTGTCTAACTGGATACACATATATCTTTCCGAAAGTATTCGTACTTTGTAACATCCATATTCGTTTGTTAAATCTAATTATTATCTATACATGCGGATTTGCTGAAATCAATAGATGTAATAGTTGAGGGTGAGAGATGTAGATTCGATACAAAAATAAGAGCGATATGTGGCAAATATGTTGGTTCAATCATGGTACACGTGCTAATTCAGAGCTATTGGTTCAACGATCGATAAATGGCTTATAGAAAATTTTATTGTAAAACCGAGTTATTGTTACGGTATGGATCAATAACATTTTAAACTAATTATTTTTTTTTAAATTATTATTTCGAAGAAAATATCAAATTATTTTAAGTTGCATTGAATCAAATTCTAACTGTGGTTTTTTATTAATAAATTCAAATATATAAAAAATATCGGTTGTTTTTCCTTATCAATATAATTGTTTTATAACTTACAATACACAATCAACATTTTAATTATTTTTATATTATAAATGTAATTTTTTTTAATATTATTATTTTATATTTCTTATAGTTTGGCTGTACAAATGCTTTGGCTTAAATTACATATAAATAAATAAGGAGCATTGAATTAAGAGAAGCTACTTATTAAAGCCTGAAGGAAGCTGGACTATGCTTTCCAGTCGAAAAACTGCAATCGTCGTCAGAGTTTCGAGTCAATATACCAAAACGATTATTATAGTTTAGAGGGTTTTATATACGTATGTCTTCTAACTTCTTATAAAAACGAAATGGAGGCGAAATTAGATAAAAATTATAAAAATATTACCAAAAGTGGCAAAATATAACACAATGTGATAATGTTAGCCTAGGATTTTATCTCAGGAAAACCAAACCACACGTCAAAATCTATAGTAAATTATGTTTAGTTTACGTCTTAAGTAAAATTTCTGTAATGTACAAACACTATTTAATAAATGCAAAATCAGGTGTTTTAATTTGAAGACAAAAGAAATTTAACATTGAAAACAAAAGTGATAAGTTCAAATGTTCAAAAAAAAAAATATCTTTATTTTTGTTTTATTTGAAATAAATAAAGTTTTAGATTTGTATTATGTCCATCAATTTTTTATTTATTTTATTTTTGTTAAAATTTCTCGAGCATAATTTGTCCCAAAACTCAATTGCATCTCTATAGTTCTAATAACCAATTTAGAAATAATTAATTGGCTCCATCATTGGCTCAAATTCGGTTAAATCACCGGCCTACAACCAAATACTATTAATGACATAACATGCGTGTACAACTCACATGCAAAAATTTGACGGTCACCTTTATATTTCTATCATACTGAAGCATAATGGACATATGTAATTGATTTGGGTATGGGCATCACCACAATATCAATTGGATACACCATACATTTATATCCCACATCGCCCAGTAAAAAAGGAGGTGGTGCACTGCCATAGCTGTAAAATTTGCGGTTAACTAATACTCGCTGATTGTGTACGGTAACCAACACAGAGATTGATAATTATATAATTCTCATCATACTCCGGTTGCAGCTGAATCTAATAATCGAGTTTTCCATTTATATATTGAAACCTTTGGTTTGGGAGACCAACATTTTTACATTTATCCCTCTACTTATCAATTTTAATTGTAGTTTCTTATCAATTTTAATTGAAATTTTCTAAAATATGTTTAATTTTTGGATATGATATTTTTTACGATACGTAATTAATATTCGTCCCATAAAACCAATATTCGTCCCATAAAACTTATAAGGTATACAATGTAGTTTATTATTTTAAGTTTAAAAATTTAAACTCACTATATAGATTTTTTATGATACTAATATTACCTGCCATGATTCACAAATTTCTTGTATAATAGCTTCTCGAATAATTAAACAGTTATTAAACAATGGGAAGTCTGGTAGAAATGCAACAAAGCTTAATCGGTTGTCTATTTTCTGCCAAAAAAATTCATTTTTTAAAGTAGTTACTATTTATCCCTTCTGACTAATATGATTTATCCAACCCTTCAAAATAGACGTTTGTTACATCGATTATCTCCTCATCATAGCCGAATCTATTTCTGCTGAGCCATTTCTTCAAGTTCCGAAACAAGAAATAGCCGCAGGGCCTAAGCCTCAAGAATATAGCCTATGTAGAAGCATTTCGAAGCGTAGTTCATGGATTTTGGCCATGACAACTACACACGTGTGCACCTGTACATTGTCTTCATGGAAAAAAACTTTTTTATTTTTAAACGCATTTGAAATGGTTTAATAAGTTACAGTAATATTTGCCGTTGACTGTTCTCCACTTTTAAAGGTAATCGACGTGCATTATGCCTCGTGCTGTAAGCCAAGACCATATTGGCCGATAAAACCACCTTAGCTTTCTACGGCGCAGGTTTGTCAGAAGAAATTCACTCTTTAGACTGTTCTTTGGTCTCCTGTGTATAGTAAAAGATCCATGTTTCAGCCAGAGTTATGAAACGACGCAAAAACTCTTTTTTATTTTGCTTGTATTTTGCAAAGCTAGCCCCTGAATTTGTCACACCTGTGTTTTTGGTCGATTGTTAACAGAAGCGGCATTCAACGCGCGGAAAGCTTTTTTATATTCAAATGTTCGTTTGATATATTGTACACACATATTGTTTATCTGAAATGCCTACTATTTCAACTATCTGGCGCTTTTTCACCCTGTCATTGGTTTACCAAACATTTTCGGAGTGGTGACTTCATTTGAGCGTCATAAATGTTCAGCATCAGTTGCACTTGTACGACCAAAACGAAGATCAGTAAACCACTTGTGAATCATTTTGATCTATGGTGAAGAGAACTCATAATATTTATCACGCTTTGTTTTGGTTTGGGTGAAGGTTTTTCCACGCAAAAGATAAAGTTTACACGAAATCCACTTTTTTTATGTTTGCAAAAAATAGTAATCGGTCTATTTTCAATGACAGTCAAAACTGAACTAAATGACATATGGTATTAACACATGACATCTGGGATGGGTAAATTTACCAAACTTCTCACTCCGCTCTCTGTTGCAATTTTATTAGAATTCTCAGGCAAACTGATTTCAATAAAAATAAATTAACATTTTGACAGATTATTTACTAAGCCATACCTGAAGTTTAACGCCAGAGGTAAATTTGTACTAGAATTGAAATTTAGGGTAATACACGATTTACCTCGAGTTTGGAATGCAACCTAGCAGTTGAAAAAGTAAAACCATCAGCAAAAGCAGTAAGAGTTACTGTAGATAGAACTTATTTTTATCTACTAAAAATAAAATTGCCTCTAGAAGAGAACCTTTAATCGGTCACTCACAGTAGGCCTAAGTTTAAAGATCTAACACTAAAATTAACAATTAAAGCTAAACATCAACAAAGCAAACCATTTGTTAACAATTAAATAAGAAATGCCGTCCAAACCAACTGTGTTGATCAGATTTTGAGCCTAGAATAATGAAATACATATAGTACTCTAAAAGAAATTTCGAAAAAGGCGCAATTATTCAGGGATTCAAAGAAGTTATTATTTAGTTATAAATTCTTATTAAATTCACAGAAAATTTGTTGAATAACAGTCCAGTCAAATAATAATTTTTATAATTCATTTTAACCGATATTTATATTAGTTGCCTTAAGTGTGCACTATTAAAAACATAAAAAGAGTTTTTTTTAAATATTTTTGTACGAAATAATTATCGTATACAATATAACCCTGTTGGAATTGAAGAAAACTTAACCATAAACTGGTACTTCTAAGAAAATATATTAAAATCATAAAATATTTTGTCTGACCCTCGAAATTCCCTGGAGTTAGGCTGTTTTGAATAATTTCATATTACATAAGTATAGAGTATCATATGATATGATACATTAAACTCATTACAATAACTAATTAAATATGAAATTTAGGAAAAGTACAAAAATTGAAAACTAGAAATAAAACTGGGAGGGGAATTAATCGTATGTATTTAACATAATTTGTATAAAATAAGTTAGTTGATAATTTTTTGGAAACTTAATGCTAGAATAGCAAAGACTAGTGGTATGATGAAAATTTTTATTTTGTTAGGATAAAAATCTAGCACAGTTACATCCTTGAAACTACATATATTCTTCAGAAACTCTTAGTAGAAGTAGTAGTTAGCAGAAGTAGTAAAACTCTTTCCTCTGGAGCGGGACGGGATGTACCAGATTCGAATCCAAACAGGAAGAAGATCACAAAAGTAAATTTCTATCTGACTACAAAATTATTGAATTATCATAAACACAACTATTATTCTCTCATGGTGTACAAAACAAAAAAATGGAACCACGTTTCACTATGCAATGTGCATATGGTAGAACCATATAATGTGGTAGAAGGCATGTTAAAATTGAACAAAATTTACCTGTGTGAGGGTTCTGATTCACAAGAAAAAAGAAGGATCTTAAATATGTAAGTCTAAAACTCTGCTTAACAAGCTTAAGAATAATATCTTTGATCAAATCTGTGTATTAAATTATTTATATCTGTAATTTGATTCGATTCGGAAATACAAGTAGAAACAAGTACTTATCTAACAGTAAATTCTAATTTAAAAATTTCATTTTTCAAATAAGTTGAAACGGATTAAATGTCTAAAATAACCGCCCATGTGGCGCAGTGCATGGAACACTGCGACGTGGAGCGGGAGGTATCCGGGTCTGAATCCCGACAGGGGCCAGATGCGAACAGGGATTTTTACCATTGATCGTCTGGGCGGTACGATCGGTGGTGAGAATGAACTCATCTGAGACCCAATTGGTGGTTAAAATCAGTGTGCCGTCCCATCTTTCATATCAGTACTATAGGCTGGCATGGAGCTATGCAATGTGCAGATGGTTTCTACGTAAATCGGACCTATAACCGGGACGTACAGTGATATGGTGGGAGGTCCCAATGGGCTATTACAGCCTGAGTGACAGAAAACACACCGCAAAACAAATAAAAAATTTCTTAAATCATATTTAATTTCAGTTTCTGGAATGTTTTTTATTCGTAATAGTTTTTACGGGTTGTTATTTAGCCATACGAAAAGGAATCGTATGACTAGTGTGATAAACTGTAAGGGTGTTGGTGCTTATAAATATACAATAATAATTAATATTGTTAAGATAAAAAGAGAAGTGAACAAAATTATATCTTAAATATTTCTTATGGCGTTTATGATGAAATTTGAATTTAGACATAAAGGGTCCGCCATCTAAAGTTTTTTTTTTCAACTAGTGCTTATTTCGTGAATGGTAACACTAAGCTCATATCTGATTTGACAGATAATTAGTTTTATCATTCCGCTGAACGAATATGGTTGTGTATACGCTTGAACAACGCTGGGAAATATAGCGACATTACTTTGAAAATCATGGTAATGTTGCAGAATGTTTGCGAAAATTGCGTACGGATTTTGGAAGAAGAGAAGCACCGTCACCTCCGTATGTTTCTTATCTTGTGAAAAAAGTGAAAGAAACTGGCATCCTCATCGATAAACCAAAGCGTGAAAAGTCAAAAACAGTGCGTACACCCGAGAATATTGATACTGTGGCAGAAAGTGTGCGTGATGCGCCATCAACATCAATTCACCGTCGTTCTCAAGAATTGATGATTTCGGAGACATCATTGAGACGAATTTTGCATAAAGACCTTGGTATGACGCCATACAAAGTCCAATTGGTTCAGGAATTGAAGCCAACTGACCATCCAATGCGTTTTCGCTTCGCGTAGTGGGTCTACGATCGACTTACAGGAGATGCCGATTTTGCCAAAAAAATCATCTTTTCGGATGAAGCTCATTTTGATCTTGGCGAGTATGTAAACAAGCAAAATTGTTGCATTTGGGGCACGGAAAACCCGCACGCATACATTGAAAAGTCGGTACACCTAAAACGAGTCACTGTTTGGTGCGGATTTTGGTCCAGAGGCATAATTGGGTCTTTTTTCTTCGAAAATGAGCAAGGAGTGGCCGTTACAGTGAATGGCGATCGTTATCGGGCCATGTTGAATGAATTTAAAAAGAATGTTGAATGAATTTAATAAAAAAAGAAATTTGAGAACATATTCAGTAGTTTTTTTTATAGCATTTTCAAAAAAAAAATATTTGGCGGACCCTTTATGAATAATATCTGATTTAAAACTATTTTACCAAAATTTTAAATGGTTAAAATTTTCGTTTCATACATTCCTACAAGCAAAACACAAGTGAAATAAAATTTTTAATTCAACATAGTATTAACCACTACAAAACAAAATGTTATATACACATAATCTGACAAATAATGTCTCTCAACTAAATATGACAACATTAACGATGCTACACAATTTTCTTAGAAATCACTTTAAACATATTGTACATATAAAAAGATTACAGAAACGAGCACTTTGTATTATCTGTGTATTATATAATCTTTTATAAATCGCAAATATACACACTGCAAATAAACATATATTGCCTGTGTACAACCAACCTCTGAATTGGATGCAAAATGGATTTTTCGCCAACTGGAGCGCAGAATTCTTAGGCTAATCCATTTTCCATGTCAGTACTATAGGCTGGCATACAGCTAACAAATGCAGATGATTCTACGTAAATCGGACCTATAGCTGAACGACCTCGATGAATCTATATAATGGCGTGAAGTAGAACATAAATAAGCGAACCACGAAAAAGTTAGGAGAGCTTTGAGCCCCAAAACAGAATGCAAATATAGAAACAGACAGACAGAACTAACCTCTGAATAATCAGTATTAAAAAACATTATTGATATACGCCAACATTTTAAATTTTAAAGTAAACCCGGTCTTTAATTAGAAACAATGTACACTTTGAACAACTATAAAGGATAATAAATATTATCCCCATATAAACACAAGATGATCCAAATCAGATCACAATTTTCATACAGAGCTAGGATCAATGTTTTTCATTTGTTTATACATTTAATATTTAAAACTCAAATATTGGGTGTTGGCAACACTTACGTCATTTGTGTTATGACAGAATATTTGTTTAATTTTTTGTCATTTAGAAATGGATCGCTTTACTCTTCAATAATATTGGGAACTATTGTAAACTTAGTATCAAAGTTGTCAGTCTTCTATCCAACCTGTAAGTGTGAACCAGTTCGTGAAACTGGATTCTTATTGGATAAACAAACACGTGCACGTACATTTACAGCGCAGATCATTGTCGCGCATAATATGTCTGAACATTCAGCAATATCAACTTTTCCGATGCAGCTTATTTGTAAGAAAATTCACACGCAATATTGTTCTGACTGGTTGGAGACGTTATCGCTATAAAAGACTTTCTCATTCTGAATCCAATTGAATCCAAGAAACTTATTACATTTAAAGATGAAAGTCCATCACTTTTGGAAATAAATTTTCATCATAATCAGTAATTTATCTAATTCACATAGATGTTTTAGAATAATCCCGTATTCATTATAATCGTCGAATATGAATAGTTTTCCTTATCAGTATTTTAAAAATATGTTTATGGGTTAGAGATGGCTAAATTTAGTCTCAAAGACTTTCAAACCACTTAGCACAGATATGTAGTATTTTAATGTCATTTGGTGCAACTTGTGTTATTTCACATAAAATCAGACAAAAGAATTGAACTCGAACCATTGTGCTGCTGACGATGATAATTTGAATACCTTCAAAAATAGACCAAATGAGGCACAGAACAAAAAAATAATTAGAAGAATAATATAACATCAACTAAAAAATACAACTTTGTGAATAATAAAAATTAACAATTAACTGAAATATATGTTGCGAACCCAAATTTTTGGTGTGTACCCACTTCAGGTGATGTAAATCATTTATATTTGAACCCATAACTTTTTTTCTGTTATATAGTGTGAATTTTTATTTTGTATCAGCAATCACGCGAACTATCTTCACATGTCCAGAGGCAAACAAATTAACTATATATTTGGTATCCGAATGTTAATAGTAATTAACACAAAAGTCTAATTTAAAATTCTGCAAATAAATTAACATAAATAGTATGTGTAAATTTATGCTACTAAAACTCTAGAGGAGTAAGGGTGGGGATGAATAAATTATGAATAATTCATTATTGATGACACACATATGTCCAATATTATGCGCTATGTTAGTCGCGCTACAACAATATTCTAGCGAATCATCACAAGATAATCTATATAGGTTAAAGGCCGAACCCTTACGAAGTATTTATAACGTATCGGTAGACAATGGAGGCGGTCAAAGTCCAACGAATCCTATATACCTAATTACACACAATCGCTTTATATATGATCTGGAGCATATTGAGTGTTTGGTCAACGGCAAGAATCGAACTCGAGATCACGGCGTGATGAGAAACTCTTAAAACCACTAAGCTACGGTCGGCGATCTGTAAAAAACTTTCTCAAATGTATTTTTATGTCCAAAACAACAATGGAAAATAGCGGCGTTTGCACGTGTATGTGAGAGCCATGTTTTAAAATAATATTTTTTGTGTAAGGTAGTGTAACGAATTTTTACTCTTAGACAGGGGATTCGCATAGTTTATATTACGTTGTGATCTGTTAGTATACAAGTTCTAATTGGATTATATTTTACAGTATAAACGCATTATTTGTTGGGTCGTGATAGATACGAACAATATAATTTATTATGGGATGTTTCCAATGCTTTGGTAATTTTATTTATTTGTTGGGCATTTGGTAACATCAAAAGATCGGATAGACTGGTATTGTCTAGTTGTGTATGATTAAAAATAAAGATGGATGAAACACTCCCGACTTTTATATTTTAGTTTTTATAATAATACAAGTTTAAAATTGCTTAAAATTCTCCAACCCATCTAATGATTATTTCTATAAAAAAGGGGTAGTTTTATAATTACAGCATATAATGAGACGACCCAAGGATATTTATTTAAAGTATCCTAGTTAAACTGTTGAGAAAATACGAATGCATTTGGATTCGGAATTGTCCTAGCCCAACCAACTAACAAAATTGACAATAACTATTAACAAAATTAACTACAAATTATTTTACTGTAAGAATGAAAAGTTTTTACAAATAAATTATATCTTTTAGTAATTATGTAGTTAGATTATGACTTAGCTACATACTATAGTCATTACCTAGTCATTTCTGTGACTAATATTTGATTTTCAAATAACGTTTAATGTCTGGGCTCGCACAATTCAGAAATATAATAAGTTTTCAAATATCTCTTTGGTATTCTGTTAGTATTCTTCCATCATTTTATATTATAACAATAGATTGAGTTCTCAAATTTGAGTATATTATCGTTTGAGGTTCTTCGTGAACAGGACCGGAATATTTACAAGTATTATTGTTATAATAGGCAAAAAGAAAAGAGAAAAGCATAAATAAAAAATATATATTTTTTCTAATTTGTAGAACAACAACAAAGATGTATTCTAAAATCAAAGATCTTTAACTTGAAAATATTAGCATTTATAATTTTTATAAGAATTATGATACCAGACATTTTACTAAGAAGGAATCACAATAGAAATGATTGTCTTTTGAAATTCTTTTATTTATTACCAAAACAATAAATATGAGTAAAAAGAAGACCATTTTTCATACCCGATAACCATGACACCAGCAGCCCTAAAAATTGATATTAACCTCGAAAATATTAATCATCTTTCTCTCAGAAAAAGAAATTCATATGATAAAATTAAATAAAGGAATAGTTGATTTAATAAAATTAACTTTACACTACAATTCATAAATTCTTTAACATAAACCCATTTAAACTCAATTAAAATTTTCATCATTTAGCAAAATTAACGACAGTAAAATTTTGAATAATATCAGAGTCATCTAAATATAGAGCCGTAATAATACGTCATATTTTGTTCGAAACTTTTTAAAGTTGGTACGGTTACACTTTTCCACAAGAATCAATGTCAAAATCAATTTTTTGAAAAATATAATGTTACTAAATAAAAACATTTACAATTCATTTCACATTTTATCTAAAACTCAGATTATTATACTCAAAACAGATGGACATAATTTCTGCCGGCAGCATTGCCTACAGCGCAGCCTGCAAAATACATGAGAGTATTTTTATGACGCGTCAAGTAAAATATGTTTTCTTTTCAGAAACTAAACAATCTGAAGTAAAATAATACTATCATGAGAGTTAATAAAATATGAGATTTTTAATTAAATGTATGTTCCAATAAAATTTGATTATTTTAATAAAATGATCATTTTATATTATAGTGCATCTTTCAACGAAGTTATGTTATGTGGTAAAAATAGAAGGCTCAATCAAATGAAAAAAAAATAAAAGGACATGGTCAATTTATACTGAAAATGAGATTCTACATAATTCTACATGTTGGGTTAAATTACGAACGAGTTTTTTAATTTTTCTGCTATTAAGATTCTATTCATCTATTGTCAGTATTAAATATCACAATAATTTATCATGATTATTCATAATAATATTAATATATAAGTTTTATTTATTAAATTTTGTTTATTAATATAAAAGATGATTTTAACCAATTTTATTTAATGTTGACATTTTCATTAATTCGTTAAATAATAGACATGTGAGTTTTTAGAAGGTTTGAAACAGTTCCATAGATGTCATTTGTATTATACTTTTAGACATTAAAAAAACTATTGGATTTATTTGAAAATACTTTCAATTTGTGTAATCATATTTGATCAAGTGGTTTTACTGGTTTGATTTTAACGTATAAGTATTTATTGTTTATAAATGATTTATATTTATAATCAAATTTTCTTCCAATCTAGCGTAACATTTCACTGATTTCTTGTTTATGCAAATCTAAAAAAAACAACTAACATAAAAATAATGTCAGATCATATATCTTTAGCCAAACACGATATAATCACCAAAAACTGAAATTAGTACGAATTTTATTAAATTGAATAAAAGAGTCAGAAGTTTAAAGTTGATTTACAACATTAATTTTAAATATTTTGATGACAAAGAACACAAAACAATATTTTTCATTATTAATATAAATGAACTTGGATTATTCGATAAATTTTATAATTGACCTTTCGAATTATTCGATAAACTTCGTGAGAGACTCCTTGGTTTACTTAATAAGTACAAGGGTTAAATACTGCTATAATATTTGAGTTATACTATAGGATTATAAAATAGTATCAACTCGAAATGGTAGTAAAATAATACAATTACACGAAATCTACGTAGAAAATTTAATGTCAATACATATATGATGAAGCGGTTTAGATAGATACAAACAAATCAGTTTGAATATAATAGTTAGACATACATTTATGTACATATCTATGTATAATTGTTTTATTGTGTATAAAATTTTATATCCAAATTCAATTTTTATGTTTCCACATTTTTATATTTCGCGAAATAATCAAGTATGTACAATGTACATATATGTTTTAAATACCATATCTATCAATGCTAAACAAAAACTACTTAATTAATTAAAACCATAATTTTTAATATCTATTAAATACAATAAAAATTATGATTTTTTGTTTTTTTTACTATAACTCCGTTCCCTTTGTCCTTTCTGTCAATAGTATAAAAATAAAATATAAGAGTGCCTCAATCAAGTCAACTTCATGGTTGCGTTCCTTCCTTCCGTCCAATTTTTTTTTAAGCAAATGAAAAAAAATCGCAAGGATAAACACGTCATTTTCAACCAATGAAATGGCTTAAAAAAATTTTGAACGGAAGGAAGAAACACAACAATGAAGTCGACTTTAGATTAACTATGGTTAGAACAGAATTAATTTGTTTATATCAAAAAGATACTATACGTAGTACACAGGTTTTCTCACCAATCATAGTATAAAGTTTTTCTCACAAATATGTTACTCCTGAGTAAAATTTGAAAACTAATGTATGAGGCTGTTATAAGAAGTATGATTTGACGAACTTTCAAAATGCTTTAAGAAAATGTGGAAATCTCTACTTATTTAGAATATTTAACAATTAATGATATATAATTGTCTGTAAAATAGTATTTATAAATATATTTTATGAAATCGTAATTTATTTCCTAATGTTCTTTACGTACTATACGTACACACATTCTAATATTGATTTTAAACTTTATTATATTTTGTGTCGGCTTTTAAATAAAAAATGACAATACTTGAAAGAAATAAAATAACACAATACGTGTTTTATATATTTTCGAACCTTTTTGGTAACATGATTTAAATCTGCCTAATCCAATGGTTTATTCGTATACGTAATCAAAAATAAAAATCTTAGGATGTCCAATTTTAAATTTTTTATGAGATTCTTTAAACTTTTTAAATCTATTTGACATTAATATATCATTTCTGTCTGACATGTGCTGGCTCTGCTTATTTAACTGTTTTTGTATTAAGATTATGATATGTCTTCCTTTGTTGCAAATCGTAATTATATTTATCATTTAAATTCATAGAAACTTCAAATTTATTCTTTGAATTGTAGATTCGTGTACTAGTGTATGTACTTACAAGGATACGTAAAAAAATCAATTTGTAAATGAAACAGCAAAATAGTTTTGTTTATAATAAAACTATTATAAACAAAACTATTTTGTGCACTAGAACAAACACTGTTTTTGTTCTATGTCTCTAAGCTCGCAACTATTCAAATTTGCTGCCAATCGATAACTCGCTAATAAAATTTAATTAATTCAGTTCTGCGAATACTTAAAACAAAAAAAATTTATATTTTCGATGTTGTTGCCTTCAGCTTTTTTATATAACATGTTATTGATTATAATTTTTTTGACGAATTTTAGTTTTATTTTTTAGGTAGGTATATTGTATTATGAAAATTCCAAAAATAACACGTTAAAACGCAAATCAAAAATAAATTCTTTAACAATATTCAAAAAACATTTAACGTCATAAATATGTTGTAATAACCACGAATTTGTGTACATATTTGACGAATACGTATTCAAGGTTTACACAGTTTAATATCACTTACAGTCGAACGACTTATCCTACTTAATATTTATATCAAAATATTTATATCGACTTATCCTACTTAGATTTATGCTTAAATCAGAAAAACCGTCGAGTGGTTCCTTGCCGTCAATATACTTATAAAGGGGGGTAAAACACTATTTTGTCTTGCCTATTGAGTTGACCTTTTATTCACCAACAATTTTACAAGTTTCAGTTTATATGACAACATTAACTTACTTATAGATATCTTATTATTATCTTAAGTTAGATTTCATTCAATACCTTGATGCGTTTATAGAAAGTATAATAAATAACAATCTATTTAAAAACTTAATTTTGAGTATTGTAAATTACAGTAAAGCGGTGTTATCACACCTTCACTCTCGATATTGTTAATATAATAAATACACTAAGGCGCTATTAAAGCTATAACTGGCAATTCCCGATTATAGGAACATGACACATTTACATACAGGTAAGGTACAAGGTACATACATATGTTTCAATGTTCAAAAAATGTAGATGCAAATTTATTATAGATAACGAACATTATCAATGAAATATATTAGTACATTCGATTGCATTGAAGTAACGAAAAATTGAAAAAGCTTACTAAAGGTAATAAGCATTATATGAGCCATAGATAAGAAAAAACTGAAAATTTTGAGCTTTATTTAAGATAACAAACATTAAATAATTTTTAAATTGAAAATACTTTTGCTCACAACTATCCAACGGTGTGATGATTCATACATGATTTCAAATTATGTAACGTTTTACAATTTGTCTTTGTTATTTTGAATACGATAATAAACAAGTAGTGAGATCTGTATTTTTCCAACTGTAACTTATTTTATTTATCTACTAATCGGGCTGTGCAACCGCTTCATAACGAGGGTCTATTGCATAATGTACAATCATATGGCAGTATATGAAAATTTACACATATCGAAAAGTATATCAAGAAAGTGAACTCGAGATGCTTGTGCGGTTGGTGCTCCAATGCAGTTGATGTTCCAATGTGATGACTAGTTTTAATGTAAACAAATTCAATATTTCAATTTCATCACGAATGAGCTTATGAGTAAATAAATAAATAGAGACTATCTCAATATTGCCAATAACAAAATATGTAATTACTACAAAAATACTTTACTTTTTTTCGAATTCTACTTCCATTTCCACATGATGTAAGTGACCTTTAGTCAAAGTTGATAAAAGCCATCGAAAAATATAAATACAATTTTCATATTAGGGAATATGTTCGAATGTGAAATTAATAGGAAACTCCAAGAGAATTTGACAGGCAATTTTGGCAGAATTCTACATTTCACAAATTTTAATGAACTGGACAAGAGTCAATCTATTACTTATGTGGTGAAAATAATCGAAATAATCCAAGAACCCCACTTTTTTAATAAAACCAAAATAATGTAACTTCTGTTCATTTTTCCTTGAATTTATTTGAACATATTGACGTTGATCATTGCTTTACTTAGAAAATCAAATCATATTTTACTGTAAAACCACAAATAATTACTACAGATAGCCAAACTATATGGAGAAATCAAGTATACTAGACTGAAATAAGTGGAAATAATTGTACCCTGGATGAAAAGACTATATTTCAGTTTTATTTTCTCTTTCATTCTTTTACCATTGATATTACGATAAATAAAATGCAATCATATCTATAAAACTAAGTTCAAATACATACATGAAATCAAATAAATGTTTCATGCCACTGCGATTAGTTTTATTCAGGAAAGTAAATTACTTCATCATGTTTTATACAAAATTTAAATACAAACATTTATTTATCGTAATATCAATGCTAAAGGTATGAAAGAGACAACAAAATTCAAATATAGCCTTTTCATCCAGGGTACAATTATTTCCCCTTATTTCAGTCTAGTATACATGATTTCTCCATATAGTTTGGCTATCTGTAGTAGTTATTTGTGGTAAAACCAGAAATATGGGCAGTCATTTTAATTTTAAGAACTGAGCAATGTGCTGTGTACATAATTATTTATAAATTTTTTTAATTATGTACTCAAAAATTCTTTAAATCCAATAGATTACTTAAACAGAAATACTATCGAAATCATTATAGCAAGACATACATACTTTTTCTTTAATACTGATATATCTCACTCTCAAATTATGAAATATTCCTTTGGAATGAACCGCATCGTTCGGCACTATATGCTTTAAATAATTTGACTTGCATAGAGCTGGGAAGAAACCAGTTTTGACTTGTTTGTTAAAATTAAATTAATACGCTGACTTACACAAATATTGTGCTACAATTTTAATACCTATCCATATCGACAACCATATGTACTATCATCACGATATCGCGTATTTCAATGCAAATAGAATAATGAACGTTCAGCAAAGCATAATAAATGTATTATATATGTATATATATATGTATATATATATATATATATATATATATATATATATATATATATATATATATATATATATATATATATATATATATATATATATATATATATATATACGTTGTACATATGGTATAGATACCAGAGAATTTCTGTAAATAATTTAAAATCAAATAAAAAATTCATGGGAAGAGATTTCGATTTTGTTTTTAAAGGTCAGGCCAGAAGTAAAAAGGCTTTTAGAAAATTATTTAAAAACAAACCATTTTTTCAATTCTTTAAAATTCTCTTGTGGTATCTGTATATTACAATTTAAGTCAATAGATATTTTGAAATAATATATATATATATATATATATATATATATATATATATATATATATATATATATATATATATATACATGTATATATATATATATATATATATATATATATATATATATATATATATATATATATATATATATATACATATATTGAAGGTAGATATCCATATATACATATTTATTGGAAAATCTTAAGTTGGATTATCAATCAAGCATTATATTACATTATGCTATACAATATCATTTCTGATATGGTTACATAAAAGTTGCTTAACATTTTTTAAGTTATTCCTTATGTAGAAAAAACGATGTCATCGGAGAATTTTATTCTTATTAATATTTTAATATTTAGATTGACAAGCCACAAAAATCTAACTATAGATTACCCTAATGCGGAGAAAATTGTTTTTATTTTTCATGCTTCATAAAACAATTTAAAGAGCATCCCGCTTCTCTCGTTTTTCGAAATCGGTTACAGATTCTATTTATTTTTGACACAATAAACAATTTCTTATGAATAAAATAAATAATTTTTTAGTTTTAAAATAATAATAAATATTTAGTTATAAAGAAATACTTTTTTAATAATAAATAATGACACATGCCTTGCCAATTTTCTTATAAGATTTCCTTTACAAGTGATATTCAAGTTAAAAGTAACTCAATTACCTGGTAGTAAAGAGTTGTACTAATAGTTTTGTCGGTCGAAGAATAGTTTTTTCGTTTTAACCCTGAATATCATCTTTCATAATATAACATTTAAATAGATGCATCAAATCAATGTTCAGTTACTTTGTGAACAGCTTAGATTTTCATATTCGGGAAAACACTTTCGAAAACAACAGAAATATTCTCATCTGATTTCACTAAACGAAACAAACAATACTTGTGATATGAATTATAATTACTCGTATATTATGTAAAAATCTGTTATTACTTATTTACTCGTAAAACTTATTATTGTTTGAAGCTTATTAGAGTTATTAAATTAAAAGTAATACTTACTCCCAAAATTAAACAGAAAATAAAATTAAACTAAAAACTGGATATAAAATAATTAAAGTTGAGGTATTGAAATTATAAAATGTTACGGAACCGCAATTACTCGAATTTAGCTTTGAAGAATAGTTAACCTCTATTTCATTTCGTTACAATACTTTGATTTAGGAGCTATGTGCAGAGTAAAAAAATACAGAAACTTCTAATCAAGAAATTATTTGGAATAAGTTTTATGAATTTTAAATTTCACAATTACTAATTAAAAACAATAGCACAGCTGAAGTGTAGTAATAATATAATATAAATTAAAAAATAAAACTATATATTCAAATGAATTATAATATAGCACCTTAGGACATTCACTAATTAATTAATATCTTACTATTTTTTAATTAGTCCCTTAAATTGATTTTCCTATCAACAATTTAATGAAATTCTTCTAGAAATATATACATAAACAATTATCAGATGTAAAGCTGTACAATTGATAAGTAAAATTTATCCAAAAACAGCCGCATTACTTTATATCGTGTTATTACACCTGCTCAAGAGACTATCGTTTAAATAATCAAAACTGTCCAAAAAAAGCAAAAATTACAATGCAAAAAACAATCCTCCTACAACGCCGATCTTTTTATACGAATTGTGGGTTTTATTTGTCATTGAACCGATTTTTTTTCAATGATGCAGTGTATTATATTTCGTTAGTTTGGCTTGAAGTGGATGATTTATACCTGATGTAGATGATGTTTACCAGTAGGAAATTCCACTCAGTCAATGAAAGAATCGCTTTGTGACCAAAAACCACGTAGAACTGACAGTAATTGGTCCATAGATCGTGTGATCCAACGAAAAATTCTTTCTTTTGAAATATGTTTAGAAGTAGGTGTACACCACCGATAAAACAACAAATTTATTTATTTATTATTTATTTATAAATAATTCTACAAATACGACTTGACATTAAAAATGACAAAATATTCATACATAAAAAATGACGTAAAAGTCAGACATATAAAATAATAATTAAAATCAGGAAGAAGCAAAGTGTTGCTTCAATCTTCGTTTTAAGGAACCCTTGCTAGAAGTAAAATCGAACAGGTGATTTATCTGATTAAAGCTTTTGCACATCATGTTAATCGGTTCATTAGAATCATAGTTGGTTCTATCGACATCAACTTGCAAGAACTCATTTCTCCTTAGATGTCTACTAGGTACTTTAATTTGTAAATTTTCCAGTATTGATGGTAAGTCAATGTGACCTAGAAAATATTACCAACAAACGAACACTTTAAAAGCTCACGTCTATTTTCAGAGCCATCTTTATTAGAGCCGTAAGAATATGACGTATTTTTTGTTGTGCTTTTTTTAGAGGAGGTACATTTTACACTTTCCCATAAGAAGCAATGTAAAAATCACATTTTTCGAAATAATTTTTATCAATAAAAAAATATATGTTTGATTTCTGTTTTTACAGTGTTAAGTTCATAAAATATTATATCTGAAAATCAATTACCTAAATATCTTAATAATTTAATAAAACATAAATTAAAATTCAATATGAATTTAAGAAATTTTATATACAGTAAAATATTTATATGTGTATGTTATATCGATGTTGAAGTTAAAGTATATACCAATAAGAGTTGTACATTTTTTTAATCTAACCCGCACACGTTTACTTTTATTTTGCAGAAAAATATCCGTAGCTGTATTGAAATATATAAACAATAAGAAATTATATGTTAGCACATCAATAAAACTTAAATACTACTATAAACAATAATTTAAAACTCTCTAAAAAACAAACCAGAAACATGACATGACGAAAAAGCTTTACAAAAGAGACATCTGTCATTCATAATAAAATTAATTTATTTGTTTCACATATCATAATAATTATTAATTATAATTATTATATTCATTACAGATAATAGTAAATGTATTAAAATATAATTTATTCAAGATAAAATATGTAGTTTAAGATGTGCTTTCGATATCGTTCAATTGATGTCAGCTGAGCGTTACTTTTTTATATACAAAAAGTTGTTAGATTTAAGAAAAATTGTCTAATGGATTTGGTTTTACTAATTCAAGTTAACGGTTAAATTTTATATGTAAGTATATGGCAATGATATAGATTATATAAACATACATTTATACATACATACATATATATCTTTATAAAATCTAGTTTTCCTCCAACTCGAAAAAAATCCTAACCTTAAAATTGTTACATATATAAGTTTCTTGACAAACTACATGTTTTATCAGCAAACACACGATTAAATTCGGATTTTGAAATATGTTATAGTATTTAATCCTGTTAAATGTAATAACATTTATGATAAAATTTGATTCAATAAAATTCAACTATACGATTCTAGTTTTAATTCCTATAGAATTATAGTGGGATTCTAGTAGTTTGACCGTTTTAAGATAAAAGTTTAAGTAAATGAGTAAATATTTTAAATTTAGAATAAATATGTTTTTTTATTTTTGATTATTTTGAATTAATATCGAAATTTTGAATTTTGATAAACAAAAAGTTTATTGTCAAAAACAAAGCAGCTTTTAAGTAGCAATTTTCATTTTTCCAAATGGAGATGACTCTGTTCTCATTGATCGTACGCGATCGATATTTCATATTGCACATGCGTATACAACAGAATATGGTTTTTTCATATGATAGTATGTATGTATTTGTGCGTATACATATTAAAAGTTTTTATGCGAAATATGAATTCAATGATATATTTATTTAATTATTTCTAATATATTTAATTGATTTTATGCAAAAATATTTAAACGACACATAATATAAATATTCTTAATACGATTTTTCAAGATCAAAATGTTAAATTCGTTATATTTTTCATTGAAATATTTCATTTAAAAAAATGTTTACTTTCCATATATTTTGTATGAATTTACGTTTTTTCCTCTATTCAACCTCCTCTAATTAAAGCTCAGTTTTTAATATTTAGGCTCTGTTATTTAGTCGGTTCTGCTATTTTCCAGAGTTGCTATGTTGTTTGTTTTGCAGCCTTCCAGATATGGTGGTAAACGCTGCAGGTTTTCATCATACTCCCAACCGCTTTTCCAAGTTAAGTGACGGATAAACTTTTTCTGAATACCCTCAAGTTTACTGATGTTTGTATCATAAAATGGACACCAAACTGTAACAGCATATTCCAATTGCGAACGCACGTGTGCGAAATACAGAATCTTGATTGTCTCCAGGTCATAAATATCTCCCGTCCATCGTTTAATAAAATCCCTCATAGAATTAGATTTAGCAATACATTGTTCTATATGTTTGTTACTGCACATGTTTTCCACGAAAATAACACCGAGGTCTTTGATCTCTGATACTCGCTTTAGTGGCATATTGTTTACTTCGTAATGTTTTAAAACTGGATTTAATTTCCGGTGGAATTATAAAGTCTTACACTTATTGATGTTCAGACTAAGAAGATTTGACTCACACCATATCGCTAAATTGTTAATGTCTTCTTGAAGTTTCTCGGCACCGCTTATGTTCTCGACAGTTTTATATATTTTGAGATCATCAGCAAACATTAAAACTTTAGAGTGTATGACTTCGGTGACTGCGTCGATGAAAATGGTAAAAATCCAAGGGCCAAAATGAGAACCTAGTGGAAAACCCGATGCAGCTTGAACTGGCTTGGACCTGCTGTTACCAATGTCGATGTATTGGATGCGGTTACTTAAGTAAGATTTAAACCAAGCCACATAGTTGTTTGAGAACCCAAATGAGTATAACCGTTCTAGTGCTTTACAATGGCTAATGGAGTCAAACGCCTTGGCAAAGTCTGTGTACACCACGTCAACTTGCTTGTGGCTTTCAATAACTTTGATTGTGCTGCTGGTGAATAATAAGGTTTGTAGATGTTGATCTCTTAGACATGAACCCATGTTGGTACGGTGAAACATGTCGAGGCACCACTTCTTTGAAGGAATTACATATTACAAGTTCAAATAATTTGGGTAAAGATGAAATCGACGTTATACCTCTATAATACTATACATCACTTCTATCCCCAGTTTTAAATAAGGGGGTTATTATGGTTGACTTCATGAGGATCGGATTCATCGCCGAATGTTTTAAGAGCCTTCTTTTATATCTTCTATTGTGATATGTGGTATTTCAATGGATAGGTTCCCTACGCTAGCGTGGTGTGGATTTTCGTATTTATTAACGTCTTCTGATTTAAATACAGATTAAAAAACTCAGCGAACATGTTGAATATGACGTGCGCGTCCGTTGATTTCCCTTCTTTGAATGTCATATATGCAGGAAAACCGTTGATTTCACGTTTTGTCTTAAAAAAGCTCCAAAAGTGCTTTGGATCATTTTTAATTTTGTCTTTAATACAAGTTATGTAGGTCTTGTATTTAGTCTTAAAATAGTTTTCGAAATGTTGGTTACATTCTGCATATTTAAGCTTACTAGCCTCGGAATATTGTTTTAATGTTTTTTTATAGGCTTTATCCTTCTTGTTCTTCAAATTTATTAGTTTATCGTCATAGCATGCTGGATATTTATCAAGTTTTACCGCAGTTATGGGGACATGTACTTCTATACCTTGATATATGATTTTAGTTCTTTCATCCAGTCGACACGATCAATGTAATGATGGAGATTAATAGTGTCTGCCTTCCTGAAGTTGTAGAAAGGCCTCGAGCTTTTGTGACTGAATTTTTTGTTTATGTTCTCAATTTCCAATATGATTTTAATTGATTTATGGTAAACATCATTAACAACAAAAGGCGTCGCTGATTGATTTACCTTAAATGCACTTCGTTCATTTGTAAAAATTAAGTCAAGAGTTCAATCTAAGCCATTTTGTATTTGGCAAATTTGGCTCAGGTTTGAGTCGTAAATAATATCAGTGAACAAATGTTCTTCATCCGACGTAATATTCATTGGTAAAATTTCATCCAATTCCTCATCTAAGGTCCAATTAATAGAAGGAAAATTGAAGTCATCCGTGATTAAGATAATGTCAGAGAGGCAGCATGTAGTATATGATAATCTCGATGCGTCAGGTGGAATATATACAACGTAGATATATAATGTCGTTTTGTTAATCAATATTTTTACGCATAATTGTTCAATAGACATGCTTTTTAATTCAACGAACTCACAGGATACAGAAGTGTCAATAGCTATTAGTACTCCACCACCAGATTTTTAGTACTGCTTTCTGGTGAACGATCACATCTGTAGACAACATACTGGCTGGGAAAAAATTCAGAACTCAGAATCACTTTATTGAATGATGTCTCACAAATTATATACGGGAAATAATGTTTTTAAAACGAAATTATGAAACATGGCATAATAAAATGTAAGTTTTCTTTTCCTCAGTGCCCCTAATTTCTACACTAATCTTGTTTTTAAATGAATAGTTTAAAAACAAGATTAGTGTAAAAATTAGGGCCATAGATTCTCAGATATGTGAATTTGTGATAAAAAATTTCTTTCGCCGAATCGTATGTGGCATACTTAACCGCAAAATTCGTACTTTACATAATATAATCAGCATTTATTTTTTAAAGACGGTGTTGATGTGACCCCTCTATAAGCAGGGTAATTTGTTTATTATTTGTGGTATTATAAATGAGTTGTCTAGTGATAAAGCTGAAAAAGTATTATTATAAGAAAACAGGAATATATAATTAATAATTTTCGTAAAAATTTATCTGTAATGTGTAGGTGCTATTATGCAAAACCATTTAATAAAGAGAAACTGGTTAATATCAACGGGAAAAAATTATACGACTAAGTAGGGCTCGAAGAATTTTTCGGATAAGTTTGAAATTCATTAATCTATTATTTCAGTTTTCATGGCTATCTAGGGACGAGGCATATATGATAAAAAAATTTTTGGACCGATCCCTTTGAAATTAAACCTGATTATAGAACGTGGCATATAACAGGCATTATATACTCTCTTTTAAAGTAAACCGAAAGCATTTTCACAACAAATCGGGTAGAATGAAGGTGATTAGTAAAATTTCAATTAGCCTTGAAAGGCGCTACAAAAGCTTTGATTTAATCATTCAACTTGTGAAAATATACCCGGAGTTCTATGTAGCTTTTCGTTTTAATTATTAAAATCAACTTTATTGTACTAAAGCTTCGTGTTTCTTCGGTTTACTGGAATAAGTAGATAAAATCTCACTGTCCTAGCATTCTTGATCAGGGGGCTTAGTCTTAAACACTTTGTTATCTACAAGTAAAACTTTTACTTCAGTTTTAAATTCAAATTCATCGATCGAAATGATAGAGATTGCTGTGTAAACTTTTAATATTAATATTTTAGTATTTTAAAACTTTTAAGATCAATAAGGATCAACTGAATTGTCAATCAATTTATTGATTTGATAGCTATATTTTCTACACCATCAATAAATAGATCTAACGTTGCCTGGTGTTGAGCTTGGTTGTATTTGGTGCGACACCAGTACGTTTTCAAAGTATTGAATATATTTTATATAATAACCGATGGTAATAACCGAATAAATTTCAGTTCAGTAAAACCAAATCCAAATAAAGGTTTCGACGACAATTCTTTCTATTATGAGGAGGATTGATATAAGCAGCTTGAATTGTGATATTGTGCAATAATTGTTTTTGCAATTGTACCTTTAGTTTATGTAATAAATTATTGCTTGGAACATGAACATTATGCTCTGTATAATATTTTTTCATAAAGGTTGAGTTGGAATGAAAATTTATAATATATATATTATAGATCAATCAAGTAATTTTAACGATTACTTTCCAACTTCCACAGACGAATAATTTTTTCATTTTCATCATACATATTACATAAATATAGACTCGATAAATAATAAATGCAATCAAAATTAGTGTTTATTGATTTCATATAGTGTATTATAATGTTGTATTATACTTAGCTTTCTCTCGTAAAATGCTGTCAAAAAAATGAAGCATTAGATATAAAACCGTCGTGTAATATTATATAGACTGACGCAATTAATTACATATCTTGTTGTTATACCACACCACCGAAACATTTTCCCAAACGGGGAATTAATAGCGAAAGTGAAAATAATTCAATTTATATAAAGCAAATTTATAATATTATATTGTTGTACATGATAATAATTAAACCCAACCTTAAATTTATGTATAATATACATAGGGCTAAATATAATTAAAGTTTGCATAGCTTTTGGTATTCCCATCGGGAACGGTGCTGTTACATACAATCTTATATCATACGATGAGTGATATTTTTCAACATAGGCGGTGACATCAGAAAATTAATTTGCTCGAATGATGTTACATGAAATGATTATGAGCCTAAATTTTATTTTTATATATTAAATAGAATACAAGGAGTTTTTATATTTTTTGTTGTTTGCACAAAAAAAATATAAATAAAATCATTTATTATACACAACAAAAATAAAATAAAAAATTACCATAGATTTTTATTATACAATCCTCGAATAATGATTCTCAATCAATCATTCATACCAAAGTACACATTATATGTATGATCCATATGTGTGTAGGTAACAAATAATTCTATTGAGAAACAACAAAAAACTTGTTCTTCTACATACTTTCTAAGAATATCGAAATACTCGTTCATATAATAAATTTATAAACGGATTAGTGTAATCGCCTATTCTCATTCTTAGATTATAGCAAACATTCTTGAAGTGTTATGTGTACACATTCAATTTTTCCACTAATATTGATTTATAGAACTTAGAAATTTTCGTTCATCAAAACAAACAACAACATTATTCATTATATGTATGTATGTAATACTAAATGCGGAATTATAGCAAGTATTCGTTCAAACTAAAAGTAATTTTTCTGTAATAAAATCAAATTGGTGAGTAAGAAAAATGTTCGAAAGCTTTTACTCATCTAACTTTTATGAACTCAAAATTCGCACAGTAAATTGGAAATGAATCCAATATGTATACAACAAAAATAACATTTCGAGAAAAAAAATGATTTTGTTTAAATAAATATGCCGTAATACTAAAAAGTTTAGACTTAAATAGCAATTGCAAAAACAATTATAAGGATATTATCTAAAATGAAAAAAACTGTGTTGCTTGGGTATGGGTTCTTTTATGAGTACATAATGGGTGTTTTTAGAGATGTTTCACATCTTTAAATTGGCAACACAAGTTAGTTTGACAACCGATTTGACCGCTGACCTTGCCAACTTATCGAAATTTTATATCAAAATAATGGTTCTGTTCACCAAACTCATAGTACATTACGTTCATTTGTACCAAAATGATGTAATGCACGATGCATTCTAAAAAATCGATTGACGCTGTACAGCTTAGCATTGAGGAAGAACAAAACCAATTAATTTTACGTCGTTCTTAGCATCTGCAGATATGTCCATCCACTTTATGGAAGGTTTTTTCTAAATATCTTAGTTTATGTACTTAAAAATTCAACTTTTGCAAGAATTAAAGCGATCCGATGAAACTCACTTTTGGTTAAATGGGTACATTAATAAACAGAATTGTCGGATTTGGAGTCCACAAGACAATCCACAAGCCTTTCCAACTTTTTTGCATCCCAATTGGTTTTCCTAAATCTTGCTGACATTTAGTTTGTGAAAATTTAAAATCCAAATTGCGCCATCTACGACCATGACGCGGCGGCAACATGGCCAAAATCATCTAAATGCATAAATGGCATAAAATTATCTATAATAAAACTTTTACTTCACTGACATTCAAAATTTTTTCTTTTTCTCTCAAATAAATTAATTTTTTTTACACTAAAGTATTTATTTATAAATATATAAATATATTTACATATTAATAAAAACTAAATTTAATGTCTTATATTATTGGTCAAACTCTTCAACGGTTAAATTATTGAGCTATACTTATTCATTTTGAACCCTCTTATTCATTTTGAGCTCCAAAATATAACTAAAACAGCAAACATAATAAAGGTGTTTAATGAGAGCATTGTGGCCGAAGATCTTGATAAAATTTCGTTGTGGACAGTTCACGGCTTGCAAGCTGGTTCTATATTTCCTTTTACATAGGTTAGGTTAGATTGTTGTGGCTGCTATCGCACACTTAGACCAGCGATTGGTCCATTCTTTTACATAAAAAACATAGAACTTAAAAATGTGATTATTTATGTTCAAAACCAAGTACTTTAAGATAAAAACTGTAAAAACATTAACAAAGTCAAAATAAAGAACCCCACAAAATGTACGAAGGGAGTAACAAAAGTTCGCTTAGTTCTTCAGAAAAAAACAAAGAGATTCTTTTCAAAGCTTACTCTTTAAAATAACCAGACATCACAAGGTACTAGATCTGGGAAATGTGGTGCTGGTCGTATTTCTTCAATGTCAGAGATAGCAATAAAGTTATTCGATATTTCTGCAGTGCGTTGTCATCATGCAAAAAAGAGCTCCGCAAATCCTCGTTTGTTTGTTTATTTTTATCATATCTGTTTCGGGGCTCGAGGCACTTCCAACACTTTCACGGTTCGCTTATTTACGTCCTTACCTTACGCCATTACAGCCAAATCGAGGACGTACGGCTATAGGTCCGATTTACGTGGAACCATCTGCACATTGCAAGACTCCATGCAATCCTATAGTACTGACATGGAAGATGGGTTGGCCCATGAATTCTGCACTTCAACACGGAGTCATAGATGTGTTCATTTACACCACCAATCGTAACCGTATGGTGAAAAATCCCTTTATCATCCTGCCCCTATCGGGATTCGAACTAGCCGCAAATCGTCTTCACAGGTTTTACAACAAATGTTTGTAAATTTTTGGTAAGTAGTCTCCGGTATACCATTTTGCAGTTATCGTCTGAATCTTTCCCAAGCGAATAGCAGTTATAATGTTTGATCGGGTGAAGTAAATTGACATCAGTACTTTCGTGTAGATTTTTGTTACTTAGCTTTTATATATGGGATTGCTCCAGTTGGGCTCCATACCATGAAGTGCTGTTTGGTTCCAAGATCGTACATATAGAACCAAGATTCGTCACTGGTTAGAATTTACTACGGTTGCTAGACTGCCTATTTCAGAATTTATTTAGAAAAAATTTAGCAAAATGCAAAGAGCCTCTTTTTGGGTCACATTTAAAATTCGTGGAACCCATCGAGCATATTTTTTCGTAAATCACAGATGATTATTTAATATTCGCGATACAACCGTGGCATTCCATGCCAGTTCAATAATTTATTGTGTCAATCGTGAATCTTTGTCAACATTCCACCAGAGGCAAACTTACTTCATCAGTGGGAGATTTTGGTCCTCCTTCTCAGAGCCTGTCCTCCACAGAAACATTTCGTCCCATCTGAAATCTTTGGAACCACATGAAAATCGATTTTATAGAAGGTGCAATCGCTGATTATTAAATTAAAGCCACTATTTATTGAATATTTGTAGTGGTTTTAATTTACGTTGAAAATCAAAGAGAATCACAAGAATTTCTGATTGCGTTGGTAGTGAAATTTCGTCTGATGCATCTTCAGCTATTTTGTGCTTTCTCATCTTCATTTTAACCGATCGTATTGAAATTTTGGGTTTTTAAAAAATATTTATAGTCGTTTACTAAGCGAACTTTCTTACTCCTGTCGTATAGCCATTCATGAAAGAGCCCACGAAAATCAAATTATTTATACTTGATAGATAATGTATTAAGCTAAATTAAATATATGGCATTTACGGAAAATTTTGTAACTTAGGTCATCTTAGATATACAAACTAAAAAATTTCATTAAAAATAAAATAATATTCCCAGTCAATAACAAAAAATTAAAACAACCCAGCCCTTTATAAAGACATTAAGGTTATTCTCATTGAAAATATAATATGAAAAGAAAAGATGATAGAAAATATAATAAGCTATATTTTAAAATATTCTTGTTTGAGGGAAGAATTTATGAGCTGGGTCATCTTTGATAGAGCGAAACTTTAGAAATTATGTACAACCTTAATGCAATTTTAAGAATCAAAGCAGACCATGTACTTAAATAACTATCCAATATCATTTTGTTTGTGAACTTGGCTTTTGTTTTTAAGCTGCGTGCAATCATATTTATTTTTCATTTATCAAAAAACATCAAATGGTTGTTTTTATTAAAAAATTATAAATTACTATGTACTATATTAAACTATTTAATCAGTTTAATAAACGCTATGCGTATACGCTTAAAAATTCTAATTCAAAATAAAATAAAAAATATTATTTGCCTCAAATTCGATATAGTAAAGAAATTGAGTAACCAAATTTCATAATAATTCGTGGGAAATCCAATTTTTTCGATATCGAAAATGCGAAATCGAATATTTTCATAATAGTATTTTTCTTGTTTAGTACAATGTTTCATTATATAACCCCTTGATGTTTTTATAGCTAAAGCGGGTAATAATCCCACTTAATTTATTGACTAGCACAACCAAATATTTATATTCAATTTTTTGGCTAACTTATTGGGCATAGCGCTAATTATACTTATGTAATAGGTATCATAATGAATTGTGGTAAACGAATGATTTTAGAAACAACGTAAAACAGGCTCTATCGAATACGAGAAATTAATAATAATAATCGTAAAAATTGTAAATAAAATAAATTTATGAAAAAATTATAACTTGTTAAAACTCATAATTAGTAATTTAAATATATTATTAAATTACTAATTATGAGTTTTAACAAGTTATAATTTTTATACCTATGATGATGTAAAAGTATATATCAATAAATGTATAGTATAATAAAAGAATATTAAATATTCTTTGGTATAATCCATTTGTAAAGAACGATCAAAAACCAAATATTTATGTTCATTATGAATGTATACGTATAATGATGTTCATTATAAACGTATACAATTTTACCAAATATTCCATTATTACAAACATGTCAAGTTGCTAAAATTCATTTGTAATAACCGTGTATTCATTCTAAACAGGTTTCATAATCAAAATTTAAAATTATCTGTTTAATATTAAAAAACAAAATGAGTATTAAATATTCAGAAAGTAGTTTTATTACAGAAAGAAAATAACAGATTTGTGGTCCCAATTATCAATTGTGCTTCCATATGTTGTTATACAAAAAAGACAAAAGTCTAGTAAATTTAATTCAATTTATCTGAATATAAAAAAATAAATTATCTATGGCTTAGAGGCCGTAAACAGCCCGTAACCGCGTCTCAACTGAGACCTAACGAACCAATTTTTAACGATTGGTGCACATTGTAGGTGGTCAGCCCAACGAATGTTTTACACACAAACGCGTTTTTATGCCATCCGGTTGCATGTTTATTTTTTGGTCAACGGCGGAAATCGAACTCAAGACCACGGCGAGATGAGAAACTCTCTTAACCATTAAGCTACATCCGGCTGTTAAATATTCGACTTTCTAATTATCAGCTCAGTAATTATGTTTTATTTTATACGCTTACTACTTATCTGGTACGTTTATATATCTGTAGTTGGTAAATTCAGTAAACATTTAGCTGTCGTTCGATTTTATTTTCCATATTTTATGACTCCATCGTGTTGAGCAAATAACCTTAGGCTAAACAATTAAGCAGAAATTATTAATAAAGGTTTAAGCTTTCTAGAAAATGTCATAAAATATTAATTATTTATGAATAAAGTTAATTATTATAACATGTTTTTTTTCGAAAAATCATCGTTAGGACGTAGCTTTTACTCAAATAAAAGTTTCGCTAATGTAAATTAGACTCTATTTGGAAAAGGCAGGGTCACATCTTAGTGTTTGTTTAGAATATTTTTATCACCACAAACATATGTAAGTAGAGAAATAATTTTGCATATTAAAATTAATTTATAATTTTATTGGACATTTAAATGAAGAGTAAATAATTGAGATTGTTCGTTAATGTGTATCCAACTATTCGAATTCCTCCATTTGTGTTTAAATTTGAAATAAAAAATTGTGATCTTAAAAGAAAATGTTTACTTCATTTCCATAAATACATAGTTTCGATTATTTCGTCTTTAAAATACATTTGAGAGGATGCAATATCTCAGACTCCAATAAATTATTACGTGAAATTACATTGATTTTCTCAGTCATTTTGTGAAATTTCAATTGAATTCAAATCGGTATAGCTACTCTTTTATCGTTCCTTAAATGTTGTTGTTGGATATTTATAACGAAATATTCCCGTGAGTATTATAAATTTAGCACTTAATTTAACTTTGAAATTTTCCATATTCAACAATATTCAAAGTAGAAACGGCAGTTTTTTTATCATCAAGAATGCTACAAATAACTATTTCGAAATGTGATCCTAAGGGGACTTAACCTTTAATATTTGAGGGAAAATCGAATTTGTGACTATCCTCGATAGCTTTGAATATAATTTAAATCCCATTTGTTACATTAACGTACATAGAATATCTTAACTGATAAGCAAATCAATTTTGTATTTTTGTACAGGTTATTTGTTTTAGCTTATGATACAATATACTTATTAAGCACTGATAGCCTTAATGCCTCCCAACTAGAAAACAAAATTGTCTCTTATTAAAACTTTATAGAGCGTGTGTAACCTATTGTTGGTAATATAAAATAAATATTTGGTTTATGTTATTTTTCAGTATCATTAATTCATAATATGTTTCTTATTTTTTGATCTGGTTCAGATTTTTGCTTGTGTTTTCCAACTCTTTCACTGCATAGGACGTTAACCATGAGCTGCATATAGTTAACTTCCTACCTTAATCGAAACGTACAAATCGAAATAGAGAACGTACGACTCGAAGCGTATACCACTGTACTTTCCTTCGCTCCATGTCAGTCTATAGATTCGCATTTTGATAGTAGTCACCTTTATGCTTATCTACGTTAGATGGTTGGGTCCCGATTCCAAGAACATTTCCAAAATCACAGAATTTAATTTTATAAACTCATCATAAAGTGTAATTAATGTCGCATTAAAAACACCGCCATATTTTATATTTACCAGGTTCTATATATAAACATCCTCTTTTCTTCAATTTATTTTCATTATTCTAACCAGTTTCAGTCTATCTATACCAGTTTCTTTAGTAATTTTTTATGGAAAACAGCTCAAGTTTTGAAATATTTACCAATTATCTGTTAAAAATATATAAACTGAAATGAAATAATAAATACTAAAACTCGACAAAATCAGAATGAATCATCATATATTATCCATGCATAAAAACAACGTCATCGTTACATCATTTGAAACAACTGAGCTAAGCTGAGCTGAGTAAACATCGACAATACTTCTGGTTCCACCAAGAAAAATCTAACAATCTACAACCTTCTGTCTTAATTTTTGCAAAAATAAAACCAAACATTAAGTGAAACTGCGCCGGGCATTTTAATATGTAGTTTTATGCGAAAGTCACTATAATTATACTAACCGTACTGAAACTCGTACATGCATTTTACTAGACAAAACTACTAGCATGGTACTAGACTAAAATTATACACTATTACAGAGATTTATGAATTGAAACGTAGTGAAACCTCAACATTTAGTTTTTGAATGGACTAGTCGAAATCGAAGGTATATAACTGTAAATTTGTTTACAAGCGTATAGGTGAAACATGTATCAATTTAGTGCTTTTGAAGCTAGATAGAAATTGATGCGGAAATAACTATATACTTTGGTGGAACAACAAAACCCTCTTCAACTTTATCACTGGAACAAATTCTGCATCAAACATCAAATGATCAACAACGGATGGGGCCACCGTAATGGTGAAATTAGACAGGATATATCTCTGACGTTCTGTATAAGTCTCTTTTCTAACGATAATCTTATTTGTTCCATACCAAAAGATTATGATCCCAATGTAAACTCAAATGATATGAGTAATATAATAGTAAGGGTAAATTACAAGACATACATTCTGAGTAGAGTTATGCGTTAAAAAGTATTCGAATAAAATGTTAATCTATTTAAATCATCAGGCAGAATTCGGACTAAGAGCGTAACTTGTATACTACAAATCAAGATGAAATTGGTTGTAAGACAATTATTCCGTGCGTCATAAAACGCCATTAATGTGTAATAACAGCTCTAAACGATCTAAATTCATCGTATTATTGTTCAATAGAATTCACAGAATAATATAAATATTACTCAATGTTTTGAAACCTTTTAAATTATCTGTAGAATGCTAAGTCGCAGAAATTTAAATTATATTTCTAGTGAAAGATTTTTTTATTTTTATATCATACTTTGTAAAGATAAAACAACACATTATCAAAATAGTTTTATAACTCCACAAAAATACGTATAACTGCGTGTTGAAATTAAGATCTAGTGAACTCACAAAATTCACAAAATTAAGAACGAGCACCTAAATTAGCCAATATCACCAAAACATATCGTATTTATATATATATATATATATATATATATATATATATATATATATATATATATATATATATATATATATATATATATATATATATATATATATATATAAATATATATATATATATATATACATTAAAATGTTTCTAATTTTTTGTGAGTTTGCTTGAACTCACGGAAAATTAGAAACATTTTAGGGGTAGTGAAACCTACTTCGGCTTGATGTGAACAAAAATTCTTGTTCTAAAAACAAATCAATAAGATACTTTGTAACAAATCAATAAGATTGTTATTCTTCTAAAGTGTTATTTTTCATAGCTAAATAAAATCGAACTAGCTTTAATATTTTATGGGAAACTATTTTATGGGAAGATAAAAATTAATGAATCAGAATTTCATTTTTTCAAGTGAAAGTATTATTTTATATCACGTCCAAGTATATAAAATTGGTGAAATTTAATTGATAAATGTATATATCTAAAAATTATATTTTTAAAATTTGTTTGAATCTTATTTAGAGAGATATGCATTATCAATTGAAAAATTAAAAATCCGGACTTCGAGAGTTCCTGAACAAAAATACTTTTCCGATTCCCGAGACTGATAATTTATCGAGAATTCTCACGTCACCGATCGTAATCAATTAATGAAAAATCATTTGTTTTCGATAGGTGACTTTTGAGGCCCGACTGACCTTTTCAAAATTTGATATTTTGATTTTAAAATACGAGTAACATTTTTAATTGTTAGATTACTTATTACAATTTTCATATTGAATTTTTTAATTTCAAACGTAAAATTTTCCAATCAGTAAATTTCCCACAAAGCATATTCTAAGAATTTTTTTTCGATTAAATTTGTATGAAACTGTATGAAATATTTGCTGTCCTGGCAAACAAATTGTTAATATATAGTTGTAATGGGAAATTTTTCAATATATGTACAATACAAATATCTTCGAAAAATTTATAAAAATATGTACTCGCATACTTTTATTTCAAATAATACATTTGATAAAATGAAATTATGTTAATTGATAACGTTAGGGTACTCAACCTTTCGTTTTTGTAAAGGACTAACCTTTTTATAATTGGTCTTTTCTACTTTTCGATTAACAACATTACCTTTATTATACTAAAATATTCTTTACTAATGTGGTAAGTCAAATGTTGAAATAAACTTCATTATTTTATATCACAGGAAACATATCATTATGACGATCACCTCAACCGACAGTTAATTCAAAAATAATCTTATAAAAAGACTAATAATCTAGAAGCAACAATATTTTTGTCGAATATCGACAAAAATATGGTTGCTTCTAAATTGTTAAGCAGTTAAAAAACCTAATTCACTGCAAAATGTTTAATGATAAAACTGTAGATGCAGGATGAGCAGTAGCAAACTGTATCGATAAGCTTCAAACTGGCTATATATCATCGCTTCTACACAGTACTAATTATAATTTTAACCGAAGGTTGTATTCTAATTTAAAACCAAAAAATTATAAACTTTCAAAAAGCTAATCGACATTATTCAAATTTATTATGTGTAAATACATAATTATGTAGATTAATTAGATTTGTAGACTGCAAAAATATAATTAACTTAAAATTGACTTAGAATTCGTCCAATAGACAGAAACATTGTAGATAGAAATTTAATTCAATAAGAAAACAATCTGAATAATTTCAAGCGTTGGCAAATGAACTGAACTAATCGTTATAATTGTGTGGCCAGTCAAAAACCAGTTTCTCGTTAATTGAACATCTATAGAAAACTGTTTTTTCGAACAAACTTCGTAAACACAGTCTATTGGCGTTATCGTGGCGTATATTAGCAATACTAGCTTTACCGATTTAATAACGGAAATTCCTTTGCTCAGTTAAAATTTCAGATCAATTCCGCAATGTTTTCATCGAGTGGCTGATTCAGTGCCACAAGCTAATTTATTTGCCGCTTATGGTTAGATTTCCCACAGTTACAACCATTTCATACGATGTGATAGAGAGAGTACATAATACATACGAGTGTTACATTATAAAAGCTAGGTTTTACTACAAACTTTTTCTAAAAATTTCATTTAATAATTTGTCCAGTCATACCCTAGGAAGGGTCTATGGTCATATAGGTTATAGAAATGTAACCTATAGTTTCTTTAAAAAGTTAACTCAACAATTTGTAAAGTAGTTTACTAATTTTGTGAGTTTTTTGTTGTTGTTGTTGGCAAAAATGTATTTGTATTTTATTAATTGTTACTATAATTTATTTTAACATTTACAAAAATAATAGATTTTAAGCTAACAATATGATTCATTTATACTCTTTTCATTAAAATATCTGATAACGGTAGTTTGGGCGTATATTATAAAATTTATCCGACGATTATGAAACAAAAACCAAAATCGAATTGAATTTTACTGAACGCACACGAATTATGCATGGAATCGATGGTATTTTGACGTTTCATCAACATCACCTATTGAAATACGAAATTTACGACAGTGTTACAGAAATGATTAAAAACAAATACTTTTTTGTGTTTTTACGTTTCTGACATATTTAAAACGATGCCGCGTGCAGATTAATAACGAATAACTTTGTTTATTTATAGCAATTGATAAAAATATCAATGAACAATATTGTCACTCAAAATAACAAAACACAGTTACAGTGCCGTATTCACTGTTGAAACTTTTAAAAGAATTATTTTGGAACTAATTAATTCGCAAAAAACTTTGACAACTTGGTTTCCTGAAAAAAATGAAAATCAGTGCTGAAAAAGGGCTTTTTATGATAAAGAAATCATGTGAAAATTTGTTGAGTGAAAATCTATATTTTTGTGCTATAACCATGTTAATATTAATGCCAACTAAACTCAATTTGCGTAAAGCGCAGCTTTTCTGTTCAATTTGGAGAAAAGTGCATTTATATATGGGAACATGCTCCATAAATAGCATGGGAACCATGCTCCATAAATAAAAAAATAATTAGTATTGATTCCAGAGTTGTGAAAGTAGCAATTTTGACACCACGTACAAAGAATGCGAAGTAGGTCCAGTAATTGAAGACGCTGAATTAGGGGCGTTATTGAACCACGATGCATGCCAAGCTTAAGAGCAGCTCTTCGAAACTGTGGAACTAACTCAACAAACAATAATAAATTGTCAGATCTATTGAATTTAACTGATGTTGTAACACGACTATTTATAGAAATGAACATTTACATTCAAAATCAATCGTCAACCGATTAAATCAATTTTAAAATCAACTATCTATCACACTTTTTCCCGTGTTTCTTGTACAGCTTTAAATAAAGATTATAATTGCTCATTAGATTACCAATGGTCATATATATGAAGTTTAAACAAGAAAGTTCACACAAAGGTGTACTTTTTAGGGATCCTGATGTTACATCTTTGATTATATTTAGCTACAATACAAGAAATGTCTGAAAAATATCTAGAGACAAACAAATCAGAATAGGAAATCATAACTGATCCATCGCCAGCTTATTAAACTGTATTTGACACTTAACATTGACTTGTCTTCAAAAGTTTTTGATACAGTAATAAATCATCATTACTGTCATCTCAAATTTCGAGAATTTAATAAGATTAAATTATTGTTTTTTTTCTAAAGATTATATAAAGTAATGCTGAAGCTCGTTTGCTTGAAAAAAATAGAAAACATATTCAATATTTGAGTTCATCTACGTACATTATATATGTAGTTACGAACCAGTTTATAGAACATTGAAAATAAAGGTAATTCATTTATTCATTGAATGATGGACATATTTTTAGCAAATTTATCTTATTACTATGTGCTGTAAATCACTTTTAAATCAAATTTATTTTAAGCTTAATTTTAAAATTTGTGTAGAATAAATGAGCTGAGTAAATATAACGAGCATAACAGGACCTATCTAACTTGAAGTATAAAATTCTTATTAGTTAGTTTGTTAATTTGTTTTAATTAAAATCACAACATATAACATTAATAAAAAAAAGTAAAATGAGGGTGTAAAAATAATGAGTTTGTTTTTGGATAGTAGTAGAGCATCAAGATTAACCACTCCTAAATTATGTTTCGATTTTGGGCTCCTTTTCGCTCTTGCCTTTGGACTGGGTATGACATGCTAATGAGATAATTTCGGCGACAATATCGAATTAGTTACATAACCACCGTTGTGATTTCGAACACAACACAATTCATACAAAAACAATCTTAATTTATAATAACTCTAACGTTAAAAAATCGTATAGAGACGAACAATATTTACAAATATTTTGAAAGGTTTGATTATTGATTAAAATTAGATATACATTTATTTATATCACAATGTATTAAATCTTATTGATTTTTGCATCATGGCCCTATTGAATCTCGAAACCACTTCCTCTGCCCCAGATGTTGGAGCTTAATGTAGCGTACACAGCGCGACAAATTGTCACAAGGTGCAAATATAATTATGCTGTGTGTCTTCGGCCCATATTTTTTTTTAAATGAACGAATCTCTATATTATGATATCAACTATCTACCAGGTGGCTAGCGAAAAGTCTACTCATGGTTATTTTCTAAATTCTTATGACTTTGAGTCAATAATTTAGACAAAATAATTTTATGGAATAAGGATATTCATTCCTAGATAAAGTACATTTGAAAATTTGATATATTCATTAATTTTTAATTAACCTATTCTTTAGTTTATATACTCTTAAGCTACTAAATGTAGTTTTACAATATTTTGCTGAGAAAAACTCAAAATGTAGAGTGATAAATTTAAAATGTTTTCCACTGCTCAGTTTTTGAGATATTATACGCAATCGATTTGTTTAATTTTGACTGACGACTGACTAAAGTAAATCAACTGTCAATATATATTTATGCATTATGTAATTGATCTAACATTGGTTATGGAAGCTGGTTTAGTTCTATTTAACGCAAAAACATGTATGCCAATATTAAATTTTGTATGTTTTCCAGATGTAGATTATTAATAATTCAGAGAAAAATCGTTGTTAAATAGTACAATTTTCGTGTTTATTGCACTAAAATATAAACATTGTTGAAGATAATGTTTTTAACCCAAATAAAATAATGTTATTTTCAACAATTAGGTATATTTGATATAACAATAAATTCTTTTAGCTAAATATAAATCTTTAAACTGGTAATTTAAAGTTGACATACTTAATTGCACAAAAAAACAAAATTTGTTGGCTTAAATTTTTCTTCATGAATCTGTCATTTGTATTTTTATTAATTGTTTTTATCGCTTGATGTTAAAAACTAAACGATTAAAAATAAAATCTTAAGTATTTAAAACTACAATATTTAGTGAAAAGTTTGTGAAATAATTGAGTTAGTGAAAATAATACTACTAGATTTTATCATAATTGTGCAGTTATTTTTGAAGTACTTTGTAGTTTGATGTTTCATCTTGACCAGGTAACACTAAAATAGTTTATTAAATGTAAACAAATATAATAAAATAAGTCTGTGCTATAGATAACTATAATATTGGACAGGTCATCAAATGTGCAGTGGTGTGTTTAATTCAGAATGCGGCAATTATATGACAGCGATTTCCGTCTCAACTGATTGTCAAATTAATACTATCGATGTATTGAAGATGATTTACAGTGTCAAAATAGGGTTTGTTTCAACCTTCAACGATGGCGTGAAGTTAAAAATACGTAAGTTTAAAAATATTTATAATACAATTAGAATATATTTGTGTGTATATAGAATTTATTCTTTATTAAAGTCCGAATTGCTCACATGTGATTCAAACAAAACTTTGTCAAATTCGATAACAGTAGGTGAATATAGCAAAAAAATAATCTTCGAATATAAACAGAACGATGCTATCTATGATTTTTACTATAAATCAGAAACTAGAATGAATCCGACGATGGTGATAAAACTGGCCGAAGCAATTGTAAGCTGTTCCCTACTGAATGTGTGGTAAAAAGATAATTGTTTTACTGAATAATATTGTAAACTATTTTATTTTGTAATTGCTGCATTTAGTTTGAAAATCTTATCAAAGTCGCCTTACTATGTACCAATAAGTAGCAAGCGTAACCAATAGGAAAACTTTATGATCGTTATTTTAACATCCAAAATAAACGTAGAAAAAATCAAAAATTAACAGGCTCCATAGAAAATAACATAACTTTTGAAACAGGTTATTAAGATAAAAATTATAAACATGAAAATACCAAAAAAATTCCTCCAAAATAATGAACCAAGCAACATATTAGAAATCTAAAAAATACTTCGCAGAAAAAATTGAATGTAATAAATGTTATTGGAAAATTGGCCCAGGTATAAGGAACACAATGAATTTAGGAAGTATTTTTCATATCTTTATAAAATATTTCTTAATAATTTATAAACGTACTTAGGATCCGATATATTTTGGTTATTGATCGCAAATTATAGAAACTTATTATAAAAAAAATTACTTTGAATTGATTGTTTGATTAATTTTCGGTATTTAACATAATGTACCTTCAGGTATTACAAAAATCTATAAGTATTTCTTAAAACACAAAATTTGCTAATGGTTTGAATATAAACAAAAACATTAGACTTTTGAAAATTACATTTTATGTAAGCTTTAGAAATTATGATTAATACACATAAAAATGAAATTAAAAAAAATATTGATATTAATTACTATACTAAAGACTATTGTAGCTTTATGAATAATAGAGTTTCTCATCTCGAGTTCGATTCTCGCCGTTGACCAAAAATTAACATGCTCCGGATCGTGCACATTCGTTGGACTTGATCACAATGTGCGCCAATATATTAAATGATTCGTAAGGTCTCAATTGAGACGCAGTAAGGGCCGCTAACGGTCTCTTAGCCATATATTATTTAATCTTTAATTCGATTAACAAATTTTACTTTTTATATTTGATCATTTCAGGTTGATGTAGATTTTAAAACCTCATCCTAGTATAACAAACTTATTTTTTGAAAATTTCGATAAGTGCAAAAAAATTATGGAAATATAACGACCTCTTTCTATTAATACATCTGTACAAATTGTAAAGTAGTTCATTTATTATTCGCCAAACTTGTTTTTTAAGATCTATAACATAAATATTTTAATCAAAATTTTATTGATATTCTTCGAAATAGATATCAAATTTTTCTTAGTCTGTCAAGAAATGCATACTAATTTTTGTAATAAATAGGTATCAATGATAAAAAGTTTTAAGTGAATTAGACTATGTTTATATTAAATCAATTAACTAAATAACATTAAACAACAAACGGGAGAAAATTTAACCAGTATTATAAATTTGGTTTTGGTTATCTAAATTGAATTATCTTGTATTGAATTATTTTAATTAAATTTAAAAATCAATAAAATGAATTTTCGATTAAAAATAACATGTTTTCATTAAACTTTCGCAATAATTAAAAAAGCATTGTACTTAATGTTAACATTATGCTTTCGACAGATCAAAAGCTAAAATGTTGGCCCAACAATTCAAATTCTATGAATTTTAAAGTTTTTAACCCCAAACTGTTAGAGAATCGACAGTAAAAATATTCATCATGAAAACTCGCGTTTGAAGTAACAAATATGTACACTTAAGCTTTAAATATGGAGTTGTTTCTAATCAAAACGTCTGTAGGACAACAACATTGCCTAGTTTGAAATATGTATGTTGTTGGGCACGAAATTAATATTTAAAATTAACAGTGTTTTCTTAGTGTAGTTTTTTATAAGTTTGTTATCAAAAATGGAATAATATTTTATTATTAAATAATTCAAAACCGTTTGTGTCGGTGAAGAAATTCTAAAATGTTTGAATTGGTTTATAATACTTTTATATAATTTAATGAAATTTGAAGTTCTATTAATTAGAATGATGTCATCAGCGAATAAACGAATTTTTCTTAAATGCTACAGAAAAATTATCATTTATATAAATCTTAAACAAGTGAATTTGACAGATCATTATAAGCTACTCACTTACTCAAGTAGTGTAATAGCTATCTATATTTACGTTTCGTGATGTTTATCCAAATAGTTTAAAGTGGGTTACCATATCTGTGATAAAGATAATGTAATTCAACATTAAGAATGTTTTGTGAAATTTCAACTGTTTTTATTTATTTCATTACTTTAGGAATGCATAATTTTGTTTGAGTTTGTACTGTGAATGAGAAGTTTAAAATTGGTTATTTAATAACAACTAAGGTTTCATTCTTATGAATCAAGTCGACTTCAAAGGTTCAGATTTCTAAATAAAAATTAGATTTAACTTAAAATTATAAGTATATATAAATTACGAGTAACCAATTTGCAATCACAAGAATCATAATCACAAGAATTTGTGACTTTCACAACGAAATGTGAATTCGTTATTCTCTTCACAAGAAATTTAAGCCAAAAATCTGTAATTCACTCGAATCACGTACCTACCAATACAGATACAATCACAAAATAAAAATGTACGATATTTTAAGAAAACTCACACAACCAATCGTTTTTCAATGGCTGGTTGATTTAGAGCCTTAGCTTGTTAAAAATTGCCATTCACACACATATAGTAAGTAGCACGCCAGTTTTCAAGTTTAATTGATCTTTAAAAACAATAATATATTAATTTTTACGTTTTACGACTCTAAAGTGGAGCATAGTAAAATCGATTGGGCAAATAACTAATAATATTATAGAAAAACTTTTTCATAGTTAAGTTACGTCACATCATGATTTTAAATGGCAGTGACGTAGTTAAGTTAAGTTGATGTGGCTGCTATCGCACACTAAGACCAAATTTGATCCGTTGTGATACCACTCTATACGGCTATAGGTCCGAGTCTTTCCGTAGAGCCATCTGCGCATTGCATAGCTCCATGTCAGTCCTATAGTACTGACATGGAAGATGGGTCGGCCCAAGGATTCTAAACACGACAGAGGATCCAGATTATGTTTATTTTTCACCACCGATCGCACCGCCCAAACGATCGAAGGTGAAAAACCCATTTTGCATCCTGCCTCAAATCGGATTCGAACCCGGTACCTCCCGCTCCAACTGCCGCAGCTTTAACCACTGCGCCACCTGGGCGGTTTTAGTGACGTAGTTAGCGCGCATCAAATTTACAACGAAATATAAATAAAATAAACATCTCTGTTCCCAAAAATCGTTATAGTATTTTTTTAAGTGAAATTGAAATATACTTAATTATGTACATTTGAAATAATTTTATTATTTTAAATATATAAATAATAAATCAATTTTGTGAGAAAGTCATTGATATATTATTGTTTAGTGTTTTTCGTTAAACGGTCGAAAATTTTAAATATGTCATCAACTAACTAAGGCTGCCATCTGAGAATCTTGTTCATATTGGGGTCACTTTTTATACGATTTCCCTTATAGAATGATAATTTAGGATTAGACTTTAGACAAACTGTTTAAGATTGGACTTGATACTTATAATTATCTAAAAACAAACATCAATACTTATCAGCAAAGCTTGATAAGTATTAATGTTTGTTTTTTACTGCAGAATATTTATCACTTGGAAAGTTATCTGCTATAAATGTTCAATAGTTTATGATCGTATTAAGGCAGGTCTAAAACACACTATAAAAAATATGTACGAGAATACTATTCAAGATTCTCTATTAGAGAATCTGTAATAGTATTCTCATACATATTTAATCTACAGACCCTCTATTAGAGTGCAAACCTCATTGGACCTATAGGAAAGAATTTGGAGTCGTTTAACCATAAAATAGATAGCACAGGCAGAAATAAGCAAATGATGGTCTAGAAAAGAATTTTATTTTGAAATAATAAATACAGATTAAAAGTTTTTAAATTAAATTGTATGTCTTGATAATTTCCAAAACTTGTTTGAATATCTATCAGCAGACAACAAACCATAACCTTTAAACTCTCCAACCCAACCATAGTTTCTCTTAAAGTTCAATTCTAATCGACGGGTTTCTTTTGAAAGTTTTCAGGTAACTCTAATTAGGAAAGGATAATTTATGAAAATATATCTTAATTCATGAAGAAATAAACATGTTTCTTGCAATTATAACCAAAAATTAACTGACCACAAGTTTAAAAACTTTTACTTTACAATACAAGTTTAAAAATTTGTACTTTATCATTTCTTATATTATATCTAATAATTACAAAATAAATAAATTTTACTATAAGTCGGTTCTTACAAATTTTAACACCAAACCAAATGTAAACACAGTATCAATATAAAAGTCAAGTGATTATTCAACACAAAATTCAAAGTTTATTAATAAATTTGATGTAATTATACTCAAGCATTCACCAAATATTAAGCAACTTGGAAATATCCTAATATTCAACCTAATCAATTGTTCATGGATAATTTGAATAGTGTGAAAGAATGAGCGAATTGTGAATTGGAATTTGAAAAGTTTAGGGCCAATCTGTATTTTTGAATATTTTGAACATAAGCTGCCCTTTCTATTACGAATGAGCTTTAAGCTGAAATCGGATATACAATTAAATTAAATTAAATTGCTATAAATAAATACATAAAAAATAAAAATATTTCTGGTTTTATTTATCAATAGCAAAGACTCCTGTTCCTAATGCAAATAAATAGTAACATTTTTTTGGCTCTCAGTTAGTGTTCAACTCATATGTCGATTCCATCACTACACATTTCATTATGCTAATTCCAACTAAATATAAAAAATCTAACAGCAAGTCAAGATGCGAACACAAAATTCACTACAAGTTATAAAATCGAGAAGAAGAAGGCAACAAATAAAATTTGGCAAAGCGCAAGATTATATGATGATAGATAACTATCTTATTTCGTTCTTTTTGATATTTGTTTCTAGAATAAATTGAGTTTAAATGAGTTTCTAATTTACAAATGCATTATATAGTATGATAGATAATCATTTTAATAAGAGTATATATATATATATATATATATATGAGAAATATATACGACATAGTGCAAAATATCTATTTCAAAATAAAAATTTAATTAAATGAATCTTTTAAAAATTAACGATTTAACCCAAATTTTTAAAATATAAAACTCTATGAAGTAAAATAAGTGCTTACAGACAGGCGCCAATAGACAGCTAAATAAATTATTTGCGTTGTTAAATTTAAAAAAAAAATTAAATCTAATAAAACAAAATAATCCAAACATGCTTTTATTCGATTACGTAATGTCCTTAGACATAGAGTTATATAGAAAATATATAGCAAGAAGTATTATTATCTTACAACAAAAGCTCATTGCTCATTTTGTATATAAACAAACAAATGTGGTTACCCAAATTAAGCCTATTTCAATCACATCAGATAAAACAAGAAAAATTAATTGACTAAAAAATAATTGAGATCTTATCAAGACCTACCACCACCCTTCGCTCTACATTCGATAGCCCTAAAATTTTCAGCATTTTTTATACATTAAAACGAAAACAACATCAAGCAGAAAAAAGTCTTGTAACAAACGATTAAATATTAAATTTAATTACATCCTCCTACTCGACAAATGTGTACATACACATACACACACAAGTCAAGAAATGAGAAATATTTCTCATCTACCTCATTTCAAAGTACTACATTTAACACAAAGATGATAAAAGAAGGTTATTACAAAAATGAAAACAGAACAACTGTTTATACATCACTTCAGAATCTATATACACGGAGGCACATTAGAGATATATGTATGTAAAGTAGTTTATCCTTGTTATCTATGAAGATATTCATAAGAAGATATACAATTAAAGACGATTGTACTTAAAAAATCATATTAAATTATATTTTCCGTATTTTATGACATCCATTATCGTTTTATCTAATAATAAAATTTTATAATAATAATAAGAGTTATTATAATAAAACACTTTGTCATAGTTATGAAATATGAGTGTGACAAATTATACAATTAACATAAGCAGTTTTCCAGAATACGAACAATAACAAAAAAAAATACTGTAGTCATGGAAAACGTTTTCAATTTTCAGAAAAAATTGATCGAATAGATAAATTTTAAATTCACCAACCACCAACATACATAAACACACATAACAATAACAAACATAATTTAATTGACACACCTTAATGTCCATTTTACATGTTTCACTTTTTGAACTATATTCTATAAAGCTTTAGTTTGAAACTTTTTTATTTCTATCTCTCTATATAATTAATGAGCTTTCCAAACTGTATTATATGAAACTATGGCGTAGGCACTATACAAACTTAAAACTTTTAAATTTATAGAATTTTTATTACTAAAATCTATATCGATTCATTCATAAAACACTGTAAAACAAAACTTTTTTTTTATCCACTTTAATTCACAAAATCACACCGGTTCTAAAATAGAACTTCCTCAAACATGAAATTTACATAAAAATAAACTAAAAGCTTAAGTTTACGGGTTTTTATTAAAAATAATTTATTTTTAAATCACACATATTCAAATATTTTTGGTTTATTTCGTTTGTTTTTTTTTGTTAAGGGAATCACACCAATTTTTTTCTTTTTTATAAAAAATCTTATTCACAACTTTAAGAAATTCGAAGGACGAGCACAACATTCATTCGATACGAATTAAATTAAACTGATTTGAATAAAAGCAGACGAGTTTTGTGGGAAAATAAAAATCGGTTGGTTTGGAAAACACGATAAACGAAGCGCAGACGCTCAAAGCAATCTGTTTTCGGTTTTGTATTTTTGTTGTGGCAGGTTGGAGAAATTTTTGGTGTTTTTGCTCATAGAACGCCATATCTTGTGGTTGTATATGGAAAACTTTATTTATTTTAACTCTTTTATTGACAACGGCACATAGAACTGTGTTGTCGTTTCCATATTAAAATTCAAGGGCACACCCAGTGAATTAATTGTACAAAATATGCATTGAAGGTTATACATAATTTATACCAATATGCATTATGTTCTATTTTCAAACTTTTACTTAACTAAGATACTTTAATCGAGTTTAAGGAATAATGTATGCATTTTTTTAAACATTTATGCTTAGTCTAGGCACTGTCTTCACCTAAAAAGTGACAAGTTATGTATAAATAGTGTATAGCTATAAGAATGATAATAGTTTCATAAACGAACCCCAAAGATTGTAGATGTTATTGAAAGTATTTTTGATCCAAATAAGGAATCTAATTTCATTGATATATTTTATCCACTATGGTAACAAAACTATGATATTAATTTGATTAACACTTTAGATAATGGTTTATTTCATAATAAAATGAGATATTAAAACATAAAAAGCTCTTTTATTATTTATTTCTCTGAGATTAAAATATGTTATTATTTTAGCAAAAATTCACCTTTAGTATATATATATATATATATATATATATATATATATATATATATATATATATATATATATATATATATATATATATGTATATATATATATATATATATATATATATATATATATAAATATATATATATATAAATATATATATATATATATATATATATATATATATATATATATATATATATATATATATATATATATATATATGGGTCATCCAAAAAACGCGCCTACATGTTTCTTTTAAATAAAACACAAACTATTTGCAATTTTTTCAAGCTGTTTTTTTTTTATTAAAAGTATGATCCATTACAATTATACGTGGAATAGAATATCATTCAAGTGTCCACCACGACTGCGTCTGCAGGCATCAATCCGAATATCGAAATGTTCAATGACTTTCCGACATGTTGCTGGTGTTATTTCACGAATTGCAACTTGAATGTTGTTCTTTAGATCATTAATTGTTTGTGGCTTGTTAGCATACACTCGACTTTTCAAAAAACCCCACAAAAAAAAATCTAATGGTGTTAGATCACATGATCTTGGAGGCCAATTGAAATCTGAATTTCGTGAAATTACACGTTGAGGAAATTTTGATTGCAAAAACGAAATGTTTTGTCGAGTTGTGTGACATGTAGCACCGTCTTGCTGGAAATAGACGTCAGACACATCAATATGACTCAACTGTGTCCATAAAAAGTCTCTCAACATTGATTGGTATCGCTCAGCATTAACAGTAACAGCATTTCCAGCATCATTTTCGAAGAAGAATGGCCCAATGATTCCATTTGCCCAAAATGCACAGCAAACAGTAACTTTTGGTGAGTGTAGAGATTTTTCATGAATAACACGAGGATTTTCATCACCCCAGATGCGACAATTTTGCTTAATGACGAATCCAGCCATTGTGAAATGAGCTTCATCACTAAACAAAATTTTGCTTGAAAACAATGGATCTGTCGTTCGTTGTTCAATAATCCAACTAGCGAAATTACGACGTTGTAAATGGTCTCTTTCTTTCAATTTCTGGGTTAATTGAATTTTGTAAGCGTGTAAGTAAATGCAAATCTTTATGCAAAATCCTCCATAAGGAGCCATAAGATATGCCCAATCCTTGCGAACGACGCGAAATTGATGTTGTCGGTTCATTTTCTACATTTTCACTAACAGCAGCAATATTTTCATTTGTGCGTACAGTTTTTGGTCTTCCACTTTTTGGTTTATCAGTAACACAACCAGTTTCATCGAATTTTTTCACTAATCTTTGAATTGAAGATTGATTTGGCCGATTATTTACACCAAAAAAAATCACGAATTTTGCGTAAACGCGTTGTTGCAATGTGTACCTGTCCATGGTTAAAACTGTACTACCTTCTAATAAAACAAAATGGCTTATGTCATTTGTAAAAATTATATACTGCTGACATCTAGGCGTCACATTTGGATGACCCTTACTATACATATATTTATATATATATAATATATATATATATATATATATATATATATATATATATATATATATATATATATATATATATATATTATATATATATATATATATATATATATATATATATATATATATATATATATATATATATATATATATATATATATATATATATATATATATATATATTATATATATATTATATTATTTTACTAATTATGTAACAGGAAAACGGTTCAGCTGAAGATTGTCGCCCTAGTCTATTTGATTCTCTGATGAGCATGTTACAGACTTATGAGTAATGGTAACATTAGCGTAATGGATGGCTTAAACTATCATACCATATTAATTAAATTGTTTCAGATACCTGAGCCATAAGTTAAAAAAATTTCTTTCAGAGTTCTGTACACATGTAATTAGGTTAGTTGTGCGAATGGGAGTTGAAATAAATAATAAAATTAATTAGTTAAGTTACAGATTCCTGAGCGACTAACTAATAAATTTATTTTAAGATTTTAGTTTTAATCTAGTTTTAATTTTATTCAAAATACAGCAGAGCAGATAGGTGTTGCGGACTGGAAAATGCTGATTGGGGATTGCAGACCAGTAGATTAGAATTGTGATTGTCTGCTCATAGTAGTTTAGTACCGACTGTCATGGTGTCTGTAATCGAGTCGCTCTTTCCTAACTAATATACCTTCCTATCCTTACGTATCGTTTTATAAAAACGGCTGTAGGAATAGGCCCGGTGTTATCGGGGAATCTTGCCTGTGTGAGCAAAAAATGTGTTTACTTTTAATTGTTTAATAAAAACAAACACTCAAAAGTATAGGTTCTAATTTAAAAAAACCTAACTTTAGCCTATATCTCCGAAACTAATGAGTTTCAAGGTCATTGAAGATCACCACTAGACGTTTCCCTCGATTCTTAATAAATTTCATTATAAGTAATTTTCTCCTATCTAGCACCGTTCTCGAGATAAAAGTCCTGCATTTATTAGGAAACTCACCCTGTATAAATACATATATATATATATATATATATATATATATATATATATATATATATATATATATATATATATGAATATATATATATATATATATATAAATATATATTTATATATATAAATATATATATATATATATATATATATATATATATATATATATATATATATATATAGACATGTATATATATATATATATATATATATATATATATATATATGTTACGTTTAAAGCCCGAAATCGGTGAATGTCTAAATTTACCGGTAAATGTCCGAATTTACCAAAATGTGAACCGAAGTGTACCGAAATCCATTAATAGATTCTATATAATCCGTTCCTACATGCGGCACGCAGTGCGACATGTTTGCTTATCCCGGCTCCTAGGTCCTTTGAAGTTGAAATCTAAAGCCGCTCGTGAGAGTTACTGAAGCCGTTAGCCTTTACAATTCAATGAAATCATTCTAGGGTCTACTACAAAATCATTCTAGGGTCTGCTACGAAATCATTTATTAATACAAAAAATTAAAAAGTAAATGTGAATATAGTCTAAATTTACAGATAAACGTAGATTGAACATACATTTACCAAAGGGATAAGTAAATTCGGACATTTACCGGTAAATTCGGACATTCACCGCATTTCGGGCTTTAACCATAACATAGGATATGCAGTTCTAATGTATAAATTATGCCATTCGATCGGACCAGAATGTTGGCCTTTAAATGCCTTAATTGTCTTTGGTTTGTCGGCACAACAGATGCCTTTAACGGCGCCCAACAGGAAATAGTTCAAAAATGTTAAATCGCAGCTGCTTGTCGACCAATTGACATCACCATTTCGGGTGATTAAACGACCATCAAACGTTTGACGCAATAAATCGATTGTGGTATGAGACTTGTGGCAAGTTGCCCCATCCTGTTGAAACTAAACATTGTGATTAAAAACTACTATATTACTATACATTATTTTAATAATCTGTAGAGCCACTCTGGGTTTAACCACTTCCTTCAGTCGACTTTGCATAGATGCAACCAATTTTTTGTTGTTCATCGAGGAATTCGGTTCCATTTATCCTTGAAAATATCAGCGAGATCTAATTCTTATTTTTAACAATACGACTTTTAATTCTCGTTTTGAGTTCAACTCAGTTCAATAGGATTCATATCTGGACTTGGTGGTGGTGTATATAAGTGCTTTGGGCAATTATATAGAAGCCATTCGTTGGCATATATATGATGTATGCTTGCTGGAAGATGAACAATCTTATGCCAAATTTCTACGCTTTAGCGTGTGAGTTTTTTTTGATAATGTCTAAATATAGAATTTTGTCTATAATAGACTCTATGAAGCAAAGATGTCCAACTACAGATGCACACATACACCAAAATAACATTAGACCACCTTTACCATGTATTATAGTCCAACATAAAGTTTTAGTTTTAAGTACATTTGGTTTTCGCCACACTACAACGCGTCTATCTGATCCATGTACATATAAATGAAATTTTGGAACATAATTATCATTATAGGAAAGGTATATTTTATCAAAAGAAAAAGTGAATGTCTTTCTTGTTTACTTTTATAAAATAAATGATATTATAGAAAACAAAAATGCAATTTGAATCGTGTAGCTTTATGTAATTTTTGAATCAGTGTTGTACTTCGGGTTGTTGCTTGTTCTTGTAATCCACTAGGCCAGTTTCGATCTGATGATGACGTCATTGAATGACTGAGTGATCGAAAAGATCAAATCCATCTAATCAGGCATATGCTACCGGACTTGATGTTCATACTGTGCGATTCGTATATATACTTTCGGTCGTGACGTGACAGTACGAGTGAATTACAAGAACTTAACTCGAAATATCGATTTTATATTAATTGCATGTGGCGTGAGCTAATTTGCGATTTGTTTGAGTTACTCTGGAACGCCACAAATTTATTTCGATAACTGAATTTATTGACTTTTGATGAATTTTATTGCGCTTTCAATATTTTGAGAATCATTCAAAATTTTGAGAATTTTGAGAAATTTTACTGTCACACGATATGTGTGATAAAAAGCGTTTGCAATTTACAGTAAAAAAATTTGTATAAATGCTATATTTCAATATATATAAGCTTTAAGCTTTGTTTTGACGATAAAACGAATATAGTTCTAAAAATTAATTTTACGTCTTGACGGTGAATGTGAACTACTACTGTCCCTCCTTTCGTCGAATACGCGAACGAATTGGTTTCTTGTTTAATGTCAAATACGTTTAAATACTTCAAATTAAATTGTTGTATGAACAGAATGTTTTATGATTTAGAATTTTAAATAGCGTACTACTACCAATATTTTCAGTTAATTTTCTTGGGCATAGGTCAGAAAACAGTAATTTTAATAATTATTTGTAATATCGATTGAAGCGATCCAACCACGTTTCCGAGAAGTAAAAGTATGTTCTAATTAATTATGGGCTTCAACGATAGTTAATTAAAGTACTAAAACTGATCAAAGCATGTCGTATTTTATATTTGCTGTGTAATATTACACTGCTATTTCAAATTATGCTCCAATTGATTATCGTGTCAAGACATAGCATATATTTTAATATAGTTTGATTAATAATTTGATTAATACTTTTAAACTATTTTATTTTTCAATCAATAATATATGTATTTAATGTAACAGTCTGCTTTAAAATTTAATACTTTTATAGGATTTTACAGGGTCATTCAATAAGTCCGTAGAATCACACATAGGTAGTGTAACTAAAACAATTCCATATGATTTTATTTAGTACTATCTTCAAACGATACGAGTAAAAATTTGAAAGCAATCTGACTACTGATTCGTGAGTTATAGCATTTTGTGTGAAGCAACTTTAGTTTTTGAAAAAAAAAATGGAAAAACCTGAATTTCAAGTTTTAAAAAAGCGATGAAAAAAATACAGTGGAAACCAACATAAAAATTATCCGAACTCTGCTCCATCAAAGCAAATGGTAGAGAAGTCGATTTCTGAATTTAAATGTGGTCGTATCAGCACAAATGATGCAGATCGCAGTGGACGCCCAAATGAAACTGTTATTTCAGAAAACATCAAAAAAATCCAGAAGTTGGTTATAAACGATCGCAAAATGAAGGTGCACGAGCTAGCTGACATTTAAAGATATCAGATGATAACACTATTGAGATTTTACATGTAAAAAACATTTTTTTACATTTTTTATGTTAATTATGTAAAAAACAGCGTAAATTTCATGTAAAAAACGCTGACAACATCATTCGCAGTGCCATCTATTTTATAATGTCAACAACGTTCGCTTTGCTCATTATTAATAAACATAGTTCTCAAGTTTACGTTATAAGTTAGTTCTCAAGTCCACGTTATAAGTTGGAAAGCAATTTTGTCACTTTCACTCGAGCCAGTTAAAATGATTTTTAAGAAAATTAACCTGTTAATGACTTTAATCCAAATCAAAAATTGTTGTGACATTCAGTATGTAGTCGAAAAAAAAATATACACAGTTAATTATTTCATAAATTCTATCCAAAATATAGTCAGCTGAGTGGACAGCAATCGACGAACCGAATCCAAAGCGAGCAAAGACGCAATAATCGGCCGGTAAGGTGATGGCGTCTGTATTTTGGGATGCGAACGGAACAATATTCATCGAATATCTCCAAAAAGGAACCACCATCAACAGCGACAACTAAAATCGCAAAGAAACGGTCACATTTGCAAAGGAAAAAAGTGTGGTTTCACAAATACAATGCACGGTGTCACAGATCGATGGAAACGATGGAAAAATTGAACGATTTGGACTTCGAATTGCTTACCCAGCCACCATATTCTCCAGATTTAGCCTCCAGCGACATTTTCTTGTTCTCAGATCTCAAGAGAATGCCGGCTTAAAAGAAATTTAAGTCCAATGATGAAGTAATCGTTGAAACTCAGATCTTGACGAGAAATCGTACTATAAAAGTAGTATCGAAAAGTTGGAAAATCGCTATCCTCGTTTGTTTTTCTATTACTTATCCTACGAACCTATTGAATGACCTGTTGTTAATATATGCTGTATAGTGTTCTATAATAATAGAAATAAATCCTGATGAAAATTTACTTTAAAATAAATTTTAAATTGAATATTACACTAAAATTTGACTTATTTCCTATTATAAGATAGGAAAATTGTATTAAGTCAATTGCATTAAGTCTTATAATAAGAAATATGTAAATCAAATTTTAGTGTAATTAAATATATTTTCCATTTGCATTAGATAACGAACATTTTCTTAAGAGTGTAAGTGTAAATGAATAGGATTTCTTGATTGATATGCTTAAGATTGGATAGGGGCAGTCTTGAGCGGCAGTCTTGATCAGAAAGATTATTTTATTTTAATAAGTGGCTGCTTTGCTGTATAAATCATTCTTATACTAACTAAAAGACTTTCTGGATAGGATGGCCGCTTTAGTTATTTCTTCGATTAGATTGTAGTATGTTATACAAGAAATCTACTGTACTAAAATATTTGACTATTTAAATAGTTTTCCTTATAAACGAATAATATTCTACAGGGTGTCCCGAAAGTGACTGGCATGAATGGTACGGTTGGATTTTTTGAACAAAGCGACAAAGACAACTTTACTCTAACCACTTCACACTTTCGGGCCTCCTATCAAGTTATAGGCGATTGAAGAGCCTTCCAACGTAGCACCTTGTATTACAATTAAATCAATATCTTGAGAAATAAGCAGTTGTTTTCGGAAAGCTCATATCATTCAAAAGGTGATAACATTTTCTTTTAAATAAAGTATAATTCATGTACAGAGTGTTGAACAGACCCGTTGTCATGTATGGATATGAGAGTTGGACCTGGATGGATGAGTACGAGAGATTGCTTCCTGCGTGGGATATATGGCCCAAAACGCGACGATGATGACACACACCGAGTTCTATTCCATCACGGGTTCAGGAATTTGAAATCAAAGCACACCGAGTACGCTGGCTCGGTCATGACGTGCTGATCCAAACCGAATGATAAAGCGATCTTTGAAGGGAAAGCCGCCTTTCGGTAGGCGAGGAGGTCTCTATCGGCGACGATGGCTCCACGGCGTGGAAAGCGATCCGGCATCTTCTAACTACTTGCAACAGTATGAAGAGCTGGCTCGTGATCAAAACCGATGGAATCAGATTGTTAACACGAAACGGACCAACAATGGTCTTTAAAAATTGCAAAAAATAAGACTCATGAATATTCACTTTTATAGTATTTAAAATTTAAACAAAACTTTTAAAATTGAAATTTTTTAAGAACATTTTTTTCTGTACCATTTATCTTACAATTAGTCTACGACGGTAAATATTTCTTGATATATAGTTCAGACATAGTTCAGACTCTAAGCTTTCAGAAAAGCTAACTATGACTCATAGCATGGAGGTGTTGGGCTTCGCACTTATAAAATAACGCGAATAATTTTTATTTTATTTTACTGTGGCACAACACGCCACAGTGCAATGTATTTCACTTTAACTTATAACTATATACAATGTTTATAAATTGGTTAATTCACCATACCAAATTGTACGACTATAAGATTAAAAAGTACGTACGACCAAAAAGCACGAGTATTTAATTGTAAAAATTAATATTGCGCAACGAGCAGGTTTGAATGATCGCACGTCTAACTAATCGACTGAAGAATTCACCCAAATATCCCAATAGAAAAATTTGTGAAAAAACAATAAAAAAAAATATGTAAAGGTGTAAGTAACATTTCTCGTTTCATTTAACTATCAACTGTGTATGACTCACAATTAAAACTTTAAACTGGATTTATTTAAATTCAGGTGAGTATAACCCCCTTAGCAGCGATTTGGTCGCGCGAGGAAAGAAAACTATTCGGCAAAACGCACGAATTTTGCAGGCCTCGAAACTGACATGGTGTCAGTCGAAGCAGTAACACCAAAAGCGGGTTTTAATCGATAGATGGAACTGATATGGTTTTTTTTATTCATCGAGATAACAAATTGTTTTCGCAAACGGCGAATAACTTTGAAAGGACCCTAGTATGGAGGTGATAGTCCGGTTCGAACTTTATCTGTGCATACAAAAACATAATCACAAGTATCTAAAGACTTGGGTATAAATATATTTTGTTTAGTTAAACGAGGTTGAGTAGGAATAAGATTACTCATAGTACGTTTTAATTGATCAATAATAGTTTCAGCAGGAGGAAGTGGTGAATGAGGATTTTCGACGAAAAATTCATAGAAAATCCTCATTCACCACTTCCTCCTGCACAAATATTCTTCCGATAGTTTACCGTTGATACCACAAATGTTTACAATAATGATTGGCTACTACTGGTATTTGACATCGAGTTGTCACTTAGGGTTGAAAAATGGACAAAAGTCTACAGTTAAATTAACGAATATTAATAAGAGAATTGAAAATTAGATATACTCGTAGATTAATATTTAATTTTTTCTTCGGGCTTGATTCCTTTAAAAGGTTAGTAGTTCTAGATTCGACATTTTACCTTAATATCAGAATTTATCTAATTATAAATTTAATATGTTTTTAAAATAATTCAACTCACGTACGTTTTAGGTTATAAAAAAAGTTTTCACTTATACCCCCATTGACCAACTTTAATAAATGAAACAGCTATTTATAATTATTTAATCGTAATCATTTGCGCCTTTATTTACAAAAACTGATTCCAGTACAATTGTAACAATTTATAAGATACAAATTATTTAATTTAAATTAAATTTTTAAAAAATAATGTTTCGAATAAAAACCAATACTTATTTAGACGATTGGGGCTTGCTAACTTATCACACCACTATTTATTTATTTTTTATGTATACATATGTAATTATACATATATTTTATTAACTAGATTTTAGCTTATATTATTTTAATTTAGCATGTTAATTAACTAACTAAATCAAAATACGTCACCCTCGTTGCCATAGCGTGCTTGCTTTGTCATTTGGAGGTCTCGGGTTCGATTCGCGATTGTGACAAAAAATCACGAATGGGATATAACTCTCTCTACAAAAATAACTTTTTACTGTCATAGGCAGTTTTATTCTTTAAACTTTCCTACATATGAAACTAACAAGATGTAATCAAATCTTAAAAACTTGTATAAATTCATTTAATAAGACTTAATCTATGTGAGTTCTTAATACGAAGTTATTAAGTTGGTAATCTCTGAATAACCTAGTTAGATTCATAGGATCCCTTATGAGTTGCCTATATCTAAGCCTATTTAATATTTTCCTGGCTAATTCGTTGAGATGAATTGTATCGGTTACAGTTTCAATGAGTAAATTTCAACGTAGGTTTGTATGTCTTATACATACCAGAGTGCATCAACCAATGTTCGAAGTATCCGTGACAGCATTCTTTGCCCGTTTTATTATGTTGAAAGCACACGCGGAGCTTCACAGCTGAATACCATAATACCATATGTCCAGATAGTATCATTTTGTCCAGCAAAACTACAGTCTAGAGTTTCTGTTATTTTTAGTTTAAAGGCAATCGCCATAGCTTTTCGATTAAAAAGCAATTGCGGCAAAATACGACTATCATGTAGTAACTATAGTGATCCCGGTTCTCCTCAGTACACATGAATCGGTTTTTATGATCGACAACAGCTTGGTTAAAATACTATAATATTTTTTCTATTACAGAATAATTGTTTCTTTCCGACATTCTCCTTATTGGTATATGTGTATGGTCTTTTGCGCCTGGTACGCCTTCAATTCCCTTCATACTCTCGAAACTTGTTGTGATAAACCAAAGTCGATTTCATTGCAAGTAACGTTAATAAAAATTCAAATTTAGAAAACATTATGTGCAAGTATATCATTTTTTTAAAATATAAAATTGAGTTTTAAATAAAATAATAAATTAAACCTCTGTTAAAAAATTAATTTAATAAATAATATAAATTAAATAATAAACGAGTTTGTTATTAGTTTTTATCACTGAGGTAAAAAAAATGTTCATAAAATAAAAGAAAGTAAATTTTTTCATTCTCTGTTACACACTAAACAGTATTTAGTGTGTAAGACAAAATTTTCTTTCTTATTCTTGAAACTCTAATTTTCGGAAATCAAATTTAAATGTTAACACGGTGTTAAGATTAAATAAATCATAAATTGTAATTCATGCCAATGATATGATATAATAGGAGAAGTACAAGCCAACCAGTTATCGTGATCTTAAGTATGTTACCATAATCCTGGACTATATTTGGCAGAGTTCCAAATGGATATCTGAGAATTCTTTATATCAAAACTATGTGGGCCCAGGTTCTGCTTGTATCTCAACATATAAGGTTTAGGAAAAGGAATGTTAATCACAGAAACGACTAAGGTGAAAATCCACAGCAGAGTCAGGTAAGGACCATTCTAAATTCATCATATGTATTCGTATTGCCTCAACAGTTAAAACTGGAGTACTTTACAATACCTCTTTGGGTCATCTCATCGTAAGCTGTATTTAAAGATGTGTCCCTATATAATTCCCAATCCACTACCATCTAAAGCGTGGGAGAATATACATTTCTCGATGACCCGACAGCATCTCCATGTACAATATGATAATCTAATACACTGTCAATTCTTTTGTAAGGGAAACTATTTAACAAATAAATAGTTTAGTACAGTTATATTTAGCTAGCCTGATCCTTCACTATTCCTTGTTATAGAACAAACATTCAAACAAATAACAAAAGTAGATTTCTTGTACAACACATTACAATGCAATGAAAGAAATCACCATATATTATCGTCAATATAATGATCGGATCATGGTATTGATCGTATTTAAACAATCTTCAAATATATATTGTGTATAACACCTGCACAAAATATAAAATAAACAGGATATTTTCCAACAAGCATTTGTATTGGCAACTATATATACTCGTTTATTCAATTACATTGAATATACGAGTATATATAGTTGCCAATACAACGATCGCATAATGGCAGTGATCGTGTTAAAATTTAAAATCCCTAAAATTCCTTTCTACTGTATGCCTTGCTACAAGGGCGGATTGAAAATGAAGCTACCTAGCGCTAGATGGCAGCACAAACACAAAAAATTTGTTGTTTAGAAATTGCGATCTATCAAACGTTAAAATTAAAACTGTGAGAATTTCACCCAAATTCATCGATTAGTTTATTTGTTGTAGTCGTTTGAAGTAAGCAACTTATGTGTTGCTTAAAAAATGGAAAAAAACGAATGTCGTGAAGTGATTAAACACTATTATTTGAAAGGGAAAACGGCGAAAGAGACAGAAGAAAAGCTCGATAAACATTACGGTGAGTCTGCTTTGTCAGATCACATGGTAAAATATTGGATTGCAACAATACCATCAACAAGAAGACCAAAAGAGGTGGTTACTGAAGAAAATATCAAGAAAATCCTCGATATCGTTAATTATGAATGATCGCCGAGTCAAGTTGCGTGAGATTGTTGAAATGGTAAACTTCAACATTTCAACATTTTCAATTTCAACATTTTGCGTGAACATTTGCATATGAAAAAACTATCGGCAAGATGGGTGCCGCGTTTGCTCAGTGTCGAACAAAAACGAGTTCGACAAATCACTTCACAGCGGTGTTTGGACATGATAAAGCGAAAACCTGTTGCTTTTTGGCGTCGATTAATTATTGTTAAGGAAACGTGGGTCCACCACTGCACACCTGAAACCAAAAATTAACCGAAACAATGGGTAGAAGCTGGTGGAAGTGCTCCGAAGAAAGCAAAGGCAGTGAAATCGGCTGGCAAGGTTATGGCCACTATATTTTGAGATGCACACAGAATATTGCTTATCGATTATCTTGAAAAAAGTTGGAATATCGTCTTACTAAGTGTGTCGAAGTAATAGGAGACTATGTTGAGAAATAAATGGTTTTTGGCAAAAAAATTGTTTCCTACTTAGGTAGCTTCATTTACAATCCGCCCTCGTACATACATAAAACAAAATATGAAAAATCGTCAAAAGGGAAGGGAAATTTATAACGTTTATGTACTTAGAATTATATGATGAAGAGCGAATTATGGAATGGGCAAGTCAAACGAAACACATGTCGCACTAGCATGTGATCGCTTCCAACGGAATATTGTGGTGTGATGATATGAAAATGATTTATATAAGATACAAACACAAATAAGTACGTTATATATGGTATACTCGTATCCTAATATATACAAGAGAAACAAGAACAAACTGAATTTAATAAAAAATATAATATAATATGAAATAATATAATATATAATATAATGTAATATAACAATAAAATATAATATAATAACGATACTCATCTGTCATGAGATTTTAAATCACACACACAACATTTATTTTATTTAATTTAAAAAAAACACCGAGCGAAAAAAGCACGTGTGAAAATCGATACAACCATAAATTGTAATTAAATAAATAAATTAATAGATAAATAAATAAATTTATTTGTACAAATAACAATGAAATTTATTTGTTCTTCAAACCTGTTTATTTACTGTTGGTTTTTGATGCTAAATTCGACGAGCCCGCAACTTGAGAACACTGTTAGATACTTGACAGATGCTGCCAAATTATCAATTTTTCGGTAATACATCTTAAGGACAAGAGGGTTATATAGAATGAGTGGCACCACTATAATAAAACTCTACTATTAGTTCTGATTATTTTCAATGTTAATTTTATAATATACCGTCTACATTATTTTTTACATCAGTGTATTTTTACAACTGCTATAAACTGCTTTAAATGTCATAGCTCATTTGATCAGAATCAATATTTTAAATGACATATTTCAAGTTACGAAAACATTTCATTTCATCAAATTCTACTCTGAGGTTCTTATTTTAATAATTTTGATTCAACAAATAAATCAGTAATTGAAAGAGGGCAAATGTACGGAAAACTCAACGCAAGCAAACAGGGGTTTTAATTATATCATCATCACCCGGACCAACAGGAAATTTTAACTAAAACTTAATATTAAAATTTTTATAACTTACTCATATAACATTCGAAATAAAATTATAATGACATTTTCAATTTACCACCACATCAAATTATTTTAGTTTTAGTATATTATAAGATTATTTAACACTTATGTTACCTTCTGAAACTTAAGCTGACCAGACATCTTTATTTGAGGGTGATTGTTCTTGTTACAAATGACTGTTCTCCTCAACGAGTGTCCTCCTTTAGTGGAAGTAGTATTTGGCTCATATTTCCTTTTATTTTTTATATCTCATCACTTTTATTTTTAGTTAAAAATTATATTAAGAAAACTAAATAATAATACTAAACTACAAGACACCAACAAATGCTAATATATACCAACGTATCCACCGACATTTCCAGTCGAAAGAAATATCACACTTCGTAAAATTGCCAGGCTTAACATATACAGTTGTTTTAAAAAATATTAAAATAAACATTACATAGAAACCTAAAAATATTAGCAAAAACGTAAGCAAAACATATGTGATTGAGTGGATAGACTAAAGATTAATAAAAATAACTTTTATTAATAATATAAATCACACAAAATGTATGACTAAACTATTTAAGTACTGTAGACATTTAATGTTTACAGTGCTTAAATACTGTAGTTCTTTTAACTACCAAGGAAAACGTTGGTTAACTTTTACCAATCTGATATATTTAACTTCGAGAGTAAATTTATAAATTATTAAAAACTCATTTCCTGCCTCATTGGTGACGTACCACAATTACAATTGATAATATTTTTAATATTATAATTAGTCCTGTGGGTGGGGGCATTCGTGTTTCGTAAATTTCACAAACGAAACATGAGACCGATAGAAACCACGACAGTATCCAGAGCTCGTCGTAGGAGGCGACTGATCTGAATGTATCGCTAGGCTGACGAGCCGCATCCGAAAACACCATAATTGTTAAAAATGTCAACAAGCCAAAAAAATCGGATACCGCCAAAACAACAATGACCCCCCGCTTAAGTACCCGGAAACTAGATAAAGGATCGACACGTGGAACATGCAGTCACTACGAAAACGTGGCACGTTTGACGGCCTTTTCACATGTATGAAAGAGTATCGGCGAGAACTCGTAGTGCTCCAAGAAACTCGATGGCCTGAAAGTGGAGACCATGTGTCCCAAGGCTATACGTTGCTACACAGTGGAGATGACCTCGGAAATCTTGGAGTTGGATTCCTCATTGGGCCGCAGGTAAAACAGGCTGTACTGGACTTTAAGGCAGTCGATGATCAAATGTGTAAGCGTCGCTTGCACATGAGATTAGCCAACCTGTCAATTGTATGAGTACATGCGCCCGTTAATCTAAGCCAACCCTAAGAGAACGAATCATTTAACAATAATTTGGATAATCTGATGGGCTTTGTACCTGAACACGATGTCAGATTTGTGATTGTCAACAAAATTCGAAGACAGTGATCATTATCTGGTTACTGCAAAGTCTGTGAAGGTCTGATAAATGAAGAAACACAACGAAACACAACGAGGATTCTTTTCAAGTACTACGAAACATCTCGCGATTTACACCAGATATTCCTAGATTTCAAGCAAACCTATGACTCGACCAATCGAGCAAGACTATGATATGCGCTCGAATATTTAGGGATACCAAACAAATACTGACATCTGGGTAAAATGACAGTAACACAGTCACGATGTTGTATCAAAGTTGAGAACAGGCTATTGAAAACTTTTGCAATTACTGCTGGTGTTCGACAAGGAGATGCACTGTTCCATATGCTTTTTAATCTCATGTTAAAATACATCCTTCGTCGACAATATCTTATTCCGACAATCCAGTCAACTTTTTGTATATGCAGATTAAATGACAACGAAGTGAAAGAGATACTTCATCTACTAAAAGTGTTCAGAACCAAATACCTGATCTCTGGTTTTAGACCAAGACGTAATTGATTGTAGTAGTGGTGACCATACGTTTGAAGGAATGGTGATATTCAAGTATCTTGAATCTCTCATTACTCTCGAAAACAGTATTGGAGACGAATGAGTACGAAAGATAGCTTCTAACATTTGAGAGAAGAATTATGCGTGGGATATATGGTCACAACGCGACGTTGATGGTACATACCGAGTTCTTTTCAATCACGAGGTCAGGAATTTATTGCGGTTTCCTGATATCTTGTCTCGATTGGTAAAGGCCATCTCTCGTACTTATCCGTTAAGGTCCAACTCTCACATCCATACATGACCACAAGTCTGTTCAACACTCTGTACAATTTCAGCTTATTCTCATTTGCAAGATATTTTCATTTCAGAAGTGGACGTAGAAGATATAAAGCCAGATTGCCACCGGCAAGGTGAACCCTGATATATACTCCCACACTATTATTGTGAGTAAGTAATGTAGAGATTCAAGATACTTGAATCTCATCACTCCTTGAAACGTGTGGTTACAACCACTGATATCAATTGTGGCTTGGTCTCTAAAAGTAGAGATCAGATCTTTGATCAGATAACTCATTGATTTTGAGACTAATGGAACCTGTAAACTGCTCCAGTGAATCAAGTATCTCTTTTACTCGATTGCCATTTAATCCAATCACACAGATATCATCTGCACATGCAAAAAGTAGATTGGATTGTCGGAATAAGATATTGTCTTAAGGTGTTTCACTTTTACGATGGATGTATTCCAACACGAGATTAAAAAGTATCGGGGACATTGCATCTCTTTTTCGAACACCAGAAGTACTTGAAAAAGTTCTCGATAGCCTGTTCTCAACTTTAATACAGCATTGTGATTGCGTTACTGTCATTTTACACAGATGTACGAATTTGATTGGTATTCTTAAATATTCAAGCGCATACCATAGCCTTTCGACCTTTGTCGCTCTCGTGGCAGAGAAGGTAGCGTATTTGATCTATCATTCGGGGTCTCGGGTTCGATTCCCAGGGTGGTGACGGTTCATCAATCACGATTGGGTGTTTTTAATCTGTATGTGTATGTGGGTTGAATCGTGAGCCTCTAGTGGCATTGAGTTCTGGAAATATTTCTGCCTTCTTTTAGTAAAAAAAAAAAAATAGCGGTGTACATCGCGAGATGTTTCATCGTACTTCGTAAGAACCATCCGTAGCGAAAAAATTTGATCAGTGACTGACCGATTTGGTCGAAATCCAAAAATTGTTTCTTCTTACAATTTTAAACCGAGTCTGCGCTTCATTGTGGGCTATATTTCGTTGCTCAACAGCAAGACGACACTCCTCGTCAAACCAATCATTTTTGGGCATATTTTTCACTATACCTCAAATGTGCTGTCAGCATCGACAACCGAGATTTGCAACACTGGTAATTAGATCACAAAATACTACAAAATACAAAATATTGACAAATTCTTGATATTTTCGTTGCGTTTCTTCATTTATCAGACCTTCACAGGAGAATCGCGTTTTATATATTCTTCTGGCCTCCTTGACTTGTACAAAAATTTCCAACGTAAAAATTCCAGATAATGGTCACTGCCTACGAATTTTTTTGACTATCGATAAGATCTCACGTCTTGAGCTCGGGTTGCCCGTTCTTTAGAAATCAACACATGGTTGATATGGCTTCGAGTTGTTTTTCGTGGATGTGTCCATGTTTCCAAATAGGTGTTTTAATGAGGAAATAATGTATATACTTGCCACTTTGAGATCATGAGCCATTTTCGGTCGCAGTTTCGTGTCGGGAGTACGGCCATATATTATTACATAACTCGGTCTGATTTCTGCCAGCTCTAGCATTAAAGTCACGGATCTGACATCGTGCTCAGGTCGTGCAAAGCCTATCAGATTATACAAATTATTGTAAAATGAGTCTTTATCTTGGGGTTGGCTTACATCAGTGGGCGCAAGGTATTTACACAAACAATTGTCAGGTTGGCTAATCTCATGTGCAAGCGAAGCTTACGATTATCGACTGTTTGGAAGTGCAACACAGCCGTTTTACCTGCGGCCCAGTAAGAAATCCAACTCCACGATTTGTATCAATATATAGTCTGGTTATTTTTATTTAAATATAGATTATTTGATATACCTGACATGTTAGTGTGGTGGTGACAAGAATTTCTCTTCTTACAGTTCAGAAGTGGGATATCCAAAAACAATCTAGTCGAAAACAATAAGCACTATAAAAAAAGACGAAAAACAAAAAAAAATTCTAGACATATTAAAATAAAATCGAGAACTTATTATCTGGAAAACGTGTTAAGTGTGCTGTTACAACAAAACCGATTATTGAAAGCGCAATATAAAAGTAAAATAACATTTTACAGACGTTTTTGGGGAATCGAGTGGTACATTTATTGAGGCATTGGCCACCTATAGTAGTTCGTACGGACCAACCGCTAGTAGTTCGTTGCGTGTCTTTGCTATGGTCGATTGGAACGCTAAAATTGATGAATATGTGTAAAACATAACCTATTTTTTATTATGTATGCAAAAAAATTGTCAAAAATCTTTATCAAAACTTTTTTGTTAGTCAAGACTGTTGCTACGATGGAAATAAAATTATTTTTATTTTAAATAGAAATAAAAAAAATTATTTTTGAACGGAAAATCGAAGCGGTTCTACACTTCGCCACGTAGTGGTGAAATTATGCGTAACTGCTTCTAGCTACTCGTGAAAAATAGCAAGAGCAGTTGCGAGTAGAAAAATTAGCAAAGACACACAACGAATTATTAGAGGTTCACTAGCGGGTACTATCGGTTGGTCGATTGAAACGGTCAATTGAACCGCTAGTAGTTCGTTGCGTGTCTTTGGTTAATAATCCATAGTAAATTTAGCAAAGACACGCAACGAATTACTAGCGGTTGGTCGATTGGAAAGCAACAATAAAATATGTATTTGTCGATTGTTGTGTAGTAATGGTAGGCTTAAGATTGAAACAATTGCAAACGGAGTGTAGAAAAAGATCGTTGTCAACCAAAGGTAATAAAACAATTTTGATGAAGCGGTTATTCGAAACAGTTATATGTTAAACCGATGACATAAATTCAAAAAGTAAAATGGCGGAACAAGTATTAGAAGAAAATAATTCAAATTCGGAGTAAGATGATTTACACGAATATCTAAATTATTCAACACAGTCTGGTGATTTCGGAAATCGAAACAGGGCGAACGATGATTTGAACGGAAAAACTTGTACAAAAATTTCCAACGTAAAAATTCCAGATAATGGTCACTGCCTACGAATTTTTTTGACTATCGATAAGATCTCACGTCTTGAGCTCGGGTTGCCCGTTCTTTAGAAATCAACACATGGTTGATATGGCTTCGAGTTGTTTTTCGTGGATGTGTCCATGTTTCCAAATAGGTGTTTTAATGAGGAAATAATGTATATACTTGCCACTTTGAGATCATGAGCCATTTTCGGTCGCAGTTTCGTGTCGGGAGTACGGCCATATATTATTACATAACTCGGTCTGATTTCTGCCAGCTCTAGCATTAAAGTCACGGATCTGACATCGTGCTCAGGTCGTGCAAAGCCTATCAGATTATACAAATTATTGTAAAATGAGTCTTTATCTTGGGGTTGGCTTACATCAGTGGGCGCAAGGTATTTACACAAACAATTGTCAGGTTGGCTAATCTCATGTGCAAGCGAAGCTTACGATTATCGACTGTTTGGAAGTGCAACACAGCCGTTTTACCTGCGGCCCAGTAAGAAATCCAACTCCACGATTTGTATCAATATATAGTCTGGTTATTTTTATTTAAATATAGATTATTTGATATACCTGACATGTTAGTGTGGTGGTGACAAGAATTTCTCTTCTTACAGTTCAGAAGTGGGATATCCAAAAACAATCTAGTCGAAAACAATAAGCACTATAAAAAAAGACGAAAAACAAAAAAAAATTCTAGACATATTAAAATAAAATCGAGAACTTATTATCTGGAAAACGTGTTAAGTGTGCTGTTACAACAAAACCGATTATTGAAAGCGCAATATAAAAGTAAAATAACATTTTACAGACGTTTTTGGGGAATCGAGTGGTACATTTATTGAGGCATTGGCCACCTCATTGTGTAACGAATTAATTGTATTTGGGAATCAGTTAATCGGAGCGAGTGAATAGTTGCTTTCCAATCGACCAACCGCTAGTAGTTCGTTGCGTGTCTTTGCTATGGTCGATTGGAACGCTAAAATTGATGAATATGTGTAAAACATAACCTATTTTTTATTATGTATGCAAAAAAATTGTCAAAAATCTTTATCAAAACTTTTTTGTTAGTCAAGACTGTTGCTACGATGGAAATAAAATTATTTTTATTTTAAATAGAAATAAAAAAAATTATTTTTGAACGGAAAATCGAAGCGGTTCTACACTTCGCCACGTAGTGGTGAAATTATGCGTAACTGCTTCTAGCTACTCGTGAAAAATAGCAAGAGCAGTTGCGAGTAGAAAAATTAGCAAAGACACACAACGAATTATTAGAGGTTCACTAGCGGGTACTATCGGTTGGTCGATTGAAACGGTCAATTGAACCGCTAGTAGTTCGTTGCGTGTCTTTGGTTAATAATCCATAGTAAATTTAGCAAAGACACGCAACGAATTACTAGCGGTTGGTCGATTGGAAAGCAACAATAAAATATGTATTTGTCGATTGTTGTGTAGTAATGGTAGGCTTAAGATTGAAACAATTGCAAACGGAGTGTAGAAAAAGATCGTTGTCAACCAAAGGTAATAAAACAATTTTGATGAAGCGGTTATTCGAAACAGTTATATGTTAAACCGATGACATAAATTCAAAAAGTAAAATGGCGGAACAAGTATTAGAAGAAAATAATTCAAATTCGGAGTAAGATGATTTACACGAATATCTAAATTATTCAACACAGTCTGGTGATTTCGGAAATCGAAACAGGGCGAACGATGATTTGAACGGAAAAAACCTAATATTTTTTACAATGCGAACCGAAAAGCAATTTAAGTAAATAATAGACATAAATTAGAATGAGACTTTGAAGCGGAAATGTTGAAACGTGAACGATAGCTATTCGAAAGAGATAAACGTTTATTCAAAAAGGAACGTGAGTTATACTTCAAATCAAACAGAACCAATCCAAATAGTAATCGTGTTAATTTAACACCACGAGATGTTGCGGAAATATTATCAGAATTCGATCCGGCAAACCCAATGTCGATTAGAAGCGGGGAATGGATTTCAAAAATAAATTCTTTGATCGAATTTACGAAATAGATGAACGCGTTGTAATGTTGGTACTAAGCTGAAATCATCTGCTAAAATGGTATACAACGAAACAGGATACATTACGTACGTGGAGTGGATTTTCAATCGGTATTAAAACAAATTTTAAATCGTATTTTAATGAGGTTGTTTTGCATGAAAAATTACGACGTAAATTTCGAAAACGTAAACAAAGTTATATCGAGTATTTTTACGAAATGGTAGCACTGCAACATAACATACCAGATGTGGTCATAATAAGGTATTTTAAGGTCATAATAAGGTAAAGATCGACATAATCGATGAATTAAGAGAAAAATTAGAAGAGTATATGTCCAATAAAAAATTTGATTTACCAGTTGGACATTTTGTTAACCAACATGCGAAACCAAATTATACACCAGTGGCCCTATTCTGGTTTTCCCTGGGAATTGGGAATTGGAAAAAAAAAATTCCCAATTCCCAACTATAATAATTCCCAATATTTTATTCCCCAATTCCCGAAAGTGTATTCTGACGTGCTGGGAATTATTTCCCCTCTGTGAAACAAATAGTTTTAAATGTTCGCCACTAGAGTACCTTTTAAATGGTTTTTTTCATGGTGCGCTATGTTATTATATTTGAATATGATTTAAATATTGACGGATGAATAACAAATTTAAAAAAAAATAGGTGTTTTTGAAAAACAATTAAAAATTTTTTAGGGTGGGAATTATTTTCTACATTCACTATTTATTATGATTATTAGTATTTATGAATGAGCTAATTTTTTTTATATATTAGGGCAGATAAGACCAAATTTATATAAATAGGTGTTTTTGCTTATAAGAAATAATAAAAAAATTTAAATTTATACTCTAGTATTATAATTATGAGTATTTTACCATAAGAAATATGAATTCCCAACAATTTTAATAGGGAAAAATAAACGTCAAAACTGTTATAATTGGGAATTATTTTTTCCAAACCAAATATTTTTCCCAATAGCCAGAATACACTTTTGGAAAAAATAATTCCCAACTGTTATAAAAACGTCAAAAATTCCCAATTCCCTGGGAAAACCAGAATAGGGCCACAGAACGAAAATCAGAGTATCTCGTGATACAGACACAGAAGGGTTTTAGATCTGATGAACTTAAAGTAGAGAAGAACGATACAAATTTTAAAAATAAAGGAGTAGTGTTTTATTGCCATGACTATGGACACATTTCGTTGAATTGTTCGAAACCCAGTCATAGATGTGTGAAGTGTTATCGGGTACACGGTAAAAATGAGACCGAATGCAACAATAAAACGGTTAGTGGGAATGTTGTATTGAAAAATCAAAGCCTCTATACTAAACAGGTTAAACTTGATACAGTTGAGATGTCGGCGTTGATTGATTCCGGAAGTGAGGGATCAATGATACGAAAATCCATTGTGACAGTCGACAGTTCATTTTACATTTCTAAAAATAAAAATAAATTAGCCACAATCAATATAATTTATTTTCGCAATCAAAATAAGTTTAAATCGTTTGTTTACTGACATCTAGAAAATAGTATAAGTTGCATATTTTACTATAATATAAACTATGTATATAGTATATCTTCTCTTTTAATTTACCACAGATGAGTTTTGCTCAGTTTCGGTATTCATTGCATTTTGTTCTTCAGTTCCATCAGGTTTCTCGATTGATTCAGACTTTTCTACATTCGACACTAAATTTTTATAATGTTCAACAGAATCAACATCATAATCAACCGGTTCACTTTCTAGTTCAGGTTGTTTTTCTATTACATGCTCGCTTGTCGGGGAATCCAAGTTTTGAGCTCGTTCAGCAGCTTTCTTTGATTTAATATTTTCTCGTAATCGGTTTCCAAGTCGTGATGTTGCCAAAATTTTGGAAACTTTTTTACTGCCTAACCATCTTTCATGAAAGGACTGACACTCTTTCCCTATCTTTTCGACTTCTGTTGTAGTAGAATTTGCTATTTGAACACTAGTATTATCGGCATTGCTTTGGCTACACTCTTCTTCAGATGATTCATAAATTTCAATAACATCACTTTTATCAGTAGCATTTTCTCCTTTTTCCGTTTTATCATCGCTATCAGTATCTACTTCTGGTTCTGAATCGTCTTTTAACTCGTAATCAAGTTCCTCGTCCGCCAAATCAACAGTTAAATTAGGCTCCAAAATGTTTGCTTCAGAATCTGTTGGATTATTCGTCAAATCTGATTCAATATCTTCAGTTTTAACTGAAATTCGTTTAAAAGGTTCTCCAGACCTCGATGTAACACATTTAACATCAATATTAGGTTGAATATTTTCAGGATCACCGTCTTTTGTATTTTCTGAAGTTAAAAATATTTTTTGGTCGGAATCACGGTCTTCAACTATTTCACCTTCTTCAGGTATTTCATCGTTTTTCTCATTAGATTTTTGTGAACTTTCAGCCGGATTTTGTGTCGGACTAGTTATAACCTTGCCACTTTCTTTCTCGTCATCCGAATCAGTTATCGAATATGTTTCGGGACTTTGAACAACAGTAATAATATCAGGAGAACTACTACCTCGTTCATCAACTTTTTCAACATGATCTTTCGGGAGCATCTCATTTTTACAATTTAATTCGCCAGTAGTAATAGATGATTCTGAGTTAGACTTCACCTCAAATTTATTATCCTCATTCACAGATGCACTCGGCTTATTTTCTCGTTTTATAAAGTTCCGTTTAAGGCGAATCGGTTGTGGTTGTGGTACCAGCCTTTGTGTACTTGTCACTTCGTTTTCGTCGTTATGATCGAGCTCAGGAAATATTTTCTGATAATTAATAGGCCGCTTATCTTTCTTAGATTTACTTTGATGAGGCTTTACATTTGCCTTCGATGGCGATATCGGATTTAAATGACTCTCATCTTCGACCTCAGAGTCTAATTCGATTTTTGTAATGGGTTCGAGAGCAAGTTGTGAACGAATAGCGCGTGCTCGGGCTTGAAGTTCGAGTAGTTCAAGAACAGATATTTCTTTGTTATCAGTATTGCCTGTACTTTTTTCATTCATTTCATCATCAGATGAAATTTCTTCTAGCGAGATACATTCTTTTCCGCTATCCCGATCCGAACCATTATCAGACGATGAATCTGTATCACTCGGGCATTCGGTAGCATTCAATATGGATAATAAACGCTTTTTAGAAATACCCAACAACTCATCGAGGCAACACTCTTGTATTTCCTGAATTGAACGACCCGCTAATACCTCAGGGCATATTGATTTTATATATTTACTTTTCAGACACGAAAAAACTTGCCGAATCAATTCAACAGGATCACTGACATACGCTTCCAATGGTTGTAGTTCGATCTTTTCAATTTTAGTTTCAGAAACTTTTTTAATTTTTGATTTTTTATTTGTTATCGACATAATTGCACAACTAAATCAAACTATTTTTATTTATAAATTAAAATTACTTTTGACATTTTATTTAAACAAACAGCAAATGTCAAAATAATAATGCGTTTACATGCAGCTCTATCTTCAGAAAATGAAATATGTCAACCCTGATTTGATTTTATTAAAGTTCAGTGGAATTTCGACAATGTAACTAGACTTTTTTAAGTAAAGTTTATTTTAATCATTATTCATCTCACAAACATTTCACTTTTGTCAAATTTTTATGTAGAGTACAGTAAAATAAAATTAAATACTTAAAATAATAAAGCCAAAAAATATTTGAACAATATAAATTAAAATGGCTACCGGTTAAAATAACAATTTTCGCTTGTATTTTATAGGTTATCATCTTTTTTGAAATAAAATCAATTGTATTTATTGTTCTTTCTCTTATGGTTTCATTGAGATTTCTTCTGTATAATCAAAAGAAAAATACAAACATTTTATTTATATTTTATTTATTTGAGTTCAAAAATAGCCATCTTTGTAAATTTAATGTACCACCAGTGTGTTTTTTATATCTGTGGTATAGATATAAAAGGTCATAAGCATAACTGTTTTTCATCAAATGTTCGGCAGCGCTTGTTTATAGTTTAGATGCGTGTCTGAAAAAAATCATCAATTCGAGAGTTCTGGATCTTCGAATATTAGTAGATATTGTAATAAAGTTTCTAGGAATCACCCGCAACTAGCGTTTATTTGTACCATTTTTTGGTTTTTTCGAAAAATACCTTACCTTTAAGTATTTAAAATTTTAATTTAAATCGGAATATGTCACATATTACCTTTTATTTCTATAATCAATTAGGAAACTCAAAATAGCTGAAGCTATGACGATATAAACATTTTTATTTTGTACTTATATATTTTTTAATTCATGTTATTGTACATATAAAACATAAAATAAATTATATTAAAATATAATAAAAATTCAATTAATAAATGGTATTGGTTCCAAATAATAGTTCCAGCTTTAGGGCTTAATATTTGAATAGATTCTTTGAATCTTAACAAAACTCTTAGACGTCATCTTCATCATTTTCCACTAAATCGGGATGGATATCGGGTGCATCTTCTGTAATAAGGTTTTTATAAAACTCGTGGAATTCAGAAGATATTAGTGGCAATAAATTTATTAAATCTTTTTTACGCGGGTTAATAGGTAGTGGTCCATTGTAGCATGGTGTTACGTGATTAACACTTACTTTCGAAATTCCTCGACGTCCAACATTTAATGTTTTAAAAGGCTCTGTCGAACTAAGCGAATTTTTGTATTGAATAGACCTAAACTCTTTTGTATATCTAACCCAGTTTACTTTTTTCCATACGATTTCCATCCGTATCAATGTTTCGAAAAAGAAAGTGTGTCTTCGTTAAGTTTGAAAAATTCAAAAACTGCGGAAAATTCATTTCAGTTACGTGGAATGCCTTATGTGAACGTACTGACCGTACAAACTGAAACCAGTCATGTGGATGATGAATATTAACAGAAGTTTTTTTCTTTTGCTTTTCTATGATACCATGATCTGAATTGTATTCCATGTGCGTGTATCCAACTTCTAAAAATTTGTGATTAATAGTTTGGATATGTTCGTTCTGTTGCATTAGCACTAAAATCATAGATGAGACAAAAGAATTTTTGTTTTGTCCAGGGCAGGAATCGCTGTAAAATGTTAAAGTAGTAAGTGATGAAGGCAATGTTTTAATATAGTTGAACAAACACGAATCTATCTCATTTCCACCTCTGTTGCCAATGGCTTCATGCCACACATGATTAACAACATGATTTGATACGCAATCATGTATGGTTAGATTGAAAGTCCAGAGACTTCGCTTGTAAAAAGATATAGATGTATTTAAAAGTGGAGTGGGCAAGCACTTTTGTAGGTCAAATGTATAAATTCCTTTTGATTTGTCTATTAATGCGGCAGCTTTATCAACTCGTTTCTCATCATATGCTAAATCAGCTTGTTGGTGATGTATACGTTGCTCTTCTAGCAAATTTGTTCGTTCAACACCTTCTGTAGCTTTAATTTTGCAATTAAGAACGTCACATTTGTTACATACGTCGATGCTGGGTTTTTTTTAAACTTTATATTCATGGTCTTAAATATTCGCTTGTAAGTCCAGATGGAAACTGGTTTGGATTTATTTTCGGTATATAGTTTGTACATCTGCGATAAATTTAAATCGGCGTGGAAATATCTTTTGTCTGTATCTCTTCTTGAATAATGAGACTGATACGCTGGAAACGAATTTATGTGATCTTCAATTGATTTTATTACATCTTCTGGTATCATGATTGTGGTGGTACAGTGTGTTCCCCTCAGGTCCGTTGAAACGAATTCTGGCTGGTTAAACTGTTTATTTGTAATTGTAGTTAAAAACTTAACTGTTTCGCCGAATGCTTTGGGAAACATTTTTCTATATTTTTGATTTTTTGTATTTATTGCAATACGTCTTTCAATCTCTTCAGCCATTTGTTCAACAGAAATGTCATTTCCACTACCTGAAGAGCTTTCTCGACATTTTGGTTGTTCATAAATTGGGTCATTATCACTATCATCAAATACCGAATTGTCAGAATCCTCAGATGGACTTTTGTTGCTTTGTTGTGCTGTAATTGTTACATTTTATATTATTTGCTTAACAAAAGAAAAAATATTGCCTACCTGTATTGTCACTATTGTCACTACCTGTATGTCACTGTATTGACACTTTTTTTATTACATCGGAAAAATCAGAGAGATAAAAAGAAAGCCTTTTCCGTTTTTTTATTTTATCTGATCGATCCGATTATTTTTGTGTCGTTTTAATTTTATCTGAGCATTCTCGGATCGTCAATTTTCTATCTGAACTGAATTATTTTTCAGATAGTTCGGAGAAAAAACATATATCAAAATTTTCACAGCTAAGATGGTGGACGCTATGGAAAATAGTAATCAATAAATTAATTTATTATTATTTTAATAATGTTTTTATTAATATAAAGGATTTTTCATGATATATAGCAAAATTAAATGGACTTCACATAATATTTTGTTTTTATTGAATGAAATGTCAGTCAGTTGTCAAATGCATATGTCAATTAGTTGTCTAATTTTCAGTGGTCTTTACACATTTTCAGTACAGTGTATAAAAATCAGAAAAGGGATTTTCAGATAAAAAATTATCGGATTTTTCGGATAAATTATCTCTCTGATTTCTCTGAGCTCTCCGATACAATAAAAAACAGGCCAATAGAGATAAAAAAGGTAACAAACTGAGTTATGACCTTTTATTTCTATACCACAGATATAGTATGCCCAGTAGGGCTAATCCAAAAAATATAGAACACTTGCAATGCACTGCAAATATTTTCATTCTGTTTTCAATTTTTTCACACGAATGTAAACATTAAAAGAAATTCGTATCGATATACAAATTTTTCACTCACACATACAAAAATTAACAAAGCGATTTGCAAGAAAATAGTCGCGCATAGTACTTTTTGCTTTGCAAATATTTCATATGCAACAAAATCGAAAAATTTCTTGTATTTTGTTCAACCCTGCATTAAATACTTTCAAACAAATTTATTTTCATTTTAAATATTGACCAAGCGTTAAATATCATTTGAATATTTGGATTATTTACGCTGTGCAATTGTTATTAAGATTAAAAGTGCCCAACCCAATTGTATTTGACGAAATAAGAGAGTGAAATTATGTTAAATAAATCAGATAAATAACTTTTTAGTCTTTTATTTTCAAATATTAAATGCTATCTCTGCCGTTATATGATCTGTCTGTTATAAAATATTCTACTAGAATATTTTGCATTTCCTTTGCGGTTCAAGAATTAATTCTTCTTCGATGAAGTAATGTAAACACAAACGGTTGTTTATAAGATTTTATCTAGTTAATATTTATTTTAATAACTTTTCAAAATAATCAAAATAAATATTCAAAAACTTAAAACACAATTAGATCGCGCTTTTAATATATGTCAAAAATATATACACACACAAAAGTATTATATACTTACACAGAAACTAACAAAAAAAAACAAAATTTCCCTTTACAAATATTTGCATACATACCAAGTGCAAACCATGACATGCATGCCAAGTGGAATATTGTCACAGAAACTAACAAAAAAAAACAAAATTTCCCTTTGCAAATATTTGCTATGCATGCCAAGTGGAAACCATAGTTACATTCCTTGAAAATGTAGTAAGAAACCACATCAGTTTCGTATATGACTATATTTTAAGTTTTCATTACAAAAGATAATTTAATCTAACAACGGGTCTGATCAACACTCTGTACAGTTTCAGCTTATCCGCATTTGCAAGATATTTTGATTTCAGCAGTGGACGTAGAGGATATAAAGCCCGATTGCCATCGGCAAGCCGAACTTTGATATCCTCTCCCACACTATTATCGTGAGTAATGAGAGATCCATGATACTTGAATCTCATCACTCCTTCAAACGTATGGTTACCACTACTGAAATCACTTCCGATTTGGTCTCTAAAACCAGAGATCATATATTTTGTTTTGGACTCATTGATTTTGAGACCAACGGACGCAGAAAACTGTTTCAGTGGATCTAGTATCTCTTTTACTCCGTTGCCATTCAATCCAATCACACAGATATCATCTGCATAAGCAAGAAGTTGATTGGATTGTCGGAATAACATATTGTTTGCACTTTTACGAAGGATGTATTCTAACATGAGATTAAAAAGTATCGGGGGCAGCGCATCTCCTTGTCGAACACCAGAAGTGATTGCAAAAGCTCTCGATAGCCTGTTCTCAACTTTAACACAGCATTGTGATTGCGTTACTGTCATACTTCACAGATGTACGTATTTTTTAGGTATTCCTAAATATTCAAGCGCATACCATAGCTTCTCTCGATTGATCGAGTCATAGGCTTGCTTGAAATCTAGGAACACCTGGTGTACATCGCGAGATGTTTCGTAGTACTTGGAAAGAATCATCCGTAGCGAAAAAACTTGATCTTGAAAAAACTTGAGTGACTGACCGATTTTTACGAAATCCTCCTTGGAAGTCACTGACAATTTCCTCCGCCAGAGGAGTAATTCTTCCCAAGATGATGGATGACAGTAACTTATATGCTGTGCATAGGAGAGCTATACCGCGATAATTCTCGCACTTCAAGCGATCACCCTTCTTGAAAATTGGGCATAACGCGGCCACTTTCCAATCGTCAGGCATAACTTCATTTCGCCATACCAATCGAATAAGGTCGAAAAGACAGTTCCACAAAGTTAGCCCTCCGAATATCAAGAGCTCTGAATTAATGCAATCAACCCCTGGCGAACGATTTTTCTTTAATCTCTGCATGGCCATTGTGAATTCCTCATAGGATGGATCCTCAATGAACATTTCTGCGGTCTGTGTTTGAGGGTATTCAAATACAGCTTGTTATACATGTGGAACATTAAGTAGATCAGAATAATGTTCACGCCATGTATCGAGTACCGCATCGACGTTAACACAGAGGTTTCCATCCTGGTCCCGAATGGCAGTTGACCGAGATCTTAAGGTATGGTGCAATTCGGTGATTCCTTTAAAGAAACCACGCGAATTGTGCTCATTGCTGAGTTGTCGTACTCTTAAGACCTTAGCCTTCCACCGTTCGCGCTTCTTCTATCTACAAATGCGTTTAGCTGTCCTCCTAGCAAGGACTGCTTTGTTTTTTCTTGCAATTGTAAACCGAGTCTGCGCTTCGTTGTGGGCTATATTTCGTTGCTCAACAGCAAGACGACACTCCTCATCAAACCAATCATTTTCGGGCTTAGTTTTCACTATACCGAGAACGTGCTGGGCAGCATCGACAACCGAAGTTTTCAATACTTCCCAGACACTGTTCACATCATCAGATTGGTAATTGGATCGCATAATGCTATTGCTGACAAGTTCTTGATATTTTCGTTGCGTTTCTTCATTTATCAGACCTTCACAGGAGAATCGCGTTGTATATTCTCCTGTTCTCCCTGACTTGTACGAAAATTTCCATCGTAGCTTTGCAGTGACCAGTAATGATCGCACTGCCTACGAATTTGGTTGACGACCGATACGATCTCACGTCTTGGACAACCTGAGCCCGCCCTTTAGAAATCAACACATGGTCAATTTGGCTTCGGGATGTTTTACGTGGATGTGTCCATGTTTCTAAATGGATGTTTTTATGAGGAAATAATTTGCTTACCGCTTTGAGATCATGAGCGATCGCAAAGTACATCATTCTTTTCCCATTTTCGGTCGCAGTTTCGTGTCGAGAGTACGGATCTATATTATCGCATAAGTCGGTCTGATTTCTGCCAGCTCTAGCATTAAAGTCACCAATCACCAATCTGACATCGTGCTCGGGTATAGAGCCCATCAGATTATCCAAATTATTGTAAAATGACTCTTTATCTTGGGGTTGGCTTACATCAGTGGGCACATGTACACAGACAATCGCCAGGTTGGCTAATCTCATGTGCAAGCGAAGCTTACACATTCGATTATCGACTGCCTGAAAGTACAGTACAGCCTTTTTTTACCTGTGGCCCAATGAGAAACCCAACTCCAAGATTTCCGAGGTCATCTCCACTGTGTAGCAACGTATATCCCTGGGACACATGGTCTCCACTTTTAGGCCATCGAGTTTCTTGAAGCGCTACGAGTTCCAACCGATACTCCTTCATACATGTGATAAGGCCGTCAAACGCGCCAGGTTTTCGAAGTGACTGCACGTGCTGATCTTCAATCTCTTTCAGGTATTTAAGCGGGGGGTCATTATTTTTTTGGCGGTATCCGATTTTTTTTTGGTTGTTGACATTTTTACAAATTTTGAAATTTTACGGATGCGGGTCGTCAGCCCAGCGATCCAACCAGATTTAGTCGCCTCCTACGACAAACCCTGGATACTGTGGTGGTATTCTATGGGTCTCATGTTTCGTTTGTAAAATTTACGAAACACGAATGCCCCCACCCACAGGGTTAAATTTTTCCAATATAGATGTTTCTAATCTACCACTAGTCTGTAGCTCTATTCCTTTTTTTTCATTTCTTGTTAGAGGTATGCATTCAGTATAAGGAGTTTGAGATGGTGCTGATATTTTCAGTAAAATTTAAGAGATTTTAATGCCTAATGGAAGTAATAACTTTGACATGTGTATTGAGGTACCATATATGCTTTACCATGTATGGACCATATGTACTTTTCATTCTTTATACAAATTATAAGAATTAAATAAATAAATAAACAAACAATATGTTTAAATCATAAAATAGAGTAGTTAAAACATCGGCATAGAAAATAAAAGTTAGACTATTTTTCATAATATAATTGCATGTATAGATTATATTATCTATATAGGAAGAAGTAATTCCTCTCATAACCGAATCACATTAAAATTATAGAAATTGATCGTAAATTCAGAACAGGTACAGTTGTGATTGTTTATAAAAAGATGATTTTATTCTTAATGGAAATATTAAAATATCATAATCGGGTCCATATAGTCAGCAGAAAATATTCAATAATAATAATTAAATACATAAATAATAAAGTCGATAGTACTTAGACAGAAATAATTTCTAACATTATAAATAATTATAATGGCGCCAGTTGTAGCTTAATGGTTAAGAGAGTTTCTCATCACGCCGTGGTCTCGCATTCGATTCCCGCCGTTGACCAAAAGTTAACATGCAACCGGATGACATAAAAACGCGTTTGTGTGTAAAACATTCGTTGGGCTGACCTACAATGTGCACCAATCGTTCAGAAACTGGTTCGTAAGGTCTCAGTTGAGACGCGGTAAGGGCCGTTTACGGTCTATTAGCAATAGGTTATTTTTAAATAATTAAAAATTTAATAAAACGTTGATGGTTTTATATATATAATCTATATATATAATATATATATATATATATATATATATATATATATATATATATATATATATATATATATATATATATATATATATATATATATATATATATTATGGCGGCATCGTTTATACAAAATCCTATAAATCTTAACAAAAATGTAATAACTTTTTATTTTTATTTTTATGGCTATGCATAGTTATGAATTAATTATTAACCTTGACTTTTATATAGAATAATAAGTTATTATTTTGCAGTACAACATTTCAAATTCCGACGACAACTTCAGTCAACAACAACAATGTTAATCTTAAAAACTCTATAAATAGTAGAAGAACTTATTTTCCTCCGCAATTATCGTAATACATAAAAACATTATTATTCGATCTGTAAGTAATAATCAGCATAATAATTTTTTAAATAAACATAAAAATTTGATCAAAATATAATTAGTGTGCACTAAATAGACCATAACTATTTAACAACCTCGTTTACTATTGACATCGCCTATCGTTTTATTCTTTAGCCCATACACAATTTTCCGCGCAATTACAATAGTTTCCCCCTTTTTCTGTTTACATATTCATTTAGATTTACGAAACCTACAAAAGGTAAAGTAAATAAAGAAAATAATATCCATGTCCAATTTGAAAACTAAAAAAAACTATTTAATAGATAAATAAACAATCATGCATATTTAATGAATCAAATTTTCAATGCAAACAATGTTACGACTAAGATACGATTATAAATACAAGATTGATAAACAATATTCGGTTTAGTAGTTCGTGCGATTTATAACTGAAATTAGCTTATCTCTAGCAATAATACCGTTTTTTGAGTTAAGTAGATAGAAATCGAATATTCAAAAATCGAATAGAAATCGGATATTTTAGTAATCGAATTGAAAATATGCATCCACCTACAAGTATAAGCGTTGCCAGTGCTTCCAAAGGATTAACGGGATATTCATTTATATTTGGATTTCAAATACTTTTGTTGATTTTATTTGGATTATTGACTGACTATCATGAGGACTTATTACCTGGAAACGAGTCGAGCAATTCGAAAACGGATAGCCGAATGCTGAAATATTCACGTACGTATTACATAATTTTCAACTGGCCATAGTGCAAATACATAATAAATGTGCGTGAAAATTAATACGATATGTGATAAAAAATTATTAATAAAATAATAATTTAAATTAAAAATTAACACACCTTAAAGTGTGTGTAGGGTGGTGATGATCATATGATATATAATAACCAAAAATATTATTTTAAAATTTAAAACAATATTACATGATTTTAAAATAAACACTTAATAATATTTAAAAGTGTACGGTGCTACATTTTATTTTACTTAGTATTACGAAATTATACTAAAATCAAAAGCTTAATTTAAAATTAAAATCCTAGTCAAGAAATCTGACTTACTAATAATTTTGGAGTTTAATGAACAATATTAACATAGGCAAATCAATATATAATATCTGTGGTACACCAGTCAATATTTTACGAGTTTTGAAAACTGTTTGGTCGTCTAATGTATTTAAATAGTTATTTATGGCTCGATTGGCTCATTGTGAGTTCCCTTCCCAGACGTACACCCTCAGTCCCGAAATCTGTTTGTCGTCAAATAGGAATATATGATTATTCAGATAGCAATGCCCAATTATCGTCTCCAAAACAAGTTTCGATCAAACAGTACTGGCCAATCGCCTTTAGAGCAGCTTGGCTGCAAGAAAGTTACATAAAATAATTTCCCTGAAACGTGCTTCGTTGGTTGTGTGGTGGTGCCACACCTCCCCCCCCCCCCCCCCTCTCCATATTTGACAGTGCCCAGAAGAGCTAGGAAGATGGTCTTTGTAGACGAGCGATGTTTGAATGAAGTGATCATACTTTAAATGAATTGACCAACATCCATATGATCACTACCATAACATCGAGCTTTATAGTTCTCATTTTGTCTTCATAAAATATTATTCAAAATCTTTTCTTGCAATCAAAAATTCTTCTTCTGCAGGGTTTGAAACACAGCTAACGATATTAATAATTATTTTCATTCAATCAAATAAAATATTTGATATTTTAATTAAAAAATATTCCTTAAAGTGGAATTATTTATTTTTATACATTAAATATATTTCGGCAACCAAGTTGCCATCTTCAGTAAGTCACATATACAAGGAATTCTAAATATGAATTTCAACAATTATTTTAAATTTTAATTCACCCTATATTGGTGTTTTTATTTGATTTTATTTCGTTTTTGGTTATAAGTACAATAAATTGAATGAGTTCTATTTTGATATTTCTTGGTAAAGTGGAAACCATCTGGTCTCGATAGATTTGGTTTAAATCTTATGCTAGGAATTAAAACTTTAGTCTTAAAATAATGCCTACGACACAAGCTAACAATCTATTGACTAGTTAATCTTCAATTGCTAATTAACCTTCTTAAATACAAATAATACAAAACTCCAGACTTACGAAAGATCTAGACAGTCTACAACACCGCAGAGATGTTACAGAGCTCTGCGTGTTCTATAGATTGATAAATGGCAAATGTTCTGCAGAATTAAAGGAGAAAATACCACCATTAGTTACGCCAGGACGGGTAACACGAGGAACGGTCAATGCGCATAGGTTAACGGTGAAGCTGCCGAAACCTCGAACTGGAGGTACAAAGCGAAAATTCATTCATCGAACATCCAGGAAGTGGAATTCGTTATCCGGTTTTCAGTTTCCGTTGGAGTATAAAATACACAAGTTTAAGGCAGCTATCAACTTTTACTTGAAGGACCGCGCGTTGGGTGCATTAGCTCTGACAGTTACAAGGAGCTAGGACTGTCTAAAAGTCCGCCCTGAACCCAATTAAAGCTAAATATAAAAAAAAATTCATAATTTGGTGAGATGTTTTTCTATAATGAAGAAATAACAGTTCATGTATACTTACGTTAATTTTTAATAAATTACTATACCACTAATATATGGTATTTTCTGCAATTTGCAAAATACTCATTTAAGTATTTTATACAAATGATTTAGCTATTATTGAATCACCAAGGTAACATATTACTTCTGTATTCAGATGGTAAATGCCAAGACGTTCGAAAACTAAATTTAAAAATTGAAACTAATTGTTATGAGCTTAAACCAAGTTCTATAAGGAGACACAATAAGACTTCTTTAGGTATTTTTTAATGTAGTTATTACCAAAAGGTATGAATTTTGTTTATAGCTGAGCGTTTCATTCAGATTGATACGTCCTTTCTTCAAATAGAACAAATTTGTTTTGAACTAATACAATAATTACAGCCATATACATGTAATTCTCATTGTAAGTACTGAATTGAAGTAAACTCTAATGTTATTATCTCGATAGTTGATGTTTATAAATATGAACATTTCAAAAATGTGAATAGATGATGTTTCGTTTGAACTACAAATGTACCAAACATCATTTATATATATATATATATATATATATATATATATATATATATATATATATATATATATATATATATATATATGTATGTATATATAAATATACTCATATATTGATAAGAAATGCTTAAAAAAATTACAATTTTTTGCCTAATCATGCGGTGAATTTAATAAAATTGGTACAAAGGCGATCATAAACAATATATATTTATGCACTCGTATATACCTCTTTTCACTATATAATTTGGGTTTTACCACCGTATGACCAAGACTAATAAGCAGTGTTATTATTTTCTTAATATTAAAATCGTCAATGATTTTTTGTATATCTAAAATTCAATATGCTTCAAATGCATGACCTTTATCTTAAGAATAACCTCAACAAGGTGATTACACGGTATCGAAAATTTTTAAACTGTGTTTGTTATAAATCTTTAAAGTTATAAAATAAGATTTTGAATTTATCAGACAGTCTAAGTGGCGATCGAAAATCAAGATGAGTCATGAAGCAACATCAATTGAAGAATAACTTGCCCACTTTCCTAGGGACAAAATTAAGTTTAGCTGAAAAATATGAAGAGTAACTGAAGTAGTTTGAGGGAAGAACTTTTCAAAAATTATTTCTACCAATAAATAACTGCGCTCACAATTGAGTAATGCTGTGATTGTTAAATTTGTTAGATTTAGTAAAAACATGTTTAACAACATTTTTTAAGAAAATTTTGATAAATTAAATAAATCGGAATTTGCAGAGAACGGCTGGTTTTTAACAAATCGGAGAGATGTGCCAAGACGTACAACAAAATCACACCATTATAACGAATGGGTAATCGAGAAATAAGCCCAAGAATTTTGGTTCATTTAAATCATTTTCACTGATGAAGTTGCAATTACCCGAGACTTATGTATAAATTTACATAAAACACATTTCTAGTTTTCAAGAAATTTCATTTGAAAATTATAAACAGATACCCAGATAAATACACCGTTAATGTTTGGTGTGATTTATTTGGAGATGAATTACTAGGACCGATAATACTGCCAGATAGATTAGATGGTCAAAAAATATTTAAATTTCTTATAAAACCAATTCGAAGAACTTTTTGAAGAAGTTCCGTTGGTTTATCTGCGATCTATGTAGAGAAACGTTGAATTACATTTAAATAATTTGTTTCCAAGTCAGTGGATTGGACTCTGAGGGCCAATATATTGGCCGGCAATATCACCGGATCTAAATCCATTCGAGCTTTTCTTTTGGAGCCATTTAAAAACTAATTTTATTCTTCTGCTATCCCAAATAAGGAAACCAAAATGCTCAAATATTTAAAGCTTGTAACGAAATTAAACGAGACAGAAACGTTTTCGTAAGAGTTCGCAATTCGTTTATGAGGAGCATTCGAAATATGTAACAGTTAAAGGTGATCATTTTGAGCATTTGTTATACATTTTTCGAAATATTATTACTTACTTATATTATTACTTATTTTTAATGTCAAAATACTATTATAATAAATCAAATTCTAAATTTTTATTGGGAACTTTTAATTTTTTTTTAGATAAAATAATTTTGCAAATAATCACACACTGTTTGCTTTTCTGAAAGTTAAGAGTCTGAACTATGTTTTAATATTTACGTAGACTAATTGTTAAAAGATAAATGGTACAGAAACAAAAAAATTTCTTAAAAAATCACAATATAAAAGTTTTGTTTAAATTTGAAATACTTTTTAAGTAAATATTCATGAATTATAAAGGGTCATCCAAATGTGACGCCTAGATCTCAGCAGTATATAATTTTTACACGTGACATCTTTTCAAATGACATAAGCCATTTTGTTTTATTAGAAGGTAGTACAGTTTCAACCATGGACAGGTACACATTGCAACAACGCGTTTACATCATTAAAACTTATTATGAAAATGGGCGTTCTTTGAAAAATACCCATCGCAAAATTCGTGATTTTTTTGGTGTAAATAATCGGCCAAATCAATCTTCAATTCAAAGATTAGTGAAAAAATTCGATGAAACTGGTTGTGTTACTAATAAACCAAAAAGTGGAAGACCAAAAACTGTACGCACAAATGAAAATATTGCTGCTGTTAGTGAAAATGTAGAAAATGAACCGACAACATCAATTTCGCGTCGTTCGCAAGAATTGGGCATATCTTATGGCTCCTTATGGAGGATTTTGCATAAAGATTTGCATTTACACGCTTACAAAATTCAATTAACCCAGAAATTAAAAGAAAGAGACCATTTACAACGTCGTAATTTCGCTAGTTGGATTATTGAACAACGAACGACAGATCCATTGTTTTCAAGCAAAATTTTATTTAGTGATGAAGCTCATTTCACAATGGATGGATTCGTCAACAAGCAAAATTGTCGTATCTGGGGTGATGAAAATCCTCGTGTTATTCATGAAAAATCTCTACACCCACCAAAAGTTACTGTTTGGTGTGCATTTTGGGCAAATGGAATCATTGGGCCACTCTGCTTCGAAAATGATGCTGGAAATGCTGTTACTGTGAATGCTGAGCGATACCAATCAATGTTGAGAGACTTTTTATGGACACAGTTGAGTCATATTGATGTGTCTGACGTCTATTTCCAGCAAGACGGTGCTCACAACTCGACAAAACATTACGTTTTTGCAATCAAAATTTCCTCAACGTGTAATTTCACGAAATTCAGATTTCAATTGGCCTCCAAGGTCATGTGATCTAACACCATTAGATTTTTTTTGTGGGGTTTTTTGAAAAGTCGAGTGTATGCTAACAAGCCACAAACAATTAATGATCTAAAGAACAACATTCAAGTTGCAATTCGTGAAATAACACCAGCAACATGTCGGAAAGTCATTAAAAATTTCGATATTTGGATTGATGCCTGCAGACGCAGTCGTGGTGGACACTTGAATGATATTCTATTCCACGTATAATTGTAATGGATCATACTTTTAATAAAAAAAAACAGCTTGAAAAAATTGCAAATAGTTTGTGTTTTATTTAAAAGAAACATGTAGGCGCGTTTTTTGGATGACCCTTTACTTTAAATAAAAGAAAATTTTATCGCCTTTTTAATGATATGAGTCTTGCGAAAAACAAATAGTCATTTCTCGAGCTATTAATTTAATTTTAATACAAGGTGCTACGTTGGAAGGCGCCTCTTCAAACGTCTATAACTTGATATGCGTTTGAAGAGGCGCCTGCACAAAGAGCTTCACAGTGCGAAGTAGTAAAAGTTAAGTCGTCTTTGATCAAAAAATGCAACCGTACCATTCGTGTCAGTCACATTCGGGACACCCTGTATAGGAGTTTTTGTTTTCATTAGTCAGAATAATGTACATAATCAAAGGCATCGTTGTCATTTTGACACAATCGCTTGTAGAGAGATGGAAAAGAGATTAAAAATCCTTAAATGGTACTAAATTTTTTGTAGTGTGCGTTTGTTTTTCAAAATAGACATTATTAGTGTTAGTGAGAAACGAGTAATTTTTGAATTTTTTGTATATGGATTTTTTTTGTTTAACAATACACTCTAAGGTTGATATTTTTATTCGATTGTGCTCGTACAAATAAAATAAGCAGACTTGTGTAAACACACACACTGCGACGACTTTGAGTTCGGTTCTTGTCTTTACTATGGACGATTGAAGCGCTAAAAATGGATAAGTATGATTAAAACATAACCTATATGAGTAAAACATAACCTATATTATATTATAAAATCTGTCATAAATCTTTATCCAAATTGCCGCTACTAAGAAAATAATAGTATTATTATTTTAAAAATAAATAGAAAAAAATATTTTTGAACAAAACAGTGAACAAAATTCTACACTAAGCCGCGTAGTGGTGAAATCCGTAACTGCTTCTAACTACTCGTGAAAAATAGCAAGAGCTGTTACGAGTAGTAAATTTAGCAAAGACTTTGCTAAATAACCCATAGTAAATTTGGAAAAGATAAGAACCGTACTCCTAGCGGCTCACTATAGTGGGTACTAGCGGTTGGTAGATTGGAAAGCAACTAATATTAAAATTTCATAAAACATTTATTAGCGTAGTTAATAAATTACTAGGTTAAATGTGTAATGCCACTGTTGAAATCTTATTTAAAATACTAATTAAGTAAACAAAAAATAAACTTGTTTTTGCAATTTCTTCGTTTTTTAACATTAATTTTTAATTCTAAAATTTTCAATTAAAACTATTATTAAGAATGTTAACAAAGGTATAATATTAATTATTAATATATTCATATATTGATATATTCACTACCATTTTTATTACTATTAAGAAACTCAATTATTCTACTATTAACACACGGCCAATAAAATAATTTGTTGACATCCATTTCCTCTATTTACAAGTTATTTGTTAGTAGATCCCTTATTGAATTTTCAATAAAACAATTTAGATAAACCTTAATTTTTTTTGATAAGAAGTTACATGACCTGTTTAAATATAAATTATAATTTACGGGTTTTGCTGCTAATAACACAGCTTCACTTCAGATTAATTTACCATTGCTGTCTAGCACACCTACACTTAATTCGCCTACAACTATAATTTAATATATAATTTTGTTTAGTATAGTAAACATTTATCATATGAAATTTATATAAATTCACCTTTAATTATAATTTGACAAACCTTATAACGTAGAAAGTTATTACTAATTTATAAATTGAATTGAACTTATTTTCCAACATTTGAGTATGCAAACATGTCATATAATCCTTGCTCTATAATCTTTGAAACTCAATTTATATGGTTTCATAAATAATAAGCCTATCGAAATTCCAATTATTTATATATGCTTAATTACAAATTTTATATTAACTTTTGAATTATGATTGTAAACATAATAAATTATTTATTCACTAAAGTATCCTACATTTTTTATTAGTTGTGGGGTAATTAGGTAATTAGAGCAGACGTATACTATATCATATTCTACTACCTATACGTATATGACATTAATCGATTTAGATTAAAATACGAAGAAACAATTGCTTAGCTCTTAGATTTATAAATTAAATTTTTATTTTTATTTAATTTTAGAATTTCAAGACATTCATGTTATGATATTTATTGGTTTTGCTTTTTTGATGACATTCTTGAAAAAATATGGCTACAGTGCAACAGGATACAACTTTTTATTGGGTGCATGTCTTATTCAATGGGCGATTATTATGCGTGGATGTTATACGCTGAAAGAAGGTAAAATTGGAATTTCACTCAGTAATTTATATGGTGCTGATATTACAGTAGCAGCTGTATTAATTAGTATGGGAGCACTATTAGGCCGAACCACACCAATACAATTATTAGTTATGGGTATTTTTGAGGTCGCAATTTTTGCAGCAAACGAATATTTCCAACTAGATTATCTAAAGGTTTCATATAATGAAATAGTATTTTATTATAATGAGTCATTAAAATTTATACTTATATATATATGTATATAGATAGCTGATGCTGGTGGTTCAATAACAGTGCATTCTTTCGGTGCATATTTTGGATTGGCTGTAAGTTTCGTAATTAGACCAAAGAAAGATCAATATTTAACGGGGCCATTAGAAGGACCATCTTACATATCAGATATATTTGCAATGGTTGGATCAATATTTTTATGGATATACTGGCCTAGTTTTAATTCCGTGCTACTCGACGGAGCAGAACAAGAACGTGCTATAATAAATACATACTTAAGCTTAGGTGCAGCAACTGTAACCACGTTTATGTTATCGGTAATGGTGAGTCATGAAAAAAAATTCGATATGGTTCATGTTCAAAATTCGACATTGGCCGGTGGTGTAGCTGTTGGTGCATGTGTTAACATGTTGATTAGCCCTCATGGCGCTATATTGATTGGAACATGCGCGGGAATTATTTCAGTATTGGGTTACAAATATTTAACGGTAAATAACAATAATCTACAGTAATAGATTCGAGACTACATAATTATTTTCACATACTTAGCCGGCACTATATTCTAAATTTGGAATTTCTGACACATGTGGAGTTCATAATTTACATGGAATGCCTGCTGTACTTTCGGCATTATTTTCAGCGGTTTATGCGGCAATGGCTACTGAAGTTAAATACAAGGATTCATTATATATTGTCTTTCCCGCAATGAAAAATATAACTATGACCTCAATAAATATGACAATGATGAGTAATGAGAAGCCTAACTCAAACGATACCATGTCTGAAATGGAAGAAATATTGGGAGTAAGTATTGTATATTATTCTATGGACCCTTATATAGCAAATAATTTTATTATTCATTTAATATTAGGGCTACAATCGATGTGCAGAATGCCAGGGAGGATATCAATTGCTTGGAATATTTTCAACAGTTGGAATAGCAATAGTCGGCGGATTACTGACTGGTCTTTTTATTAATTCACCCAGTTTCAAACCATTGCCAAAAGACAAAGATCACGACGATGATGAGTATTGGGAAACTCCAGAATAAAAACCTTAAGATTAAATAAAATTAAGTTTAATAAAAAAAATTAGATTTACAATTAAGTATATATATTATGTTTTATGCTTCGTTCATATTAGCTGGTATGTAAGTACTAGGCGTATCAGATGATTTTGATAGCACGACCCATCTCATGATCAAATACAATAAACCACCGACAATTAGATTTCCAATTCCGCAAATTAAAATAATTGCCCATGCTGGAATTGGAAGTGGTCGATAATAACGTCGTGTAACAGTGCGACGACCTCGTAGCACTTTACGGCGAGCTTCCGTTTCATCGGTGAAACAACTGAGGATAACTAAAATATAAAATAAAAATTTATCAGTTACGATTTCATTTTGGTTTATTCAATTTGTAAAGTACAGTTCCTACACATTTCATAATTTCTTACTATTTTTATCTTACTGCATTATGAGTAAGTAGGTACTCAATAAATTTCTACAATATTTTAAGGCGTCACCATTAGTAAATTATTATATAGTATGATGACTCAGTTTGAATTTTTTCCCCATAATTCTACACTTCTATACCCATTGTACTCCATTACCTCACCAATTGTAAACACATATATTTACACAATAAATATTTTTATCTTATCAGTTTCCTATAATATTTTCAATTTCAAATTATTTTTAAGAATTGATACAAGCTTTTTGTTTTTTTGTGATTCTCAAACTTGTTCACGACCCAAGATAATTGTGCCATAATTTTTAAAATTCATGGAATGTAAGCTTCAACATATCACAGTAATAGTCGCACAAAGATTTTTTGTACCCTAAACTAGGAGTAATGAAACACTAAACGACTTTTAAAACAAAGCTATTGGTCGTAACTAAGTATAAGTATTGCACTAACCGATTATAAATTGTCCTAAACACTTAATGCGTACTTTAACAAATTGTTAATTTTCCTAAATACATTTTCTTACCTAAAACGATCGCCAAATAATATATTCCATTATTGATCAGCTTCATATTGCCGGTTTTAATGTTAATTAATTCACCTTATACCAAAAAAAAACACGAAAGAATTATTCTGCACTTGTTACTTTCAAAGTAGCTTAAATTATTAGTCGATAAATAATTAAGAACTACGTTTAACTACGATATATACAATTACGAATTGTTATCTTATCTTATCGAGCTATTCGGCACAGGTGAAAAATATTCATATAAGCATGTATGGACATTTAAAACATAAAAAATAAATTACAGGGTGAATCAAGATATGCTAGGTGGCATAGGTAAATATGTGTGTACTGTTTGTTACGAACAAGTGGAATTTCGTAATATAGTAATATTTATCATACATATGTATGATATTTATTATACATAAGATAACATATTATATGATATTTGTACATGATATGAATGAATTTGGTTTTGTATCGGTGTTATAGGTACAGTCATTTTGGATATATATATATATATATATATATATATATATATATATATATATATATATATATATATATATATATATATATATATATATATATATATATATATTAATGCTTGTTTATATAATAATTTGAACTGTATTAAAAATGATAAATTACAGCAGAACCCCCATATTTCGAATTTCTATTCCAATACTACTTTGTATTAAGTGTCTTTAAAACATTTCATATTTTTATTTTCAAATTATCTTTTCTCATCTGCTTTTATTTGGGACCGTTAACTACATTACAAAGTAGTAATATTAGTTAAAGCAGGTAAGATTAACAATAGTATAAGTGTCTCGAAAGCCGAATTAGTACTAAAAGTTTACAGCATAATCAGTGCCAACCGAGAGTAGACCGATCACACCATTTACACCTATTTATCAAATGTCATTAATGCTACAATCACTTCATGATCAACAACAGCTCCAATTTTCACAACAGCAAGTGCAGGTGAAGCTCGAGCAGTTGGAATTATAAAGCCAGGTAACTGATATCTATGGTTAACAGCAACAACATCAGCAAGAACAAGATGACAAGCTGTATAATCAAGCGGATTAGTTATTAACAACGGCAGAAAGCTGTACTAGCAAAATTGAAACCACTCACCTTCGGCGATTAAAAGCTACTACGGGATGGCAGTTATCGTCACCGAGGAGTAGAGTACTGAAAGTATTAAAGGTACTACATGGTGAAAGATTAGTATTTTAAAGTCAGGCAAATATACTATGGTGTCGACTCTGTGATATCTACGCAATATGTAAATGAACTGTGGATCAAAACGCGAGGAAAGATGTAGCAATACAAGATAAGAGCACCAATGAAATGGATAGCTTTTGATATGGCAGGACTGTTGTAGTAGACAATCAGGGTTAACAATTATATCACAATCATAATAAAATATTTCAATAAGTGGCCGAAAGTACTATAACAATCCAAGAAGCAGTAATAGGTAGCCAAAAGTTTGGTAAATGAGAGTTTCGAAGATTAGCAGTGCATTAGAGCTTTATTCTGACCAAGGAACAACTTCGAATAAAAACTAATCGCTGAGCTATGCAGGATGCCCAACAATAGACTCCGACGATTTCTATGATAGTACACACCTGGTCTTTCAATTAAATATTATATCTTTTGTTTACATGGCAGAGAAAATGGAAATCAGTTCTTACGAATGATGGTGGATGTTCGAATTACTTTAGGTGACAGTAGTGAATATATGATACCTGATAGTGTTAGAGATACTTCGAATGATATGTGTGTGTGGGGTCTAAATTGGATGAATTTCTGAAAGTTTTAGATAAATCAAAGTCTACAATTAGAGGAACTAATCGAGTGATCTATAGATTGATTGCGAAATTTGGATTTTGAAGCAAAGTTAACTGCTTCAAGTTCTTCATAAGGTATGGATGAGTGTCAAAACACGATGGACAGGTATGCATTCCCAAAGGGATCGGGATAGAAATCTGGCAACAAAGTACGGATAATTTGTATGTTGAACGTGTTTATGCAAGTGGTGAATGGCATGATGAAGGAAAAAATTGAAAAAATCTTAAATGCAAGTTATTTGCTGTTGGAGATCCCCTTTGGGTTCCGTTGTAACCACCAATGAATGCGTGTAAAAGTTTGTTTGGAGAGTATCTTAGGAAATTATGAAAATTCTAGCGGTATTTTTAAACATTGAAAGGACTTATGACTTTGTGGTGCCAGAGAATTTTATCAAGTTCTTTTGAACTTGGGTTTCGCTAGGAAAATTTGTGAATGGGTGTATGATTTTCTGATTGGACGGCAATTAAATGTGTGTGGAAGGGATTACAATTTGGAGGGAGTGGTGGACATTAGACTTCCACAAGGGGGTAAAATTTCACCAAGCTTTCTTTTTAATCTGTATACGAGCTATAGATTCATGGATTAAACTTAGAAGAGCAAGTCATTCTGCAATTTGTAAATGCCTTCGTTATAATGACTATAGGTTCAAATTGGAGGTAGCAGTAGCAGACGTATTAAAAAACAGCAATAGGTAATGGCAATTCAATGTCATGCAATTTGAGATTTTTATTGCCTCTGCGACGTCTAGACGTTCATTGGAAAATATATTTGGTATATTTGAACGATATCATCGTTATGGGAAAGGATTTCCAAGAAAATCTACGAAACATGGAGGTTTTATTAATCAACAGGATTAAAATTAACTCCAAAGAAATTTTTATTGTTCTTGAATGAAGTGAAATATTTGGGACACAACATAACAAAAAGCGACATTCAGATCTCCGCCGTAAAGGATTGGTTAAGATCGCAAAACTTACATGAGCTAAGAAGTAACATCGAACTATGTAACACTAAAAAGCATTCAACGATTTCAAGAACTGGTAATGTGCAAGTATTATGGGAGAAGTGTTGTCACAAAAAATCGATGGACAGGAACAAGTTATTGCAAATTATTCTAAGGTCCTATTCACAAGGCCAGAATTTGACTATTATATAACAAGAAGAGAATTGTTGGCCAAAGTGTAAAACATTTCCGGAAATATCTGCATGGCCAATCATTTTTGTAGAGAACGAATAATGGCCTCTTGACGTGGCTACTTCAATTTAAAAATCCTTAAAGACAAGTTTTATTAACGAAATTCAACATCGAAAAGCCATGGAAATGCAGATGCGTTGGACTATAAATGTTATCTAGAAAGATTAACGTGAAGTAATCCTTAAATTTATAGAGGAAGAACGTCGACAAATATGAGCTATATATTGCTGATAAAGGCCCAAATATCACAGCGCAGTAGGACCAGTGGGATAGTTTAGCAATGGAATACGGATGCTTAAAAAAATATGGGAGAGTTCGAAAATCAGGATAGCAAAAAATTTGGAAAAATGCCATGGAGGAAAGAGCGGAGGCCATCTAGGGACCAACAAGACCTTAGCTAAGATACGTGAATAATTCTACTGGATAGACAGTACACAAGCAGTAGATAACTAAACGGAAGTTTGAATTGGTAGTTTTTCAGGAGATATGTATTGCAAACCAATAAAACGCGAAATACATATTTTTATTCAGAGTTTGATGAGCATGGTTGAGTTTCAAAGCGACATTGGATAATTTCATAGCCAAAACAGTGGATAAAAATCAACGGAATTGAGATCAAAGTATTTCATTGTTCCTAATGGCATACAGATCTGCGGTGCATAACACAATGGGAGTAACACCAGCTACGATACTTTTCACAATAATCTAGGACCTAAGGAGATCTCAAATCTGGAGCAGTTTCATCATCATCTTTAAAAGGACATAAACTCTACTAGCCTATCAGTCATTCTTTTATTGTTTGTTAAAAATATATATATATATATATCATTAAAAAAATTAAGTAAAATTGAAAAAAAATACCTTTATGTGGACAAAAGAGGTAATCAACATTATACATGGATGTGTCACAGGTAAAATCAAGTAGTCAAGTGATCGAACGAACACTCGATATGATATGCGAATAACAAACGACAAAAAAGGATTATCGTCGAAGTTACAACCAGAATGGGAGGAAACGTAAAAGGTTATAGCAAGAATACGATGTGATTTATAGAATTCAAAGAGGGCTATGGGAAAACCAAAGGTTCTGAATATGGAGCTGGAGAGTAGTTCGTCACACTAATATTTGTGTAATATCTGTGAGAATTAAAACCAAGTTCAAAATTATTGCCGAAGTTAAAGCGTTACTCTGTAACCAAATGTTTTCTAATATGAATAAAAAAGTAACGAATTCATCGAGTGTAGCGTTACAAAATACGACGGATGAAGAAAAGAAGTCCATAAAATCTTGATATCTAAACGATTGATGGCAGTTTCTACAAGGATTGACGTAGTATATAAAGGTGTAGACATTTGCGTTACAAAAACAGTTAAGTTTTTACTTTTAAATAGTGATAATAATGTGTTAGGATTTCTTCGAGTAAAAATTAAGTTTATTTTCCAGTTCGATCACTAGATTGTGAATATAAAACTCAACAACTATAATTTTTACGCTTAATTTATTTCACAATAGAATCCAAAATAATTCACAATTGATTTTTATAACACTTGTTTTTTACAATTATCATTTCTTTACATTTTACTTTAATTATCACTTTGCAGAACCACTAAGAATGAAAATAGCAAAAGAAAGGTAAACGTTGAGTGAAATTTCTACAAAGATTGACGTCGTATATATAGTGTAGATTTTTGATTTACGAGATATAGTTAGGTTCTTATCTTTGCTAAATAAACCACACTGAATGTAGCAAAGACGAGAACCGAACTACTAGCGGTTCCCTAGCGGTTGGTTGATTGAAAGCAACTAGTAAATTTAACTACCGCAGTCGCTGTGTAAACACACAACGAATTACTAGCGGTTTACTAGCGGTTGGTCGATTGGCAAGCAACTAGTGTGAATATGAATAATATCTGGGTGGTACAAAAACAAAAAACATCATTTCTTATTCTTGAAAAGATTGATCTACGTGACAATTTTCAGTTTTTGTTAAACGTCATTTTTATTTAAATTAATTTGGTTGTGCTTTATTAATAAATTTGTTAAGTATTTAATAATAATGAATTAAATATAATTTCGTTCGGAAATACATTTACATGTGTAAAAAATATGGTATAAAGCCGGCAAAAACCATCAACCTCAATTGACATTTCTAGATGTCAAATAAAATGGTTAACTTCCAAACATGCAACATCAATTTTCGTTGTATATTCTTTTTGAACCACATATTCATATTGATTTAAAATGACAAAAGTAAAATCACAAAGTTTATGGTTAAGTGTAAGATCGTACACTAATAAATAATAAAATTACAAATAAATGCGTTTGGTATTTATTGCAATTCAAATCGCATTTTTTTAAATGAATGAAGTGTTGCGAATTCATAGCGTGCTGCGAAAATGTGAACAATTCAAAAAAGTAATGGAAGAAGGTATACATACAGTAAACATATTATTTATTTTACTATTTATTTACAAAATAATAATAAATTATAGGCGAGAATATAAAGATCATTCTTACTATGCGATCTAGCCAGAAATTGTGGATTTCACAATTGAACCATGAATATGTGGAATAAACCCATACCGATGAATATTTACATATAAAAAAATGTATTGATGATGCCATCATGAATAAGTGCATATGGATAAACACAACCATATTTAATAAAAAATTAAACTTTGGACTAGCTTCAGTATCAAGTCAGCAGCTAGTTATCTAGAAAGTGAATAAGGAATCAACAAAGAATTCGATTGTGTCTGGTGCGCTTATTGATGCAAGGTTCAGTTTGGGAATATACTACCCATCAAAGCAAGTAGCAATCATTTACTATACATAACTGCAAACCAATGAACAAATTTGACAGGAGTTTAGTAAGAACTGTTGCTGCTATATAAATCATGCGAGCTCGATTAAATCAACTGTGTAAAATAGCCGTAAGGTAGGATTAGTTTAAGAGTAGTTGTTATCGGTTTCACATTCATCGACTCGGCGTGTTGATTGAATAATAATTTTATGTTGAATGTAAATTTTTTATGTTGAGTTATCGTCGTGTTGAGCTGCTGTTTGTGAATCCGAATTCTAAAATATATTTTTGTTAAAGTAAATACACCCTTTAGATTAAAACTATATTTATACTTATTTTTATAAAATGTAACCATAAATTTTTAAATATCATATACTTTAACTACAATTATATTAAAATTTGATGTATAATTGTGTGATTAGAATTATAATTTAAAAATTATTATGAACTGAAATTTACCTTTCATATTTGGGTTTATTTTGATAATTTATTCAAATAACGCAAACTACTAATTTAGCTGAAAAATTCAATATTTACATCATATTATCTCTGCACATAATTTTATTTATCGGAGTATGTGATATTCTGTCCTCCACTGCGAGTGTTTCGATCAATTGCTAAACATAAATCTTCCACTGACAAAAAGAACTAATCATTCTATTATTATAATTATTTAACTTTATAACATAGAAGCAAGTACCTAAGATAAACAAAATAAAATATAATTAAGTATTCATAAAATAATCACAAATAAATTCTACTTTTTAATTGAATATACAATAGATACGATTAAAAAAATAGATGGTCAGCAAAATTCAGTAATTAAATTTTAAAGTAAAATTATCCATCATAATTTATCTATAAAAATTATCAATACATTATTTTAATGAATAGTTTCAATTAATTTTTCACAATTAACATTTTAAAATCCAACTTATATTTTTAGAACCAATCTTCAAATTTGGAATGATTTTGTAATGTGTCTTTACTCTGCTTACCATTCTAATTAACCATCCTCCTCGGTGAAACCGAGTAAGAAGGCTTTTTATTTCAACGTTGGGAACGTATTAATTACAACACATTAATTTAAATAAAAAACTTAATAATTTTTACGTTTGGTTGTAAAATTTAAGTTTTGGAAAGTGTTTAAAACTTATTTATAAATATTTGTAGTTAATTGTATTCAAATTCTTTATGCTGATCTTAAAATTAATCAAAAAATAAACAAAACATTTATCTGATGCGTTAAAAAATTAAAAGTGAATTTTTACCATCTGATTACGGTCAGTGGTGTTAATCGACACATCTATGACTACCGGTTGAAGTCATTCCATGGAACGAACTCGATGAATTGAATAATCTTTGATTAATTGGTAAAATCAATGTGAATATAATTCTACATTGCGGACTTATAAACGTACGTCCTTGAGATGGCTGTACTTTCGAACGGTAGCACATAAATAACCGAACCGTAAAAGAATTCAGAGTATCTTTAGCCCAAAAATAGATTAGAATAACCAATCATTTTTTTGTCTTTTAAAGCCATATATTTTAAATTTTATATTCTTATCCGAAAATACTAGAAAAATATCATTCTCCTCTAATTTACGACAAGTATACAAAATTTGCAGAAAAAAATAGTTAATGGCAAACATTTTTTTTTAATTATGTATATACTGTTGAGTCTATGTATTAATCGGTACTTTCAAACAATTAACCGCATACTTTCAACCCGATACTACCGCTATCAACCGATTAGAACCGCTATCATTCACGGTGTTTACACGATACATAGTAACATCAAAAATATGTTCGTCCCTCATGTCTTTACCTATAAACTATGATGGAGGGGAAAATATTATTGATGTTCTTTCTTAACACAAAATTTAGCTGCGGAACGAGTTGAAATTACTAACACAAATATAAAACCATAAAAAAAATTTGAAATAATTTTATTATTGCTTCTATTTTCAATTTGTATTTTGACGAGTAAACATCGTCCACAAAGAAATTTTATATTTTTTATGAATTAATAATTTTAGGTTTTCCATTTTTAAGCTTAATTGTATTTACAATTCTGTGCACCTGTTCTATTGTGCCGTGCTGCTCTCTAAATCCAAATTGGTGATCTGGTATAATGCGACCCTCAGATAATATAGGTATTAGTTCTTGTAGTAACATCTTTTCAAAAAGCTTCGAAATTATCGGGAGTAGACTTATTGGCCTGTACGACGAGACTAGGGTTTCGTTTTTACCTGGCTTTGTAATCATGATTATTTGAGATATTTTCCATTTTTGGGGAAAGTATCCACATCTTATAAATAATCGCGTTAAAAATATATGCTATGTATTTTATACATCTATCTGGTAATTCTTTTATCATTTTTCCAGTTATTAGATCATGGCCTGGCGCTTTCTTAGGATTTATGCAGGTTTTGATAACCGTTTTAACGCATTTCCATTTAAATTTTAATGGATTTGGGTTCGACTCGTCCCTCGTAAGCTGTGGTAGTCCGCAGTCATTATTTTGTTCGTTTGGGGTGAACACTTTTTGTAGATGGTTAGAGAAAGTGATAGCCTTTTCTAAGTCACTTCTGGCCCAGTGACCATCTGGTTTCCTTATCGGTGGGTTTGATAGCTCTGGCCTTTTTAAATTTCTTGCTGACTTCCACAGTGAGTAATCTGTTTTTTCTGTTGCTGTGAGCTCACTAAGGTAATTCTGTATTCCTACATTTTTTTCTTCCCGTATTGTTTCTCTCAGAGCTTTAATAGCTCTATTTAATTTCCATTTATGCAAAGGAGATTGGTGAAGCTGCCATAGCCGCCGAATTGCCCGCTTCTCTGCCAATAACTTTTGAATGTTACTTGTAAGCTTATTTCTTTTTTCTGAATTTTTGATCTCTGGAGTAGCTTTTTTTGCAGCCATTTCCATTATTTGTCTTAAATTTTCTATCGCGGCATCAATATCTTCTGGTGTGCGAAGTGGGACATCCAGATGACAATTTACATCTACTATGTTTCTATAGAGAACCCATTTCGTTAGTTTGTTAGTTAAACGTTGGGGTGGTGCAGTTTTTAATGCTTGGGTACTTAGTGTTACTATTATTGGTGAGTGATCTGATGATAAATCATAACAGTTAACGACTTGGGCATTGGTGCGTGCTATTCCTCGAGTTACACAGAAATCTATTAAATCAGGAATTTTCTTTCTATCTGTAGGCTAATATGTGGGATGTCCAGATGATAAATAATCTAGGTTTTTCTCGTTCATTGCTTCGTAGAGTTGCTTGCCCTTTGGTGACGTAAACCTCGAACCCCATTGCACATGTTTCGCGTTGTAATCACCCCAGCTAAAAATTTCATTCCCAACTGATTAAAATAAAAGATGAAATGCAGTTTTTTAATTGCGTGTTTCGGTGGACAGTAGACAGCCGATATTACAAATTTCCCAGACCATTCTTCCAAGCAGATAGTTCTGGCTTGGATATGATCTTTAGCATATTTCTGAAGTTCGTAGAGTTTCAATCTTCTTTCTATTAGGACTGCAGTGCCGCCGTGTGCTTTTCCATCCGGATGTTTGGTGTCATAAACGGAATAGCCGGTAATATTAAAAAAATTTTGTTTTGTGAAGTGTGTTTCAGATATTAACATGATGTCTATATTTTGTTCGATAAGAAAGGTTTGAACCTCAGCTCTATGTTGCGAAAGCTCGTTCGCATTCCAAATAGCTATTTTTAGAACTGTCATTTTTGATTTTTGACTATAATTTGCATACGCGTATTCATATTTTGCATCATCATGCTCATTTGTTTTTCCATCATCATCATGAAACTTTGGATGGTCTCGGTTAATTTATTTACCATGTTATGAATATTTAGTTTCTCTTTATTAAAATGAACTTTGGGTTTGGGTTTGTTACCTTTAACTATATTTGCATAAGAAACACCTGGCTGTGCAAAACTGCTGTCAAACGCCTCCAAGTTATCATTTTGTGTGTTTGCACTTGTTGTTTTGGTGACTATTGTGTTTTTTGGTAACATGGCCCTCTGATTAAATTGCATATTGAGCAATCGTTGCTCAGCTCTCATTCTAGGGTTTATTTTTCGTTTTAAGTCCAGATACACTGCACAACCCCTGTAATTTGCAGTATGGTTTTCACCGCAGTTACTACAACGTTTCACAGATGGGTCATTACGCGATTTGTCACACTGCTTGGAGTCGTGAAGTTCGCCACAAATAACACAAACTTCATTTAAGGTGCAGTATGCTTTCGTGTGTCCATATTCTTGGCACTTTATGCATTGAACTGGTCCAATCCTCTTCTTAAGTTCTTCAATGACTATTTTGCGATGTAGCAAATATTTCAGGTTGTAAATCTTGTGAACTCCTTTTGATTTTTCTTCTCGCTCTAGTTCCAAACGGAACATTGGTTGAGGTATCTTTTCTCGGTTTACTATATTACCAATTGATTTAACATGGAAACCTTCCGCAGCAAGTGCAGCTTGGATGTCGCTAACATCTACACAGCTTTCAATCCCTTTTAACACAACAGTCAGCCCTTTTTGACTTTCTAGTTGGTATGTGTAATATTTTTTACCAACTTCGTCAAAATGTTTAACTACGGCTCTGAAGCCATCGATTTCGAGTGTTTAGATCTTTGTTTCGTGTATATTATCTCTTTTGAGCGGAGCAATATAAAATTTAGAATCGATTTTATTAACCAGTTCATTATTAGATGCTTCCCTTAAATAAATTGGAGGCGGTTTCACAGTTTTATATTTCGGCGCTGTATTGTGGTCAACGATCTCTAAACTAGAGAAACGGTTGCCAAGAGATATTTGGTTAACACCTAGTTCAGTCCGTGTCACTTTGCTCCTACCAGCAAATTGGGCAGATCTCGGACTACGTTTTCTTTTAGATTGAACAGTGATATACCTATCCAAACCGGTTTGCACTAATTTAATTTGACACTGACCACGGTCACTAGAGTTCGTCGCACTGTGTTCATTACTAATGTTTTCGTTTAGCATTGCTAAATTTGCTGATGAATTAATTTTTTCTTCGCTGTTTTGATTTTTATTTTTAAACGGCGGTATAGTTAATTCAGTCGACGAAGCAGTTTTAATCACTGGCATGAATGTTTTCTTTGAGCTGTGTTGAACTTTACCCACTTGGTTTACACTTGCACTTGCAATATTTACATTTTCTACATGAAACTGGTTCAAGTTTGTTGTAGATTGTGTTCGGCGTTCGATTTTCGAAGAAGTCTTTTTTGGGGAAAAAAGGCCCAACATGTTTACATTATCACTTATTAAATATTTAAATTAAAATTTTTTATATTAGTTTTTTGCACCGTGTGTATTTAATTGTAAAGTCATTCACACAATTGAAAAAAAACAAAATAAAAAGCACTAACACTGCACTTTTCGTTTATTTTATTTTACGTCTGAACCTCACGACAGTAAAATTAAAACTGAACTTGGAAAATTTAGCGTTGAAAATGTTCTAAGCTCATCAAATAATTCCTATCCACTAATATCTGATTTGCCATTATGTGAAAAAGAGTGCTCTAACTTCAGACAATTCTCTTCTTTTTAAAATTATTGTTGTGTTCAGAAATTTGATCGAACCGTTCTGTAACAGATTGTAAAGCTTGATCAATAATTTTAAAATGAAATTATATTATTTTAAAATTATTGATTATTATTACTGATAACTATTACTGCATCTCTACCTTCATAAGAAAAAAGAGGTGTTTTCGACGAGTGCAAAGTGTTGAGGCAGAAGGCAAGCTGACGGGAATGTCTATTTGTAAAGCAATGTTTCTTTTCTGAGATACAGAAACATTTCATCAATTCTTAAATTAATAAGAAATAATTTAGTCGAGTGTAAGCTAATTACAGCGGACATTAAGCATATAGCGGGGGGATTTTAAATACTTACTAAAAATATTAATTCTGTCTAAAATTGTATACCAAATTTAAAATAAAATCAAACTTCAATATTTTATTTCCTAAAACTTCTGCAGAATGTCATGTTGCTGGATCTTTATTGATTGTTAGTTCCACTAAAGCTTCATAAATATCCTCTAGTTCTAGATTCAATTAACTGAAGTCTGAACTGGAAATTGAATTATTTGCAAATAATTTTACTTTTATTTTATTACTTTTTGCTGCAGTACAACTGCATTTTTAGATAGGATAAACTAACCCAGATCGCATAACCTTTTCCCCATTTGATACAATTTTGGTGTAATTTTAAGGTTTGATTTCTCTACCTGATGTCAACAGGAAACATATATTATCTACGTGTATCGGACCTTACTCAACTAGTTTATTATTTAATTCTGGATCCGGCCAATACCCAGCATCTTCTAAATTATTTACTTTCTTAATTGATGAGACAATCAATCTGTCATTTGCTATTGAACTAACTACTTGGCCATTTAAAGAACTTAATGGAAGTACTTGATTGGATTGAACTTCTACGCTGGTTTTCACTTGCGTCATGTCACAGCTGCTTGCGATTGGTTTTCAACACTAAAAAATTTCTGTATTTCATTTTTTTCGTTGTTTTCCAAAATTTCTCTTTGTTTCTTTTTTTGTCTATAGACGAAGCCAGACATTTTCGATTGGAAGACATCGATTTAAAACTACCCAACTACAATTTCACTAAACTTATTACTTTAAAGATTGTATTTAATATTATTAACACTAAATATTTGACCGCCCAGATGGCGCAGTGGTTAAAGTAGCGGCAGTTGGTGCGGGAGTTCGAATCCCGATAGGGGCAGGATGCAAAAGGGATTTTTCACCATTTGATTACGATCTGTGGTGTGAATGAGCACAAATATGACCCCCTGTTGGAGTGCAGAATCCATGGACTGACCCATCTTCCATGTCAGTACTATAGGCTGGCATGAAGCTATGCAATGTGCAGATGGTTGGGTAAATCAGACCTATAGCCGCACGTCCTCGATGTGATGGTTTAATTTTTGTTTTATATTTGTATTGCTTTAGCCATTATAATCGATATAACATTTATTTAAATTACAGAAACAGATAATATGAATATTATAATTATTTTCACTTTTTAATTCTTCTAAAAAATAATTAATAATTTCACATTTAAATTCTTCTAAATATATTACTAAAATAATAGTAACATGAAATTTCAACCATATTAATTTAATGTGTTTCAGATTATTTTGAAAAAACTAATTTTTCTTATTCTTATGTAAATATAATATTATTTTCAAAATTAGATATATTTTTTATTATATATCAAATGATGTTATTTTAATATAATGACACATAAAAGTAATATATCTAATAAATAAAAATATGATAATCCCATATTTTCAAACTTAATTCGAAATTATTATGCTACAATGAGATTGACTCTAAACTAATAATTCATCTTCTGTTACTTGTGTTTTAATGTTACGTGATAACATTTCCACTGGAATTTTAAATTATGACAAATACAGTGGTTTGCTTTAAATAAATCTTTTGTTTGAATTAGAGCTTCACAAGTACTCACTGCTAATCGATTGCGACATTTGGTTTTTACTAAATTTTGAATTAAAAATATTCTTACAACAGAAGCAGAGGAGTGAGGTAAAGTTAAAATACTCTGAGCAATCCTGTAAATATTTTCAAAGGCAAACTGATCTTCTTCATTTTTAATAATCCTACGGAATTCCAAAATTCAGAAATATTATTTTCCTTAACTTTTTTTAACTCTTCATAATCGGCTAATGCTCGAAATTCTGAGTTAATTTTTTCAGATATTTGCAGTTCTTTATCGGAAAACAAAAGTTGTAACAATCTTAATATGCTATTTCCAGATAAAGCATGCTCTGAGGTAAATTTTGGCAAAAAATTTAACACTTCATTCTCAAAATCAATTTTGGTTCGTAAATTCCCACAAAATTTAATATAAAATTTACGGAGCTTCGATTTAAATTCGGTAATGGTAGAAATGGCGGTTTCCTGGAAAATAATTCAACTTGAGCAACGCAGTATAAATCATTGTGAGATGATTTTCTTTCAAGTTAATCAATTTAATTGGTACTGAATCCATTGATGATTTCCTTATAAAATTTTCTACATATTTGTTTAAATAAACTTGTTAATCGCGGGATAAATACATGCATTCGAGGTTGTTTCGATTGCATTTATAAATTAACTGAATTTATTATATCAAGTATATATGACAAAAATAAACAATATAACTTAATGGTGGGACTTTTTAACATATTAGAAATAAACATTACATTTCCGTGTTTTGATTCAAAGCTCGTGAATTCATCATCATATCACAGTACGATAATGTACACTGTTCCACAATGCGATTAATTGCATACTAAAAAAAATAAAAAAATAAAACATTAGATACAAATATAAGTTTTGATATTTTTTAAAAAATTTACCTGTCGAGAAAGCCACCTGGTTGAGGCATACCTAAGAATAGTGTGAAGCACTGGTCCAAAATATTTCTGATATTTTCTAAAGCCTTCTTTTCGAGATGGACTGTTACAAAAATGATGATTTATTTCTCTGGTTAATTTATCAATATCATCAGGTAATTCTGATAGAGGTGCCATTGATACTAAACTTATGTTACGTTTACAATTAATTTTGGAAGTACTTGTTTTAGCTTGCTTTGAACTAACACTATAATAAATTCCTTGAGAAGTCGAATCTGAAAGTGGGACGGGACCGAGAAATCGATTCTGTCATTTTCCTTGATAGTAAGAGCTAAAATTAGCTAAATTTTTCGAAGAAGAACAGTCGGTACTTTCATCTATTATTAAAGAATAGTAATGTTTATTTATTATATCAATAATGTTCTCTAAATTTGACAACCTAGTTACATTTTTAATAATGCTTTGCGCTTTAATTCAACTGATGCTTAGCTTTTTGAATACTTTCGAGTCTGGTACACCGGTCTTTAGTAGTAAATTTTAATGGTCTAGCGATTTGAACGGTAGATTATGATCGGCTATAAACAGACTAAGAGAAATTTCCAACTTTTTGGCCGCATCACAATATAATAAGAATGTTATATATATATATATATATATATATATATATATATATATATATATATATATATATATATATATATATATATATATGCTCAAACGCATCAATTGAGTTCGGTATAGTGCTCCTGTGATGGTTTCGTTCGATTTCAATAGCTCATAATACACCACACCCAGCTGGTCCCACCAAATACAGAGCATGAGCTTGGCGCCGTGAATATTTGGTTTGGCCGTCGATGATGATGCATGGCCGGGGTAACCATATGATTTTTTGCGCTTCGGGTTATCGTAATGGATCCACTTTTCATCACCAGTGACAATGCGATGCAAAAAACCCTTCCGTTTTTGCCGTTCGAGCAGCAGTTCGCATGGAAAAAAACGGCGCTCGACGTCTCTCGGCTTCAGCTCATACGGCACCCAATGTGAGCTTTGCTTTTGGATCATTCCGAGGGCTTTTATACGATGGGAAATGGCTTGTTGTGTCACTCCCAATGAATCTGCGAGCTCTTGTTGAGTTTGACGCGAGTCTTCATTGAGTATTGCCTCCAATTCAGCATTCTCAAACTTTTTCACTTGGCCCGGCCGCTCTTTGTCCTCAACGTCAAAATCACCACTTCTAAACCGCACAAACCATCTCTCGCACGTTGAAACCGATGGAACATGACTCGGATAAGTCTCGGAGACCAATCGATGTGCTTCAGCAGCACTTTTCTTCAAATTAAAGAAGTAAATTAAAACTTCCCGCAAATGCTGTTTTGTTGGCACGAAACTCGACATATTGAGAGCTCAAAAAAACTATGAATTTGACACTGCGACAAATTGACACATACTGAAAATTAAAGCTATAAGACGTAGCTTTGACATGAACATAGTCACAGTACTGCCTGATGCGTATAGCGTTAGTAACGCCATCTGTTATCAATCCCGCATTTTCAATTTGTACTCCTAATATATATATATATATATATATATATATATATATATATATATATATATATATATATATATATATATATATATATATATACCATTGCCTGCATAATATATAATTATCTTCTTTATTGACTTCCTCGCACTCGTAAATTATGCTGGGAACTTCCATCTTCGATGGTTCGTTATATCTCTCAACGTAAAGGCACCATTTTCACATTCGGAGCTCGAAAAATTGTTTTTAGCTTTACTAACTATATCACCCTTTAAAATTTTACAACTAAAGCTTTCCCATTCGTCGTCTGCATTAAGTGGTTTTTTTTATGACTTTTCGATAATTTTTCTGCCATGCTACTTTACCATTATTGCTTCATTAACGCCTTTTTGGTTTATCGTTTCGATAATAGAAAACATTTGACTATCTAAGAAACAAGCCTAGCGCGATCAATTATTAAACGCCTGATAGTTTTCTACTGCATAAAATGTAATATTGGAAAAAATTCGTAAATATTTTCGGCTCGCTTGTCATTGCAAATAATTTATTTTTAATATCACCCACTTTCGACTTTCTATTTTTTAAAATAGGATAAATCATATATAATTGATCATTTTCTAATTAAATACCATTTATTTCAGCAATTCTGTTGCATATCTGTTCAAGAGGTTGATTTGGTTTTCTGAGCAAGCGTTTTAGTTGATACATGAAGCTTTCAAAATTAAAAGCAGAAAAATCTATTAAATCAGGAATTTTCTTTCTATCTGTAGGCTAATATGTGGGATGTCCAGATGATAAATAATCTAGGTTTTTCTCGTTCATTGCTTCGTAGAGTTGCTTGCCCTTTGGTGACGTAAACCTCGAACCCCATTGCACATGTTTCGCGTTGTAATCACCCCAGCTAAAAATTTCATTCCCAACTGATTAAAATAAAAGATGAAATGCAGTTTTTTAATTGCGTGTTTCGGTGGACAGTAGACAGCCGATATTACAAATTTCCCAGACCATTCTTCCAAGCAGATAGTTCTGGCTTGGATATGATCTTTAGCATATTTCTGAAGTTCGTAGAGTTTCAATCTTCTTTCTATTAGGACTGCAGTGCCGCCGTGTGCTTTTCCATCCGGATGTTTGGTGTCATAAACGGAATAGCCGGTAATATTAAAAAAATTTTGTTTTGTGAAGTGTGTTTCAGATATTAACATGATGTCTATATTTTGTTCGATAAGAAAGGTTTGAACCTCAGCTCTATGTTGCGAAAGCTCGTTCGCATTCCAAATAGCTATTTTTAGAACTGTCATTTTTGATTTTTGACTATAATTTGCATACGCGTATTCATATTTTGCATCATCATGCTCATTTGTTTTTCCATCATCATCATGAAACTTTGGATGGTCTCGGTTAATTTATTTACCATGTTATGAATATTTAGTTTCTCTTTATTAAAATGAACTTTGGGTTTGGGTTTGTTACCTTTAACTATATTTGCATAAGAAACACCTGGCTGTGCAAAACTGCTGTCAAACGCCTCCAAGTTATCATTTTGTGTGTTTGCACTTGTTGTTTTGGTGACTATTGTGTTTTTTGGTAACATGGCCCTCTGATTAAATTGCATATTGAGCAATCGTTGCTCAGCTCTCATTCTAGGGTTTATTTTTCGTTTTAAGTCCAGATACACTGCACAACCCCTGTAATTTGCAGTATGGTTTTCACCGCAGTTACTACAACGTTTCACAGATGGGTCATTACGCGATTTGTCACACTGCTTGGAGTCGTGAAGTTCGCCACAAATAACACAAACTTCATTTAAGGTGCAGTATGCTTTCGTGTGTCCATATTCTTGGCACTTTATGCATTGAACTGGTCCAATCCTCTTCTTAAGTTCTTCAATGACTATTTTGCGATGTAGCAAATATTTCAGGTTGTAAATCTTGTGAACTCCTTTTGATTTTTCTTCTCGCTCTAGTTCCAAACGGAACATTGGTTGAGGTATCTTTTCTCGGTTTACTATATTACCAATTGATTTAACATGGAAACCTTCCGCAGCAAGTGCAGCTTGGATGTCGCTAACATCTACACAGCTTTCAATCCCTTTTAACACAACAGTCAGCCCTTTTTGACTTTCTAGTTGGTATGTGTAATATTTTTTACCAACTTCGTCAAAATGTTTAACTACGGCTCTGAAGCCATCGATTTCGAGTGTTTAGATCTTTGTTTCGTGTATATTATCTCTTTTGAGCGGAGCAATATAAAATTTAGAATCGATTTTATTAACCAGTTCATTATTAGATGCTTCCCTTAAATAAATTGGAGGCGGTTTCACAGTTTTATATTTCGGCGCTGTATTGTGGTCAACGATCTCTAAACTAGAGAAACGGTTGCCAAGAGATATTTGGTTAACACCTAGTTCAGTCCGTGTCACTTTGCTCCTACCAGCAAATTGGGCAGATCTCGGACTACGTTTTCTTTTAGATTGAACAGTGATATACCTATCCAAACCGGTTTGCACTAATTTAATTTGACACTGACCACGGTCACTAGAGTTCGTCGCACTGTGTTCATTACTAATGTTTTCGTTTAGCATTGCTAAATTTGCTGATGAATTAATTTTTTCTTCGCTGTTTTGATTTTTATTTTTAAACGGCGGTATAGTTAATTCAGTCGACGAAGCAGTTTTAATCACTGGCATGAATGTTTTCTTTGAGCTGTGTTGAACTTTACCCACTTGGTTTACACTTGCACTTGCAATATTTACATTTTCTACATGAAACTGGTTCAAGTTTGTTGTAGATTGTGTTCGGCGTTCGATTTTCGAAGAAGTCTTTTTTGGGGAAAAAAGGCCCAACATGTTTACATTATCACTTATTAAATATTTAAATTAAAATTTTTTATATTAGTTTTTTGCACCGTGTGTATTTAATTGTAAAGTCATTCACACAATTGAAAAAAAACAAAATAAAAAGCACTAACACTGCACTTTTCGTTTATTTTATTTTACGTCTGAACCTCACGACAGTAAAATTAAAACTGAACTTGGAAAATTTAGCGTTGAAAATGTTCTAAGCTCATCAAATAATTCCTATCCACTAATATCTGATTTGCCATTATGTGAAAAAGAGTGCTCTAACTTCAGACAATTCTCTTCTTTTTAAAATTATTGTTGTGTTCAGAAATTTGATCGAACCGTTCTGTAACAGATTGTAAAGCTTGATCAATAATTTTAAAATGAAATTATATTATTTTAAAATTATTGATTATTATTACTGATAACTATTACTGCATCTCTACCTTCATAAGAAAAAAGAGGTGTTTTCGACGAGTGCAAAGTGTTGAGGCAGAAGGCAAGCTGACGGGAATGTCTATTTGTAAAGCAATGTTTCTTTTCTGAGATACAGAAACATTTCATCAATTCTTAAATTAATAAGAAATAATTTAGTCGAGTGTAAGCTAATTACAGCGGACATTAAGCATATAGCGGGGGGATTTTAAATACTTACTAAAAATATTAATTCTGTCTAAAATTGTATACCAAATTTAAAATAAAATCAAACTTCAATATTTTATTTCCTAAAACTTCTGCAGAATGTCATGTTGCTGGATCTTTATTGATTGTTAGTTCCACTAAAGCTTCATAAATATCCTCTAGTTCTAGATTCAATTAACTGAAGTCTGAACTGGAAATTGAATTATTTGCAAATAATTTTACTTTTATTTTATTACTTTTTGCTGCAGTACAACTGCATTTTTAGATAGGATAAACTAACCCAGATCGCATAACCTTTTCCCCATTTGATACAATTTTGGTGTAATTTTAAGGTTTGATTTCTCTACCTGATGTCAACAGGAAACATATATTATCTACGTGTATCGGACCTTACTCAACTAGTTTATTATTTAATTCTGGATCCGGCCAATACCCAGCATCTTCTAAATTATTTACTTTCTTAATTGATGAGACAATCAATCTGTCATTTGCTATTGAACTAACTACTTGGCCATTTAAAGAACTTAATGGAAGTACTTGATTGGATTGAACTTCTACGCTGGTTTTCACTTGCGTCATGTCACAGCTGCTTGCGATTGGTTTTCAACACTAAAAAATTTCTGTATTTCATTTTTTTCGTTGTTTTCCAAAATTTCTCTTTGTTTCTTTTTTTGTCTATAGACGAAGCCAGACATTTTCGATTGGAAGACATCGATTTAAAACTACCCAACTACAATTTCACTAAACTTATTACTTTAAAGATTGTATTTAATATTATTAACACTAAATATTTGACCGCCCAGATGGCGCAGTGGTTAAAGTAGCGGCAGTTGGTGCGGGAGTTCGAATCCCGATAGGGGCAGGATGCAAAAGGGATTTTTCACCATTTGATTACGATCTGTGGTGTGAATGAGCACAAATATGACCCCCTGTTGGAGTGCAGAATCCATGGACTGACCCATCTTCCATGTCAGTACTATAGGCTGGCATGAAGCTATGCAATGTGCAGATGGTTGGGTAAATCAGACCTATAGCCGCACGTCCTCGATGTGATGGTTTAATTTTTGTTTTATATTTGTATTGCTTTAGCCATTATAATCGATATAACATTTATTTAAATTACAGAAACAGATAATATGAATATTATAATTATTTTCACTTTTTAATTCTTCTAAAAAATAATTAATAATTTCACATTTAAATTCTTCTAAATATATTACTAAAATAATAGTAACATGAAATTTCAACCATATTAATTTAATGTGTTTCAGATTATTTTGAAAAAACTAATTTTTCTTATTCTTATGTAAATATAATATTATTTTCAAAATTAGATATATTTTTTATTATATATCAAATGATGTTATTTTAATATAATGACACATAAAAGTAATATATCTAATAAATAAAAATATGATAATCCCATATTTTCAAACTTAATTCGAAATTATTATGCTACAATGAGATTGACTCTAAACTAATAATTCATCTTCTGTTACTTGTGTTTTAATGTTACGTGATAACATTTCCACTGGAATTTTAAATTATGACAAATACAGTGGTTTGCTTTAAATAAATCTTTTGTTTGAATTAGAGCTTCACAAGTACTCACTGCTAATCGATTGCGACATTTGGTTTTTACTAAATTTTGAATTAAAAATATTCTTACAACAGAAGCAGAGGAGTGAGGTAAAGTTAAAATACTCTGAGCAATCCTGTAAATATTTTCAAAGGCAAACTGATCTTCTTCATTTTTAATAATCCTACGGAATTCCAAAATTCAGAAATATTATTTTCCTTAACTTTTTTTAACTCTTCATAATCGGCTAATGCTCGAAATTCTGAGTTAATTTTTTCAGATATTTGCAGTTCTTTATCGGAAAACAAAAGTTGTAACAATCTTAATATGCTATTTCCAGATAAAGCATGCTCTGAGGTAAATTTTGGCAAAAAATTTAACACTTCATTCTCAAAATCAATTTTGGTTCGTAAATTCCCACAAAATTTAATATAAAATTTACGGAGCTTCGATTTAAATTCGGTAATGGTAGAAATGGCGGTTTCCTGGAAAATAATTCAACTTGAGCAACGCAGTATAAATCATTGTGAGATGATTTTCTTTCAAGTTAATCAATTTAATTGGTACTGAATCCATTGATGATTTCCTTATAAAATTTTCTACATATTTGTTTAAATAAACTTGTTAATCGCGGGATAAATACATGCATTCGAGGTTGTTTCGATTGCATTTATAAATTAACTGAATTTATTATATCAAGTATATATGACAAAAATAAACAATATAACTTAATGGTGGGACTTTTTAACATATTAGAAATAAACATTACATTTCCGTGTTTTGATTCAAAGCTCGTGAATTCATCATCATATCACAGTACGATAATGTACACTGTTCCACAATGCGATTAATTGCATACTAAAAAAAATAAAAAAATAAAACATTAGATACAAATATAAGTTTTGATATTTTTTAAAAAATTTACCTGTCGAGAAAGCCACCTGGTTGAGGCATACCTAAGAATAGTGTGAAGCACTGGTCCAAAATATTTCTGATATTTTCTAAAGCCTTCTTTTCGAGATGGACTGTTACAAAAATGATGATTTATTTCTCTGGTTAATTTATCAATATCATCAGGTAATTCTGATAGAGGTGCCATTGATACTAAACTTATGTTACGTTTACAATTAATTTTGGAAGTACTTGTTTTAGCTTGCTTTGAACTAACACTATAATAAATTCCTTGAGAAGTCGAATCTGAAAGTGGGACGGGACCGAGAAATCGATTCTGTCATTTTCCTTGATAGTAAGAGCTAAAATTAGCTAAATTTTTCGAAGAAGAACAGTCGGTACTTTCATCTATTATTAAAGAATAGTAATGTTTATTTATTATATCAATAATGTTCTCTAAATTTGACAACCTAGTTACATTTTTAATAATGCTTTGCGCTTTAATTCAACTGATGCTTAGCTTTTTGAATACTTTCGAGTCTGGTACACCGGTCTTTAGTAGTAAATTTTAATGGTCTAGCGATTTGAACGGTAGATTATGATCGGCTATAAACAGACTAAGAGAAATTTCCAACTTTTTGGCCGCATCACAATATAATAAGAATGTTATATATATATATATATATATATATATATATATATATATATATATATATATATATATATATATATATGCTCAAACGCATCAATTGAGTTCGGTATAGTGCTCCTGTGATGGTTTCGTTCGATTTCAATAGCTCATAATACACCACACCCAGCTGGTCCCACCAAATACAGAGCATGAGCTTGGCGCCGTGAATATTTGGTTTGGCCGTCGATGATGATGCATGGCCGGGGTAACCATATGATTTTTTGCGCTTCGGGTTATCGTAATGGATCCACTTTTCATCACCAGTGACAATGCGATGCAAAAAACCCTTCCGTTTTTGCCGTTCGAGCAGCAGTTCGCATGGAAAAAAACGGCGCTCGACGTCTCTCGGCTTCAGCTCATACGGCACCCAATGTGAGCTTTGCTTTTGGATCATTCCGAGGGCTTTTATACGATGGGAAATGGCTTGTTGTGTCACTCCCAATGAATCTGCGAGCTCTTGTTGAGTTTGACGCGAGTCTTCATTGAGTATTGCCTCCAATTCAGCATTCTCAAACTTTTTCACTTGGCCCGGCCGCTCTTTGTCCTCAACGTCAAAATCACCACTTCTAAACCGCACAAACCATCTCTCGCACGTTGAAACCGATGGAACATGACTCGGATAAGTCTCGGAGACCAATCGATGTGCTTCAGCAGCACTTTTCTTCAAATTAAAGAAGTAAATTAAAACTTCCCGCAAATGCTGTTTTGTTGGCACGAAACTCGACATATTGAGAGCTCAAAAAAACTATGAATTTGACACTGCGACAAATTGACACATACTGAAAATTAAAGCTATAAGACGTAGCTTTGACATGAACATAGTCACAGTACTGCCTGATGCGTATAGCGTTAGTAACGCCATCTGTTATCAATCCCGCATTTTCAATTTGTACTCCTAATATATATATATATATATATATATATATATATATATATATATATATATATATATATATATATATATATATATATATACCATTGCCTGCATAATATATAATTATCTTCTTTATTGACTTCCTCGCACTCGTAAATTATGCTGGGAACTTCCATCTTCGATGGTTCGTTATATCTCTCAACGTAAAGGCACCATTTTCACATTCGGAGCTCGAAAAATTGTTTTTAGCTTTACTAACTATATCACCCTTTAAAATTTTACAACTAAAGCTTTCCCATTCGTCGTCTGCATTAAGTGGTTTTTTTTATGACTTTTCGATAATTTTTCTGCCATGCTACTTTACCATTATTGCTTCATTAACGCCTTTTTGGTTTATCGTTTCGATAATAGAAAACATTTGACTATCTAAGAAACAAGCCTAGCGCGATCAATTATTAAACGCCTGATAGTTTTCTACTGCATAAAATGTAATATTGGAAAAAATTCGTAAATATTTTCGGCTCGCTTGTCATTGCAAATAATTTATTTTTAATATCACCCACTTTCGACTTTCTATTTTTTAAAATAGGATAAATCATATATAATTGATCATTTTCTAATTAAATACCATTTATTTCAGCAATTCTGTTGCATATCTGTTCAAGAGGTTGATTTGGTTTTCTGAGCAAGCGTTTTAGTTGATACATGAAGCTTTCAAAATTAAAAGCAGAAAAATTATCCAAGCAGCCAAATTCTTTAACATCTTCGTTGTAGGTTATATGCTGTTTTACTACAATTATAAAGGGTACCATAGCGTAGTATTATATGCGCTGCTTTACTACAACTATAAAGGGTACCATAGCGTAGTATTATTGAACCTTGCCGATGCTTATGGTAAGTTTATTTATATTGATGTGGAATGCAAAGGACGGGTGAGTTATGGTGGTCTGTTGTAGCGTTTCAGCTTCAATTGTGACGCTCGCTGTGCTATAATTTGGTTATGGTCATTCATTGTGTCTAAAATTTCAGTCAACACTGAATCCGGCTAACTGGTTTTCTTTATTTTTGATGCTGTGCTTGATGCAAGTGAAGCAAAGGTATTTTCGTCATAATCGGTTGTATCCAGGGTATCAGCAGTATCATCAAACAGAGTTTGAAACAGACTACCATTTGAATTACTGTCAGAATTTCATTCCAAATTTGATACGGTTACACTATAAATAAAAAAAACTGTATTAAAACTCTTGTAAATATATAAGTTATAAGATTGGTGGTTACCTGTTATGGAAATATTTTCGGAAAAAATCCATCTTTGTGACAACAAATTGAGTTTTTTATTAATTATTTTTGACGCGTCCCCACTGCGTTTTCCTTCGATTGCTGAAGTGTACCTTCTTTTCAAATTCCTCTAGCTACTTTGAACATCCTTAGCTGAAAATAATAGAATTCAGGTAATTATATGTACTTCAATGTACAAGAACTAAAATACATACTTGATATTTTCAATTGTTGGGCCAATGTGTCCCACACCAAAAAAGATTTAATTTTAAAAAAGTTCTGACACCATTAATAATAAAGCGCACGTTACAAACTGATAAATTTAAATAAAATACAAATAACACTAATCAAGCCAAGTGCTCGTGCCTTCGTGACGAAATAGCAAAAAATATGAATAATCAAGTCAAGCGCACGTGCGTACGTGACAAAATCATAAAAATATGACTAATTCATTTGACATAAGATTTCAATTTTTTTTATTTTCCTCTCTTTCATTTTAATATCATAATGTCTCTTTCTCGCCATGTTTGTTCCGACCAAAAGATAAAGTTAAACCACCTTGATCAAAAACTACACAAGAAAAAATACGTCATTTTCAACCAATGAAATAGCTTAAAAAAATGTCGAACCGAATGAAGGAACGCAAGCACGAAGTCGACTTTACAGCTCAAAATAAAAATTTTAATGGAAAAAATAGAACACACAATTAGAAGAGTTATTTTTTCAAAATATAAACAACACGAGAATACAGAAAATTTACTGTCGAAACGTGCATCGGAAAATCCCCACTACAAATTTAAGCTTATAGGTAAAGAGGAAAGAAACGGGGAAAAAAGTTGATGCAAAAATACAAGTCTAACTAAATAGGCTCATTGGGCCTATTTAGACATGTATTTTTGCATCAAAATTATTCCTCGTTTCCTTCCTCTTTGCCTATAAACTAAAATTTGTGGTGTGGATTCCGATGAACGTTTCGACAATAAATTTTCTGTATTCTCGTGTTGTTTATATTAAAAACAAATGATTGTGTTTGTATGTGTGGCTATTTTTGCCATTAAAATTTGTATTTTGAGCTGTAAACACATATCTTTACTTCAAAAATATTATTGAACGAGTCAAAGTATCAATACGAAAAAAAACGAATTTACATATACATACATAATAAACTTCGGGTGTAGAATACAAATCTAAACTTCAAGTTGATTCAAGTGTTGTTGATATGTGTTGTTAAAAATACTAGTCTAAATAGGCCCATTGGGGTTATATATATATATATATATATATATATATATATACACATACTCGAAAAAGTCTCCGTACAGTAAGTAATTATGTATTCATATTGAAGAAAATCTAAAAATACCGTTACTTTTTCAAATTTTTCTATTTTATTATTATCCATTAGAATGTTATCAACTATTTTTTATACATCTAAATGGTTGTAAAACAAAAATAATAACGGAACAAAATATAAAATTCGATTAAAATTTCATCAGAAAAAGTCTCCGTACAGTTTTTATTAGTAAGATGTTGGATATCCTTTTTGCTTCACCACTTCATTCAACCTCCTATTCATCGATCTCACTAAGTTTGCCGTTTCTTCCGGGCTGATTTTACTCCACTCTTCTAGAAGTACCCTTTTCAGCATATCTTTCGAAGTTATCACGTGACTACGAATTTTTTTTTCCAATAAACTCCACAAGTGCTCGATGGGATTTAGGTCAGGTGATTGCGGAGGTGAATTAAGTTGTTTTGACACATTATATAGCAACCATAATTTAACGTTCTTGGCGGTATGCTTAGGGTCGTTGTCTTGTTGGAACCAAAAACTATTATTTAAGCCCAATTTTACCGCACTGTCTTTTAAATTGCCCTTCAAAATGTTTAGGTATTGATATTGATCCATAGTTGAATCGATAAAAACCAGATTTCCTACTCCACTGCTTGCCATACACCCCCAAACCATAACGCCACCACCACCATGCTTAACTGTAGGTAATCAATTTTCTTTACTGAGAGCTGTACACGGTTTTCTCCAAATGAGTTTACGGCCTTTAATTCCAAAAATGCAGAATTTACTCTCATCCGAGAATATAACGTTGTTCCAAAACGACTGTGGTTTATTTATGTGCTGAATATGAATACATAATTACTTACTGTACGGAGACTTTTTCGAGTATGTGTATATATATAAATATATATATATATATATATATATATATATATATATATATATATATATATATACCGGTTGTTTATTTTAAACTAACACGATCAAATATCTAGAAAAATAGCCACTCTACGGAAAAATGTGCATAATTCAAATTTAATCATACCGCGGGAGAAATACATTAGTGCAAAACAAAGTCCCTCACCCTCCGCTTTGTAGGTGGGGCGAGGGTAACTTTTAAACTAATATAGGAAGCCATATTTTTAGCCATATAAACGTGCGTATGATTTGAATGAAATATTTTGTTCGGTTCATGATGTAATCGACGAAATTCATGTTTTTCAATTTCTTCTTAGAATATGTTCTGATACTAACCAGTCGCCATTTGTTTTTGTTCTAAACGTAACAATGGCTCTGAACAATAAAGTTATACAAATATTTTTCGTGGTAATAACGATTAAATTTAAAACTGTTTCCGTTTAGGATTAATTTACCAGTTTTGTAATCCATTTTGGTATGTAAATGAGCCAATGATTTGGATCCTAATATTCTATCGAAATATTCGTGGTAATTTAATTCGTAGTGTGGTTTTTTTAGAAGCCCAACAAAAATTATTTTGCCTAGTTTTGTTGATTCGTGAATTCCGAGAATATTTTTAATTTTTGATATTTTTGAATGTAGTACATGCTTTGGAATAATATTGGGTTTAATTATATTCTTATTTGCCCCTGTATCGATTAATCATTTGATTTTTTGATTTGTTAATTTATTTTGGCATATAATGAACGGAAGAAAATTCGGCCGTCTGATTCTGAATCCCGGTCTTCACAAAATTTTTCGTTTTCTAGGTTAAAGTTCTAATTATTAATGGAATTTTCTTCCTGTTTTGTGACAGGCTCGGTATCCTCGTGTGTTTCATGATTGTTGACAATCTTTTTTTTTGAAGGATCGCCTAGGCCGGCTGGAGGAATCAACTTCCATGGGTATTGTTTCGTTTTTTCCTGCACCGGCCAATTTTGTTTCCTATGTTGGTTTGGCGGAATAGTATTATTATTGTCCCTTTTATGCAGCGAATTGGCGTGTTTGTTTTGAATTTCGTTTTTCTTTTAGTTGGCTATTATGTTCTCATAAGAACTGAATTTGTATAAAAATGCATAGACCTCTTCAATATTTTTCGGCTTTGCCGCTTGGGCATAGCCAAAATATGGTTTCCTTAAACCGGAGATAAAAGCAGCCAAGGCATCTTCTACAATAAAACTGTTTATCGCTTGCCAAGATTCATTTTATACAGGATTCTGTCTGGCGAAGGTATTAATATGTTCAATAATCTATTTTGATTTGTTGAAGAAGGTGAATTATAATCTTTATTGAAATTATTATTTAATTATTTTATTGACTCAACTGGAAAGTTGAGTCGATTTTATTTATTACAATTTATATTTTATTTATTACATAAAAGATTACAATTTATTTAGTTTTCTTTAACAAAAATATGTTGTTACTTGTTATACGGATTTAAAAATACAATTCCGTTTTTAGTTTTTTACTCTACTTTATACTTTTTTCTTTAGGGTAAAAAATGTGGTGTCGGATTTATTGTCACACGCTTTGCATATGCGAAAACAGTATGCATATGCAATTTTATAATTGACTTAGAACTTGTTGTCAACGTGCATATCGTATATCTTTGGATTTGGTGATGCAGCAGAAATAGCATGATCGGGTTGTTGATCCATTCGCTTGTCCGTGTAATGTAACAGGTGTGAACCGACATAATTTCTTGTTGCTTATTGCCCCAAAGTTGGGATTTATAATAGGACATCTCTTGTTTATAACATTGCGAGTAAGCGCTCTTATTGAGTCTGTTTCTCGCTGAGTAAATGGAGTTGGCGGTTCATATATTCCAATTGATTGGAAGTATTATCCATATTTGAGTTGTTTGGAAAAGTCTCATCCATTGGTACTAGGTTTCTATTCTTATATTTATCAATGGTCTTGTTACTCTCCGGTTAATTTTGAAATTACAAAAAATTATGAATTTATTCGATAACTTATTCGTAAAATTCTATTAATTTGGTCTTTTCGCAAAAAGCGACGGTTGACCGATTCCTTTAATTTTATGCCTATCTTGTAGTGCACAAAATTTATTTGACGTGTCTATCTTATAGTACACGGCATATCGAACTTATTTTACCTATCTAGTAGTATAAAATAAGCGAGGTGAGAAATTTAAAAAAATAATAATAAAAATTCTTACCGTTGCAAGCGTTGAGCTGGTTCGGAGTTGGATTTGTCGGGGTTGAAACCTGGGCGGTTTCAACCTTTAGCCCGAAATGTCTTAGTCATGAGAATTTGGTGTTTCCTTTGTTATTTGAGATAAATAAGCTCAGAGCGAGTATATTCTACTCCCTTTGTACAAGGATTCTCTGGCTATAAAATTTCAGCTCAGAGTTAGTATATTCTACTCTGTTTGTAAAAGGATTCTCTGGCTATATAATTCTTACTGGTTACACAAAAATACCACTCAAACCTATATGACGGAAACACTATGAATTAGTTTTTATTCACAAATTATATTTATTCTTTCGTACTGTTTTAACGTTACACTACACTTTGCGGCTGCGCCTATTATGAGTCCGAGATTTAATTCAACATAAAAAATAAATTTTATTTCCACAATTTTTATTTTTTCTTATTTTTACATGCTTAAAACAAAATCAAGACTAACTCTAAAAACAATTTGGTTTCTAACTTATAATATTAAAATGCTTATTTAAGTTTTATTCTCTTAACTAACAATTTATATATGCGTTAGGATTTAATTACAATATATTGTATTAATGCTTATCTAACTAAAAATTGCATACTGTCTGTATGATGCCTGTCTTTGCAACGCGACTCAATGTAAGTACAGCATTTATGGCAACTCGTTTAGGATTAACTTGTTGGTCATCGTGGTGCTTGTTAAACCTTTTTTTGCCGTTTCTGTAATTACGTGAATCCTTTCGTTAATTTGTTTACTGACCCGAAATGGTTGATTATTCCCCTCGATTAACTCGTTCATCGTACTATTTATTACTTGTAGGTCAAATGCATCGGGATGACCCATCAGCCATTTCCATGCTGAGCCTAGTGTGTCCCACCGTTTGTACCTGATTCGTTGTATTGGTCTAATTTGCGCGAAGTTATTATGCACTTTTTTACATTTCTCTGATTTATTTTATATAATTCTGAATTATTATTTGTTTTACTATTAACAAATTTATTGATTGTTTCTACTGTGAATTCTAGATTCGTTAAATTTATAAGGTGAATTAATTTTATATTTCCAACTTGTATCTGACAATCATTTGTTTTTAAAATAAGAGTTAAATCTTCGTTTATAGTTTTAATTTCTTATTTTCTTTGCATAAAATATTTGTGGTAAAATAGTTTTATTTAGTAATATATTTTATTACTAAATAAATGCTCATTGTTTTTTTTATTTATTTAGTTTCTAATTCATATATAACCTTATTTTTTTAATTCCTTGTCTTTAAGTTTCTATCCCAATTTATATAATTAATTCTCTGAAATAATACCATATAATTTTGATTAGTTACTTAATTTTAATCTTTTTTTTATATATATAGTCCTAAAACCGAACCTTGTGGTACACCACTCGTACCCTCCATCAAAATAGCTACGCCTGCTGATTCGACAATCATTTCTCGTTCACTCAGATGGCTCTGGAGAACCTTCCTAAAACTCAGGATTACTTGACATTCCTCAAGCCTTTTCTGGATTAACTCTCAAGCTGCACTGTCGAATGCATTCCGTACGTCTAAAGTAATTACTACCCGGATACGCCGTGTGTGTTTGGATCCTTGTTTGCTTTAGTTTTTCAATTACTTGTGGTATAGATACCTCTGGAGATGTGGTTTTGCAGAGTCTTCTCTTTTTATTTCGATCTACTTTATTTTGTCTGGGTTGGAGTTCCTCTTCATCTGTAAAATATTCATTGCCGAGGTTCTGTAAGCTCTGTCTTCTATCATTGGCAGACATAGATGATTTCGGATGCCTTTCAAGTGCTTCGATTCGCTTTTGCAAATTTACCATAAGATTTTGGTATTTATTATATTGTAATTCTTATTGGTGGCATTTTATCTTAAGTTCATTATTCTGTTGTTCAAGCATGGCTGATTTCGATATCATTTCACTGTCGTCTTGACGCTGACGGCGTCTTTGGGCTAATATTGGAGAGATTTTTAGTTCTCATTGTGATAAGGGGCTTATACTTCTATCTACTGTAGTAGTTAAGCTTTCGACTACTAAATCAGAAGTTGGCTCATTGTGAAGTTCACACATCAGTGTTGTGCTCTCTGGCGGTGGAGTTGATAGCGGTGTTCTTTCAAGTGCCTTACTTCCTCCACCAAAGAACCATTTATTTATCCCTTGTTCCATGCTTCCAGTAGTACTAGGAAAAGGACCAGCCTGGTTGTCTACCTATGATTTCGCATTGCTCCGCTCAGAATCCGACATTACGTTCTTTATTTTTGTGTTGATGTGTTGATATTTCAATTATAATGACACAAAATCTAGGCCATTATCATTTTACACTGTATACACACATAAAACACACAATTCACATTAAAAATGAAAATGATATGCACGGTAAAGGTTTTATTTTATTGTTTTTGTTTTATGTTTTTTATAATTACTGCAAGAAAATACGTCTGCTCACTTTGAACAATTAAACTCAACTGTTTTTCCAATGCCGACCATCTCCACTCCCACCTCTTTAATATCGACACCTTTTAATAGCAGATCGACACAGGATTGCCCCTCCGCCTTAACTATGATCATCTCGTTTCGGGTTCTCCTTCTTCCTTTATGTATATTACCCTCAATACAATTATTTTCTAGTTTACTCCCTAGTACAATGGTATTGAGGTAATCAACTTTTTTCCCCGCCCAGAGTCTTTATGGACCGACGCTCTCCCATACAGCAGTTAACATTTGTCCCGTTGTCGATAAAACAGCACTCTAATATTTTCCTCAGTTTTGGTATCTTATGAGCGATTGGGACAAAGTTATATACTGCTCCACAAAAAGTCTTTATTTTTTTTAACTCTGGATTTCTCCAGAGTTGTTTTTACAATTAAGAATTTTTATTTAACAGAAATTACAATAATATATTTTATTTTATGGTAAGACTAACAGGTGTTGTTAGCAAGAAATATAATATTTGAATCAACTCGATTGTTGATGATAATACGTTTATATAGTTCCACATGTATTATTTGCTTGTGTTGCGAAATTGATGGTCACGTTGATTGCTTGGTGATCACGGTGTTATGTGACATCTTCTATTTTGCTTACAATGTATGTTTGGTTGCTTACACTGTTTGGTGCTTGGCCGGAAGTTATGTCTATTGTTTCTTGTTGCGGTGTTTTTGCTTATGTTCCAAATTTATTAAAATATAGGTTGAATTTGAGATGACAGGGTGCCATGTGAGTTAGTACAAGTTGCCGTAGACCGGGTAGTATGTAATTGTGAGTTAGTACAAGTTGCCGTAGACCGGGTAGTATGTAATTACAACGCTGATATCCTTCACACATCGGGTGGAGTTCCTCATTTTCTTTGTCACTTCGATGCACTGTTCCTCTAGAATAGTGCCGTCGCTCTGTTGATTCGCGTATCCCACGAATAACGTTCGGACTTCGTTTTCGATTCTTGGTTCTCCTTCCAGAACAATTGTATTGGAGCTTTGTATGACTGCCACTTCTCCCGCTTTAAAGCATTGGTCATCCAGCAAACACTGAAGTCCTGGAACCTGCTCTATAAGTTTACAAACATCTTGGTTTCCAAACATCTTGGCAACGTGGGTCTATGAAGATACCCCGTACTAATGTGCTTGACCGCATAAAGCTATTGCAGCTAAATACAGTCGTTCGATACACATTTTGCGGCCATTTCTCGGCAACAATTTCTTTGATTTCGTTCGGTGTCGTTGTCGAATGCATCCTGCTATGAATCTTGAGTGCCTGTAGTCGGCTCTCAATTTCGTTCGGTTGTAGTGTTTGTGTGGTTGAACCCTTTAATTCGAACTCTGTATTGATATCAGTTTGTGGAGAGGCATCATATTTCCGCACCACTATTGTGCTCTGGGCCGTCTTTTGTTTTTTTCAACTCCACGGACCTAGTTACTCATCATCATTACCTGCTGCTTATAGTTGGTTAATTTGTAAACTGCTATCCGTAATCTTGACACTGTCTTTTTTGATTTTTGGTCGTCGGATTAGACTAAATCAGCACACTTAAACTAGTTGCGTTCCTTTCTATCTGCTCGCAGTTTCAAAACACCGCTTATTTCCGCTCTACTTGGCTATCTCTGGAAGCGAGGTATGGTGTATCGGCGATCTTCTTGTCCTGTTTGATCTCTTGAACATCTCAGGATTGGCCTTGTCTATTTCCGCTATATATATTTCTGACTTTTGCCCGGATGTACTAACCTGGTCTTCTACTTGCATTTCACTACCTAATGCAGTCTTTGGTATGTTATTGTTTATTGACATTGATTTCAAGTATAATAACCCAAAATCAGGTCATTATCTAGTCCAATGTACACACTTCACCTTTAAAATGTAAAAAGATATACACAATAACGTTGTTTTTGTTATTTTTTTATAAACACTGCACTTTTGGTTAAAAATAAAATAGAAATTTTTTTTTTCATTGTTTCATTGAAGACAATTTTGCACTTTTCATTATATGAAAAAACAACATTCTGTTTTTGTTGTTGCTGTAACAATGTGACTTTTAATTTATCAGATGTACTCTTGCATTTTCTGTGAATGACAAATGCTATTAATATGATTACAAAAATAAGGATTGTTGATGAAATTGTATATTGAACAGTTCTTATTTCTCGGTTTCCAGAGTGAATTCTTTCAATATTTGCAATTGTGTGTTGCGTAAGTAATGGAAGGTCCATAAAGTTCTGCATTGTAGCGTTAATTTTTACATCGTCTAATGGTTGAATTAGTGTTATTTTATACCTGTTTGGAGTTTTATAATTTGTGTATCTCTTGTAATTAACCGTAATCGAACATTGTGCAAATTTGTCAGTTTGATTCCTTTAATTTGCGCGTGCTTTAAGTTGCATGTAGTGGTTATAATAGTTCCACCTGGGGTTGAGATGTATGGGTAACCATCTTCTAGGAATATGACTTCTTCTCCTGGCTCGATCTGTTGAGTGTTGCAGGTTGCATTTTTGTTTTTTTAACTGCGGTATGCAATTTGCTTATAGCTTGTGTATTTGATTGAGTTGGCACATGTATGTTTGCTCCACCATTGGACAAAGGTCGTTAATAATCATATAATTTTCTGAGTTTAGGATTATATGGTTGTAAGGTTGGGTAATTATTTGGTTGTCGACAGGATAAGATTTTATTTTGTAAAGGTTAAAGGATTGGTTGTTAAATTGAGCGATTTAAATTGTGATTACTAAATCCGTGTTATAATAAAAAACTTTTATTTTTAAAAGAGAGTAAATTTGTTCTTCCGAATGAATTTTAATCCCGTCTTTATCAAATTCGTCAGTAACGTATTCCATTTGTTCATTATCTAAAATATGTCTACTTATAATATTAATTTTAGCAAATGTTAATATGTCATGTACCCCATTGATTTGTTCCTGCACTATTGTAATTTTATCATATAGTTCTAAAAATGTTTATCTGCTATTTTTATCGATTTCTATCAAATGTTTATCTGCTATTTTTATCGTATTAATCCATTCATTCATTTGAAATGAAATATTATTAATATGCATGCTCTACTACTAATTTATTTTGGTTTATTTGTTGATCATTTATTTTTATTTCATCATTAAGTTTGTCCACTAACTCCTAATGACCGTTTTCTAAAAGACTAGAAACTTTGCAATTCTTCATAATCTTCTTGATTTACATTACCTGGTATTGCCTTAATAAACGCCCCCAGTGGGTTAAATAATCCACGTTTTTGACGAGGTTTATGAGTGTCAGATAAGATGTTGTAGAGGGAGATTTCTAGATTATTTATTCTTCTTTTGGCTATTGCTACTAGAGTTTCATCGGATATATTCTGTTGTTTCATTACTTCTGTAATTTTACTAAGCGCGGTATTGATCCTAATGAAATTAGTTTTAATATCATTTATTTCAAATATTTGAATCAACTTTGGGTAAAATTCAACTACTCGAGCTCCTCCCAGGTTGAGGGCTAACACCCCTTTCCCTTGTGTAAGATCGAAGTGTTCCAGATATTTCAGCTGAACCGCCTGAATCATCCTGTAACAAAATATTATTTTTGCTTAGATGTTCGTTACAGTTTCTTATTCTACGCTTATGCACTCTACGTTTATTCGTATTAACCGTAACCTCATTATCTTTAGTTACCACGTGCTTTAAATATTAGGAAGCCAATTTGTCTGTGGTAGTTGTTGATTCGAAAATTTCTTGGTTTTCTCGAAATTGTAGTGGTTCTTGGCGATTTTCGTTCAGGGCATTAATAATCTTAGATTTATTTTTGCAGTTTGTATCTGAAATAATCGTTACTATTTTTTGAGACTTGCTTCTTAATTCCTTCAAATACTCATGTGTTTGTTCAGATAGATTATCTGGAATATTTATTAAACTAATATGTCCTCTATGTAACTCGAATGGTGTTAGACTCGTTGCAGAATGTACTGACGCATTATATGTTAACGTGGCCTCGTGTAATAGCTCACTGATTGTTATAGTTTTATTTTAAAATGCTATGATTCGAGTGAGTTCTGTTATCGTAGAATGAACTCTTTCAATGGGACTGTTCCGGATTGAAGCTTTGGTTGTTGTTGTATGTGATTCAAAATTATACATTGCCATTAAATTAAAGAAAATTTCGGAGTTAAATTCGGTTGTTGAATCAATTACGACTTGTTTAGGAATACCTTCTCTTGAAATTTTTTTTTAAACATTCGAATAATGGTTTGAGACTTGCGATTTGCGAGCTCGAAAATAAAGAGGAAATTTTTAAAATTTATCCATTATAGTTAAGAATGTTTAGATCGTAACACGAATGTATCACAGTGGAATATCTCCATTGGTCCATTCGGTGTAAGAGTGATTTTGTATTTTAAGTTCACTGGTTTCCTTTCATGCTTGTTTCCTTTCATGAAAGTTTTAACTTTAACACTTGTCAGGAGATAAATCAAAAGCTAACATAAAAAACCGTTCTTGTACATAGCATTAAATATTGTAGAATATGCTCTTGCAAAATTCGCTCCATCTACGAAGTTCATTTCAATTGGATCACTAGAAATTTGTACTCCATTCATATAACGTGCGAACGATATTATTTTGTTATGTTTAAAATCAAAAGGGTTTTTAGACCTTTTTCCTACATATATATGCATCATTATCTATCATCATAAATATCATTCTTGTAGGAAGCTGTCCTATTACAATATTATCTAACGAAATTGAAGTTCCACCCTAAGAAATTGTGAATGATTTAATTTCATTACTTTTATATTGATATTTTGCCGTTGTGTTTTGAAGCATTTTATGGTGATCAATCGAAAGTTCTTGGAAAATCATCTGTATTACGAGAGCAAAAGTAAAGTTGTCATTACAAAAATCTGGTGTAATTATTCCGAGTGAAGGCGGAAGTATTGCTGAGATAGCTCAGTTTCCGAACTATCTGAAAAATTATCAGATTATTGTATATGATTACGATACTGTTAATAAAGAAATCATTTTCAAGGGCCCTGCTAGTACTAGGGTGATTCATCTTCTTTATACCCGTAACCACATAGTGTTGTAAAGTCGGTCACGCAACGTTTGGAAACAGGAATTACTGTAAAGAATGTCATATTTCTTTTAATAATAAATTAAATCATAGATGCAAAAAAGCCTACCCCTGTTGCAAAGAAATCGCTATATGCGAACCTGTGACTAACATTACATGCAATATTTGTAACCGTTGTTTTCGGGGTCCTCTTTGTATTGCCAATCATATATTATAAGTTTCGGCTGTGTATCATATGTTATGGTACGATTCCCTCTAATCGTAGGCACACTTGTGGTGAAACATATCTTTTCAAAGTTTTAAGAATATTTTTTGTCAAAAGTAGAAATAATTTTGTGACTCACACAGGTCATAGCCTACGAACAAATCAACTATACAAAAAGCAAATCCCAAAGTTTAACCTCGATCTGCGTAAAAAGTTTTTCACTATCGCTTCACCAATAATTTATAATAATTTACCATTAGACATAAGAAAGTGCAGCAGCTTTTCCATTTTTCAAAAACTTTAAAACAATGGCTACACCAAACGAAAGATATCGACCACCTCTTTTTCTTATTGAATTAATGATTTCACAATAAAATTAAAAAATGTGTAATGGGATAACAAAGAGTACTTTAAAAGGTGTAAGACAATTTTATTTGCTAAAATTTTTATAATTTTTTATTTTAGTATTACTATTTATAAATCACTTATTTTAAATTTTATATAAATTAATAAATATATATATATATATTTTACTTTGCAATCAGTGAATCAGTCACGTGATCTATATGATCCAATGGTTCACTTATCTTACCACTATTATTTTTTATGTCAATATTATTGTATATATCTGTTATTAAATAAAGCTGGTAATGAATTTAAAAAAAAAAAAAATTACAAAAATTCAACCAAATTATTGTCATTGCTCACAATGGTCAGGCCTTTGATCATCAATTTGTATTGAAATATATTCTAGAAAAAAATCAGCACATAAAACCAGAAATTATAATGCGGGGAACTAAATTAATTTTATTGCAAGTAGCTAACGTGAAATTTATTGACAGTTTAAATTATTTTCCAATGGCTTTGTCAGCTTTGCCAAAAGCATTCAAACTACCACCCGCTTCAAAGAAGGGTTATTTTCCACATTATTTCAATACTTTGGTTAACGAAAATTATGTTGGTGTAGTACCTGATATAAAATTTCATTCGCCTGATTCTATGAAGACTTGTGGCGGTTGCAGTGAATTCTGTCCTACAGAAGGCTGCAGGAACAATTTCTTGAACTGGCATAGCAAAATGTTGGAACAAAATTATATTTTCGATTTCATAAACGAGTTACGTACGTATTGTAAATCGGATGTAGAAATTCTTACTTAAGCCTGTCTGAAATACCATTCAACTCCATTGGATGTTCAGAATTAGCTCCCTTAAAACCTTCCCAAACTTTCTGAATTATACTTTCAACTTTTGGCCAGCCTTCAATAAAATTGGATAAAACTGTCGGGAAATCGCAAATTAAAATCAAAAGAAATCTGAACATTTAAGAAATCTCTTAAAGGTATGGGTTTTATTAGTTTTTTTTAATTATATCAATTTGAGTAGTGGCATTCAAGTGTTTTAAAACTAGTAAATTTTCCTCAACATTTAAGTCATCTATATCGCTCATTAGATGGTTCGCTGTTTGTGATTTACGCGCGCCAGCAGTTAATCTCTTCCTGTTTGAGTTTGTTTCTCCATCAGAATTAAAAGACTTGTTTTGATAAACTTTGTTTCGTATATGATTTAATCTATTAAGAATGTAATCTTTATTTTCTTCTCTATTGTATGGTATATCTTTGGAAAGCATAGAAGGAAATGTAAATAAGTGAATCAATAATTACAAAATAAATTTTAAATATATTTTTATATATATTGCAAGAGCAGTTGGTTACAATACAATGACATTATTTTAATTTTTTTTATACTGTCGGTTTTGAGTTGAGGAAACAAATTTGTCATTGCTAGTGCAAGCGCGAGTTTATGGTTACGTTCGGGATGATATGAAATTTTAATCACTAATAGTGCGACGCTTTCTCTGACCACAGCTCATCGTTGTACATCTGATAAAGCAGGTAAATTGGAGGAGTTGGTTTCTTTATTTTATGTATGCTTTGGTGGATGACTATGAAATTATGAAGTTCCTTAGCATAAATTGACAGTAGAAAATTTATTTCGAAAGAAATGTTCATATTGTGCCCAATACAACAATTCAGTCTTTTCAAATTTGCCGAGCTTTCGATTTTATGGTTTCAAAACAAAATCCGGGTTAGTATAATTTTGAAAAATTATACTAGTAAAATTTTCTTCTGAAATTTCCACATCGCGGTCATCTGCGATATAATGAATATCGTAAACAGATTTAAGTAATAGCACAAATTCCAACCGAAAAATTAAATAAATTTGACATTTAATCATTTTTCATCAATCCTTTCAGTTTGTTCCGTGTGTATATAAAAATACAAGGTACTTCGTCTTCTGCTGAAATGCAGCTTTAAATACGCATTTCTGGATTGAAAAATGTCGCATGTTGAAATTAGAACTGTACTGAAGTTAGTAAGTTAAAAATAAATTTCACATAAAGCGGAATCTGGAAAAATGATTCAAACATTTAAGAGATAAAGATTATATATTATGTTTTGTTAATGCAATATACCTTTCAATATTTTAATTATTAGATAATTTTTAATCGATAAATTGTTTTGATGGCCAAACCAGGAAAAGTTTGCTGCAACCTTATCCAACATTACTTTTTTCAAATTACATCTGATGTATTTGGTTAAGTCATTTATATTCACATCAAATGTGAATTTCTGTTGGATTAGGAAAAAAAATTAGACAGATATATACATATTTGAGTTATTTATAAGAAATATATATTTTTTATAGAAAAACTATCACTTATATACATATAAGTGATAAGTTTTTCTATAAAAAATATATATTTTTTATAAATTGAAAATATTGAGAAAGTTTAAATTTAATTTGTATTGAGTAAGATGTATTGAGTAAGATGATTTGTAAGATGTATTGAGTTCATCCGAAGAATCTGAATCATTATAAATTCGCCTTTTCAGGGAATGCTCTCTACAATTACAATTTATGATGCTCTACAATTTTCTAGGTGGATGTGGTTGGCATTGTTGTATTTACTTTTAAGAAGTTCTGGTATCCCATCTCATCGTCGGACCAGCAAAATATTTCTTTGGGAGTTATAGGAGCACTAGGATTAATTTTTTTAACTGAAAATAAAAATATTTATGTTATTTTAATTTGAAAATTAATATTTTAATGAAACCACCTTTGCAACCAGTTTTTGCAAAAGCAAATATACTCTCCGAATGTTCCTGGGACTTCGACATATCTTTTAACTGAAAGTAAAAAGATTCATGTTATTTTAATTTGGAAATTTATTATTTTAATAAAGCCAGCTGTTTTTGCAAAAGCAAATATACTTTTTGAATGTTCCTGGGACTTCGACATTCTACGTAAGAAAATATATTATGACATAAGTGGTATGAATATGATTTCTAATTTAGTTTTCAGTGCCACAAATTTATATTGGATTGCACTAATATCAAATTGTCTTGAGAAATTATTTTTTAGTAATCGTCGGATTTGTGTAATTTAAAACCTACAGACTCTATTGGGGAACTGAAATAATTTTTTAAATTTTGAATAAAGTAGCCTATAATTGAAATATAACAATTTAATTTTTGAATTTTGAATACTTCGCTATCGATACAGCAATAATTGTTCGGTGGAATAATGGAAAATATATTGTTTTTGATTAACACTTCTAGGAAGAAAGAATCATCTAATTGGTATTGAACAATATCAATTGGCTTGACATAATTTACATTTCTGATGTATTGTTCAGCTTCTAATTGTTTATTTCTGAGTTGCTTTCAGAGGCAGTGATTTCTTCTTAACAGTGCGTTTCAGCTCCTGCATGTTGTTTACAAATCTGAAAGCACTATAGCTATCTACACTTCCCTACATTTAAAACATCGGAAGGAGTATTGATTAAATTAGGAACATTGTATGATACTGAATGTTCCTCGTACAAATCTCCAAAGTTTCTTACATATTCCCTAATCATAGCTGTTGCACATGCATTATTGCGAGAGCATTAATTCTTGTCACCTAATATTCGCATCGAACAAAATAACAATAGAAAGAGGTAATACCGTTGCGGCAATATTCCGTTTAAGGCCTAAATTCCAGTATAGCATAAAAATTGCCGTAGATCGGTTGCTTTCCATTTGTCAAACTCTTAAGGATCGTGGTTTTCTTGAAAACTCTTTGGTATCGATGATTTTATTATTCTCAATTTTTTATCAATCGATGAATTGGATGATGACAACAAAAATGGTTTCTTTTTAACGGATACCCAATATCTTAAAGTTTGTCGTATCACACTCAGAAGCACGCAGTGCATATAGTCCACAGGAAATTGTGATACACATCCAATGGTTATTTTCTCTAGCTCGATTTCATTCCTTATGGTAATAGGCTTGTTGCCTATTTCGAAAGCTAACGTCAGTTCTTAATAGCTTATCAATCTCAGAATATACCACCATACGTTGTATATAATTCCTTTTAATTTCACATTTAGAACATCCGTAATATCCAGAATGTCCTTTATCTTGTAAAATGAATGATTTGGCTGGAGCATTACATACAAAAGCATGAACTTTGACATTATATACAACTTCATCAATTTGTATACCATGTGTTTGAAGATCTTTAGTTTCCTTTACAAATTCCTTCAAGAAAGTTTTTGCACAGCTAGGTTTCGTGTTTCCGTGGTATGCTCTAATCAGAAATACATCTTCCAAACCTACGACGTTTCCTAGGCCACAATTGGCTGTTGGAGCTTTTTCACAGAGGAAGACCATCAATACCAATGTCAATAATTAGGTCTTCGTTAAAATTTTTGTATTTTTGCAACAATAGCTACAATTTGTGTTTCATTCCAAAATGTAAATATGACCTATTTATGACCTATATGAACTATTTTTTTTTTGGAGTTTTTTCACTGTCCTAGAATCTTTCGGAAGGTTGGGTGGTATTTCCTTAGTATTTTTAGTAACGAATGCATTGCGTCATATGTTGCACTTTGTTTTATCCCCCATTCGGGGGGATTCTGTTACTAAATCAAAACATTTATTGATAGTTTCATGCTCATCATCTTCACGGTTTACCGGTAAATTAATATTCTCCCTTCCAAGCGTCGAATCAATATTATTGATATCTTCTACAATAATATTACCACTAAAATTTTCCACTGCTTTATGCATCTTGTTTTTGTTATTCTTACTATTAGAATTATTTTCACTATAATTTGTACTATTTACAGAAAACTCTATTTTATTGTCCACTTCACTTTTTATTTTCTAAAATAAGTTCTCTTTGACATTATTATAATAATTATATAATACCTGATAAAGAAAACTCGATCAGCTTTTTATAAATATTTATTTATTTAATAGTTATATGGTATTAATTACAATACGTTGTACAATTAATTAAATGATATCGACACATAAAACATGGCGTCCCATGTGCTTTCAGTGATTGTACGTAAATATCGTTAGGTTAGGTATACATATATATATATATATATATATATATATATATATATATATATATATATATATATATATATATATTTATATATATATATATATATATATATATATATATATATATATATATATATATATATATTTATACATATATACATATATGTATATATATATATATATATATTTATATATATATATATATATATATATATATATATATATATATATATATATATATATATATATATAGATACATTTTTTGTTCTGCTATCTAATACATATGTATTGGTTTATATAGACGATTTCAAATTGGATTTCCATGTTAAATCCGTAATACTATTTCCGAGTTGGAAATTATGCATATTGAGAAGCTTGCTTTAAAATTTGAGACAGTTACTTTAGCAAAATTTATAATATGTAATGAATGAATTTCAAGTGTGTAGTTTAAGTCGCCATCTAATTAAGTTAAGATGACAAATTTGATATGCTTATTAATTTTATAGATTCATGGTCAGTAACTACCACAAACTTTCGACCGTATAAGATAAGTAAGGACGGAAATTATGAACTGACCAAACCACAGCAAGCAGTTCCTTTTGTATAATAGAATAATTCAACTCTACTTTTCTTAGCGTTCTACTCGCGTAGGCTACGGGTAAATCATTATTATCAACATTTTGTCAGTTTAAAAGGTTTTTAAAATTTTTATATTTCAAAATAGGTTCGTTTATTAAATAATTTTTTAGTTTATTGAAAGCGGTGTCACATAAATCATTCCATATAAAATTTGTATTTTCTTTAAAAGTGTTGTCATCGGCCTTGCAACTTTGGCAAAGTTAGGTATGAAAGATCAATAATAGCCGCAAAGACCTAAACACGATTTTATTTCGGTAGTTTTTGTAGGCATGGAGTAGTTTGGGCAGCTTTTAACCTTATTAAAATTAGGTTTTATTCCGTATTGTGTTATAATGTGTCTCAAAAATATAGCTTCCTTTCGAAGAAACTGGCACTTTTTTGCATTCAATTTCAAATTGTGTTGGCGAAAACAATCGAAAACACATTCAAGACGTTCTGTATGCTCTTTTAAATAATATGTATAAATAACTACTTCATCAAGATATACAAAACATTTAATGCTATTTAGTCCGATTAAAATGTTGTTCACGAGACGTTGAAAGGTCGCGGAGCCCCATTTGAGGTCAAATGACATTCTGGTAAATTGAAAATGTCCAAGATTGGTATTAAACACTGTTTTATCCCGATCTGTCTCATCTAACAAAACCTGGTGATAACCAGTAGCTAAATCAACTGTAGTAAAAATCATGATCGCCCAAGATGGTCCAGTATTTCTGTTATGTTCGGCAGAGGAAAGATCTGTCCAACCGTGACTTCAATTTAGTCTTCTAAATTCAACAACCACTCGCCATTTTTTTTCTGGTTTTTGTGATTTTTTTGGTACTATTATTATGGAAAATTCCAAGAACTGGTAGAGTTTTCAATATAGTGTTATTTGCCAACATATCCGATAATTGTTTATTTATTTCTGGATTTGTTGATTCCGGAAGGCGGTATTGCTTAGTTTGAATTGAATTAGTACTTGGTAGTGTAGGTATCTTGTGGCATATAGTATTCGTTGCCGATAACGTGTCACCAGGTAAATAGAATATTTCGTTGTAGTTTCGACATATTGATTAAATTGATTTTTGTTCTTCTTCATTCAACGATTACAAATTAAGCTCGTTTTCGAGATTCTCTATCCGATTTTGATTGTGAGAACTAGCTTTAGAGTTGAATTTTGAAATGTTATAATTATCAATATTTACAATTTTTGGTATGAAATTTGATAGATTTATAGATTTTTCAATCGTGTTGATCAAACACACCAATGCCGAATTATTTATAGAAGAAATCTACTGAGATTTATAGGAGTAATCTTCTTAAACATACAACAGCTCAGTTGGCGCAGTGGTTAAAGCTGCGGCAGTTGGAGCGGGAGGTACCGGGTTCGAATCCCGATTCAGCACAAGATGCAAATGGGGTTTTCACCTTCGATCGGTGGTGTAAAATGAACATATACTGGATCCCAGCTCTCGTGTTTAGAATCCATGAACCGACCCATCTTCCATGTCAGTACTATAGGCTGACATGGAGCTATGCAATGCGCAGATGGTACTACGAAAAAACTCGGACCTATAGCCGTACATAGAGTGGTATCACAACGGACCAATCGCTGGTCTAAGTGTGCGATAGCAGCCACAACAACCTAACCTAAACATATTGAGATGTTTTCAAGATTGCGTATGTAGATACGGTCAATTTTTTCACAACATGGTGGTAGTTCTACATGGTTCAAAGGTGAAATATCAATTAAGACATACTGATTTTTAATAAAAATGGGAAGTTTATTAGTTGAGAAATCAAGTTTACATTTATGTGCAGAAAGAAAATCTTTCCCAAGTATTCCAGCACAAACAATTGGAAAATTACTACTAACGATGTGAAAAATATGATTGAGTTTGTTCGATCCAAATGATAAAACAGCTTCAACTGAAGATAGAATTGAAAATTACAGGTATTTCGAAAATCTTGTAAATACTGGTATTTCGGAAATACCTTGAATTTCACAGGTATTTTCGGTGTGACAAAATGTATCCATCTTAATTGAATTTTTTTAAGGACTAACCTCTGCTCCGGTACCTATGATTAAAAATTGTTTTGGATAGTTAAGAATGTCAATTTCTAAATAAATGTCTTTACTTAGAAATTCTTCATTTGAGTTCAACAACGACCAATATAAATTTAATTGGTAATTATTTTTGAAACACTACTTTAAATCTTTCACCCGTATAGGAGCGTTCATCTGCACCGCTGGTTTGGAGTTTTCCGTGTTATTGGATTTGCTACTTGGTACAAATTCTTGCCCTCCTGCATCAGCATTTTTTTAAATCAATCTCGAATGTGATGACCTAGATTTTTACAATATGCTCAAACCTGAGTAGATATATGAATATTTGTCTGATTATTTGCTGCGTGCAAATTTGTGTATCTATGATAATATCTCTCAGAGGTGTGCCCAACCCTTTTGCAGATTTGGCACTTTTCGACATTTTTATTTGAAGAATGTAATTTGGACGAGATATTAATGTTTCTTCCTCGCTTAGTTAAGTAATAGATTTTTTTTAATTCTGAAAATTAACACGCTTTTACATACAAACGAATTGGCTCTACTAGCCCTTCTTGGAATGCTCTAATAGCAGTTTTTGAATTTAATTTAATTACAAACTCTTTTGAATTTGGGCTCAGAGTGTCAATGCACACATCATTCAAGTTATTATAACCGATTCATTTTTTGTTGCTTTACTGTAGTAAGTTCTAACTCAATCTGCAAATGAACGGGTTTCTGTAAACCTCGATTTCAATTCAGATCTGAGTGTTATCCAATCTAGAAATGAACGGTCTATCTATGAGTTAAGTATTAAATATTTTTAAATTTATTTTAAAATTTCAGATTTTTTTAGTGGTTCTACTATCATATCACAGCATGTCAAAAAGCGATGTAATTGTTTCGAATTACCATCGAATTCTGATATTAGTTTAAGGATTTATATCAATTTCTTCAACCATCTCACTCGATTTTCTCGAGCATTTATTATTGACAAGTTTTATTGCAGCCACTTTAATACACAAGATTTGAGAGAAAAGTTTTTTTCGTTTCATTTTATTTATTGGTTTACAATCATTCGATGGCGCCAATTGTAACAGTCAGAACTAGAAATCATATGGGTCATTGAATATATTGATTAAATAATTTGAAATATACAATTTTGATTGAATTCATAGTTAGAATATTGATATTATGAATGGAATAGAATATAATTGAAAAAAAAAGTTTAATATTATGGTTACTCACATGAATATGTTTGATGCTTATATAATTCAATTATGATAATTAATTATATTTGATATGAATATCTGATCACGCTTGTTAATAATTAGTGTGGTAAGTGACTTAAAATGGTAAGAATAAATTTCCCGATGGGTAAAATGCTGCTGATGTTTTTTAGATTTCCGTTTTTTTGATATATAACCGAAAATTAATGATGATTGTGATCACATAGTCACTGATGCTTCGAATTCGAATATTACGACTGCTGATACTTCTAATATAATATAAAAAAAATCTTGATGGTTGTTAAATTTCGATAAAGATAGTTCATCCAGGTCTCTAATAGTTTTTCATAAATTGGATTCCTGTTGATTTTTTTTATTCCAATGAACTGAATCTGTTACACAATGCAAATGGCGATGATGATTTAAGATGATGAGAAATGTATATATTCTTGATTTTAATTTATTTTCTTCGAGTATAGATGGTACAGCTCAATAGAGTTCGAGAATATTTGGTTTATTCTAATGGTGGGAAATTTTATTAAATTATTATTGTTTAGAACAATCATAATTGTCCTCGTGTTCAAAGTAACCCCACATATGACACGAAAAATCTGTTATGGTTACACACGAGGTGCTACAATTTTGATTACAAATTTAATAACAGATAACAATGGCGCCTCATATATATATATATATATATATATATATATATATATATATATATATATATATATATATATATATATATATATATATATATATATATATATATATATATATATATATATATAGTTATGGGTTTGTTCACGTAGATGCAATCGTGGGGTGAATTGAAACTCAAAACGAATTTATTTTTTGATGGTTTTATTTATTTCTTTACGTTTGAACGTTGAAACTTGAAATGTAATAATGAGCGTTGTTTTACAATAGAATATAGTTTTTATAATTGTATAAAAGTGTTTACATTAAAATGATATTGTATATATTATGTGATACTGAATCACTCCCCGCTATAGTGGTGGAGTGATCTCATTCTTTATTGATTATTCTTTGTTATATGTAAATACGATATCTAAAAGGTTTTGATTTTGCTTATGATTGCAGTATATATTTATGATTAATAAAAATGTATATTTTGGTTCGCGCTCATTATCAACTATGTTTCTATGTTTACTTTATACTTCCTGTCTTTGCTTTGAGATGCTTGGGAATTTGATGTTTGCTTGTGGATGAGATTGTGCTGACGTGGTTGATATCTGGTGATATAACTATATATATATATATATATATATATATATATATATATATATATATATATATATATATATAACTATATATATATATATATATATATATATATATATATATATATATATATATATATATATATATATATATATGTATATATCTGTTTATAACGGGTGTTTCAACAGGTGCGCTTCAACTTTTTTCCGTTAGGGACGGCGAACGACGCCATATTTTTTATTGTTCTTTTGGTCATTTGGAAACTTCATTAGTGTACATATAACAAGCCAGCCCGTTCGACAGTATAGTGGCAAAATTTGAGTCTACGTTTTCGCTACATAATGTTCCGGTGCCCTCGAGAGCAAGAAGTGCTCGAAGTGTTGAAAACATCGCAGCCGCCAGAGCTTCAGTTCAAGAACACGCGAATGTGTGGCGAATTTTACGTAAAGATCTTGACCTACATCCGTATAAGATCAAGCTGACACAACAACTGAAGACGTTTGACCATTTGAAGCGACGCCGATTCGTGAATTGGGATCAAAAGAAAATCGAAAATGATGCAGATTTTCACCGAAAAATCATCTTCAGCGATGAGGCTCACTTTTGGCTAAATGGATTTGTCAACAAGCAAAATATGCGTTACTGGGCAGGAAGCAACCTACAGGTGATTCATGAGGCACCGTTGCATCCCGAAAAAGTCACTGTTTCGTGCGGATTACATGCCGATCGCGTCATTGGGCCATATTTTTTCATCGACGATAACGATCACCACGTTACTGTTAATGGAAATCGATACCGCGATATGATAAATAATTTTTTTTGGCCGCAATTGAATGGAATGGACTTGGACGACATGTGGTTTCAACAGGACGGGGCCACATGCCACGCAGCACACAATACAATCGCGTTATTGAAGACTAAGTTTGATGAGCGTCTTATTTCGCGAAATGGGCCCGCCCAGTGGCCGCCTCGCTCTTTTGATTCGACACCTATAGATTATTTTTTTGGGGTTATGTGGAGTCATTGGTCTATGCCAATAAGCCGGCGACGTTGCAAGAGCTCAGAGCCAATATTGAACGTGAAATTGTTGGATTTTCGGCCGATTTATGCGAAAGAGTGGTCGAAAATTGGGTTCAAAGATTGGACTTCGTAAAACGGCACGCGGTGGTCATGCAAAAGAAATCGAGTTTCATACTTAAATGTATTGGTTCAAATTCGTTAATAAAAAAAAAGTTAGTTCAAAAGTAGAACAGTTTGTGTTTTATTCAAAAAAAAAGTTGAACTGCTCTTATTGAAAAACCCGATATATTTTATCATTTCCAGCCTCGGCAGTTTAATGCGTATTTTTTTACTTGGGTTTTGTTTACATTATTTTCTACTATGTATGATGCTTATTTTGATTCTATTACAATGTTTCATATTTTCTATTTTGCTTATATGTGATTTTTAGGTTTTTTTTTGTATGTCGCTTATGTGACACGATCCGTGGGAATACTGCTTCTCTCTTATGATTGTTGTTATGCGCGGTTGTTGTTGGTATACACTGTAATGGTGGTCCGATATGTAACTCCTCTATCCTTAGATTTTCACTGTCCTCAGTATGATTAATGAATACATCGTTTTATGGTAATTAGATTTCTAGTTGGATTATAAACACGTTTTATATTGTTAAAAATTCTTATTTTTTACCGTTAATGTACAATTTGAAAATTCGATTAATGTTGTTTTAGGGATTTTATTCGTTGTTGGTTGGCTATACCTGTTGATTTTGGTTGAATATATAACTTTCAATAGCTGAAGTCGGCTATTTCCTATTGTAGGGATAAATTTTAACTTTCAAAATTAGTTGGTTATTGTTTAAAAATCTTCGGTGCACATGACCGTTTTACTTGTTCCATTATTTTATAATTTGTTGCTTCATGTAAGCCGTGTTTTAATATTAGCTCTGGATAGCGGCTCCGGATAGCGATGCGGAGCAAGCAGTTTTCTTTATTTAAAATCTAATTTAATGCGCTATTTGTAGGTAAATATAATATATTTATCAGCAAACTATAATATTTCATTCATCTAATTGATCAAAATATGTGAAAATAAATATTTAACTCTACCTATTTTTATAGAGCACTATTCGGAACCGCTATCCAGAGCAGCTATTATTTGAGCAATGTTCAGGACTATGATTTACCTGACCTTGTGTCTTTAAGGAATTTTAAAATTTTGGTATCAAGAGATAAAATTATAAAAGGTAATTTAGAAATGTTTATTATTCTAAAAATTTGAGATTCTTTTCCGAGGTTATTGATTAAAAACTTCATCATTGATTTCGGTTTCGATATTATACGTTTCCTTTTTGATTTCGGGTTTTATAGGATTTCTATGTTCCTCATGCGTAGTTTTGTTGGAATTTTTATTATACGTGTGGAAAGGTTTTTTCTTATACTTTGAGTAATTATTTTTCGTGTTGCTAGACGTAGAAGTTCCGTTAGTTGTGTTAGTTTCGGTTTTTACTTTTTATTGGTTAGTCGGTCTGTTTATTATCGTAATTTGATTTATTTCGATAATGTTAGTGATGATTAGAATTTGAGAGTTTGTTATATTTTAGTTTATGAATATTTTCTTCTTTTATAACTAATTCTCTATCTTCATTTAATGTGTTTGGTTGTGAAGATCTAAAACGACCTTCAAGTGGTTCTTTTAGTCCCGCTTGATAGATTGTGAGTTCTAACTTTTGATAGTTATTTATTTGGTGGTTTATAATTTCCTCATTTTGGTTATTAAGTTTTACTTGATTAGTAAGAAGTGTAAGAATATTTTGAATTTTTGTGAACAATGGTTTAGATGTTAAGTTGTTTTGAACTAATCCGAACAGTTCAAACTGTAGATTGGATTCATCACGCGCGTCTGCGTATTTTTCAATTAGGTGTGATTTGATTTCTTTTCAGTCAGTATGACTAATATTATGACTTGTTAAAGAATTACTAGCTGTTTCAGTTATTTTATTGCGAATATTAGAAATTATTATTTTTAATTTTAAATTTTATTGATTTTTTCACATGATTTTAATGTTTGATCTACTGCACTGATGAATCTAAAGTCTACATTGAAGAGATCCAAAATATTTTTGATTCTTGTTCTATTATTCTAGTTTTAAGGGGCTCAAGTTTATTATTGTTAGTATTTGGGAGATATTCCTCTACTTTTTGAAGCTGATATTCTTTGGGTAAGTTTACTAGACTTACCGTATCTAGTAAGGCGTCGTATCTAGTAAGTCTGGTAAGAGTTTTACTTTCGACTCGTTTATATTTTTGTACACTGTGACCCACCTTGAATTTTTCTAATAATTTAAGTTCACTAACGTTAGTAGTGTAAAATGGATGGTTCTAGGCCAGCCCAAACTTTTTTACATGTAAATTACAACATCACAAAACGTGTACGTCATATTTTTCATATAAAATATAAAAAAACAGTGATGTCTCGATATTTCCATCTTCATACATAGATATTGTATTGACATTTATTAAAGCTTTTCATTATCCCCGCTCAACTGTAATGAGGAATTTTTAACAAATTATTTATGCATACATTGCAATTATTTCTTCGTGACAGATTAATTTATTTTATGCATCATAATATGAATACTATAGTACTATACTATAGTAATTTTACTTTTTACATACATTATAAATTCCTTTTATTGTAAACTCGATCTTGAAAGACTTAACAAAATGAAAAGCGGTGCGGGGCAGAAGGGGGTGATTGCGACATCTCACATGAGACGTCCGACGTGCGATATTTAATTTTTTTGTTGTATGTAGGTAAGCATCTACTTGTACGTTTGCTAGTTCTTATAATGAAGTGAATTGTTATGTATGAAACTATATGAATAAGAAAGATAAATAAAAACTTATTCTTTTTCATCTTAATGAGTAAAAAGTAAAGGAAAATCATATTTACTATCTTTAGTGTTATTGATCTTAATATCTTTACACTATAGTCAGAAAAATAAAAATTTTATAAGAAAAACTATATAAAGCTATGTGTGGTGGTGTGGCGATTCATGGAGTTTGAAGTTCAGAGAGACCCTCTTTGAAAGCATTCAACGCAAGTTGCTCATGTAGATTGTCGATGGTGTTGGCATCACCATCTATTATTGTTTCTTTATTTAACTTGTTTAATTTTGAGATGATTAATTCTATTTTTGATGTATATACATCTATTGTAGACCCGTTCTGCACTACACGCGATAACTGGCTATGCAATGTCTGAACAGTGTCCTTATTAGGATAGTGTTTCGCCAATAAGTTTTTTTACTCTAAAAAATTCTTTGGAACTGTCGTATTACCTAATTTTACTTTGGAGTTTGAATCTATTTTAATTGACCATATAAATTTAATTAGCTTTGCCTTTTCCACATCATTTGCTAAGGAATCGTATACTTTTTATATTATATTCATAAAATTTTCTAACTCTATATATTTACCTTTAAATTCAGGTATTATTTTAATTGACTGATTCTGTCTCTTCAGATAATATTTCCTGATTATTTTTCTTTATGCTTTCTTCTAATGAGACAAAATGTTCCTCAAATCTTTTACTCAATTTTACTATTTCGGGCTCGGTTTTGTCGATTTTCCCGAAGAGCGTTTTGTAACCTTCACGAGCTTCTTGAAAAATTGTCACAGTATTTGAAATATATTTCGCAGTAAACCTGCGGTTGAGATTCTTTATAAAGCTCTCCCTTCTTATTCTCAATACTGCGACTAATTTTTCCAGCTCTTGTTATAATATAACAATATATACAGCAGTTGCAATTGCTGCAATCTCTGCCGTAGATCCGTATTCGTCTTCATTTTTACTACCGTTGTTGTTGTTGTTATCTACAATGATATTTTCTTTTATCACCGGTTCTGGTTCATTTATTTATCATTGCTTTATTTTTAAATCTATCTTCGTACGATGTGTTTTTCATTTTACTTATTTAAAATTTCTTAACTAAACATGAGTTATTGTATTATAATTTTACTTATTTAAAATCACTAAACTAAACATGAATTATTTGTTTCTTTTATATATTCATATAGGAAAATAATCTTAATTTATAATCTTATAATCTTTTTCTTACACGGTCTCCGCCGATTGCTTTTCTAGCTTTTCTTAAGTGTTTGTTACACACGAATTTAATTAACTCACCAACAATATATACAGCCCTAGATCCGTATTCGTCTTCATTTTTACTACCGTTGTTGTTGTTGTTTTCTACAATGATATTTTCTTTTATCACCGGTTCTGGTTTGCTGTCTCCGCTGCCCATGGTTTTGTATTACTATTTTTATTTTGTCTTCACTTAATTTGTCATATTAACGTATTATACGATATCGCACATTAATATTTTTTCTTTATTCTAACAATCAATATATCTTTTTCGTGTTAATATTCCCGATTAGCATTCTTAAATATAATTTTTATGATTCTTAAAGTTAATTTTTCACTTTCACTGTCTTGAACATATTTTTTCTGTATTATTCCCATCAATATATTCTTTTTCGTACTAATATTCTCGATTAACACTCTTAAACTTCAAATTAAATTTTTATAATCATTTTTCACTTTCACTGTCACGGTTGCCATGTGGTGGTGTAGCGATTCACTACCACGCTTTTTACTTGGGAATGTTTTAATAAAACATTCTATCTCGACTATCAACTTAATTCTGACCTTTTATTTAATATTGTCTTTTCTTATATTCTATGTTCAACGTTGCTACATAAAAATGCGATCGTTGAAGTGTTATCGCTACGTTAACATTTTTGCTTATGATATTTTTTTATATTACTACTTTTTTTTGTAATATGATAGTTCTTTATATTACTATGTTGCAATATAAAGCCCGACAAACAAATTTTAAATTTAGTACTGAAAATTAACCTATGTGTGACTGAGGGACTGATCAGGTTTTTGACAGATTTTTATTTACCTATGTACAACTAAATAACCGTATTATGGAACACCTTGGGAGGTCCTTCTTACTATGGCGCATTTTACGGTTCGTTGGTCTTGTAAATGAAACTTGCTTTTTGAGAAAACAAACCTTGTTTAGTGTTGTTAACTAACCGACTGTTAACTTAAATATTTTCTAGTTTTTAACTGACTTTTCATGAACTCTCAAACCAACTTGGTCTACAATAAAGGAGTTCCGTTTAACCGTCGCATTTAAATGAACCGGTTTGGCCGGTTAATTGCCATGGGCATTTTCCGAAATAAAACCCTTTTTACTGACAATGCTATTCGAATCGAATTATTGATTTCTACGCATAGCAAAAAACCATCTGATATTTAAATAATTTTATTTCATTTATTGTATAAAAACAAATTCTTTTTATAAAATAAAACTTAAGGTATATATAAAAATAATATAATATCGTTATTTATAAAATGTCTTTTTAAATAGGAACTTAACATGTTTAATTAGTTACGTTTTTACTGTGTGTGGGTAATGTTTCGAGAGTAAACTAGGTTTCAATTAATTAAATACATCATTAATTGAACCTAGATTGAATGTTATTGCTTAGGTTAACTTCAGATAAAGCCCAGGGATAACAACCACAACCTCGTACCAAAAAGACGCACCTTTTAAGTTGTTTTACTTATTTTTGCTACGATTGTAGCGAATGTTGCTTCGTTTTAAAAACTCTTTTACGCTTAATTTTATTTTTTCGGTAGGAACTGCATTAAATGGGTTTAAATAATTGTGAACGTTTCGTAAAAGTTCAATGATATTTATGTACTCTGCGAATACCAGTTTATTAATGTCTATAATATAAAAGTAAAAAAAAGTTTAAATTACTTTTATTATACAATAAATTTATATTTTTTGAATAACAATAAGAGTCTAATTATTTACCTATCGAGAGAGAATTCTGTCCAGACCATGAATACATCGATAATATAGCACTGGAGCAAAGGTATTCCAAACAGTTCTTAACAGTCTTGTTTGGTTTTTTAGCAGCCAACTTATATAATTGAAGAGTCTGAAACAAACGAATTATGTATTCAACGTTTCAATTTATAAATAATCTCGTATTACTAATACATACCATATTGATCCATATAACTTTGGGAGGTTAATTTTGAGTTTAAGGTGGTTAGGTGATCTACAGTATTAATTGGTAGCTTAGGTAGTATGGAGGCGATTGGTAGTATGAAGGCGATTGGTAGTATGAAGGCGATTATCGATTGGTTCTTTTTTGGTTTTACATTCATTACCACCACCTGCAAAATTTATTTAATATCGGTTTGGTTTTGTAGAAGTTTTTGTTGATTTTCTAACATGAGGGTAGTTTTGGACTTCATTTCTTAAATTTTGAGTTGGTTTTTCTTTATTTTTGCTTTACATTTCTGCAGTTTTGAATTAGATTGTTTACTATCGGTTTCTATTTCGACTTCATTCACTAAATCAGCAGAAAAGCAATTTCTTAGTATATAGCTCCGCCACCATTTTTGATTTTTCTAACCTCTAACTAGACATCATCTGTTTTCTCAAACCAATATATGAAAATTATAAAAACGTTTTAATCTTGAACCAGATATAAAAACAATTAAAGTACATAAATAATAAATATTAACATTTGTTATTACATTCTTACCTGCGAAACTCGTATGCGTAATTGAATAACTTTTATTTTTAATTTAATTTTAAATATCACATATAACCACAATCAAGGTGATGATACGAATTACGAATGAATAATCGTATTAAATTTTCTTCTGTGCACACGATGCTTTCGTATGTAATCGTTACGTATTATTTCGTTGTTATATCTCCGGTTTCTTATTTAACCGGCGTTTTACAGTCCTGAAACCATAAATTTATGGTTTCGAATCATTAATATTTCATTTTCGTGATAAATTCGGTAAAAATCGAGTTACATTAGAGTTTGATTAAAAATTCTACCTTCGGCACAAATCGAGAAGTTGTTTTTGGATTTTTATTTAATTTTTTTGATTTTTTACACATCGGCTAGACGTCTCAAAACCATAGTCTGTTGTGGTTGCAAATTGTTTGTCGGGAGTATATGCTTATTGCCACAAAGTAAAATTTATATTATATGTGGGCTGAGCGCGTGTTACAGGGTAACACTACATATGTTTAGTTGGATGGACATCCATTAACATGTATAATTTTAAACGATTGTGGTTAATAACACTTATCGAATTGCTTAAATAATTTTATTCGTGATTAAACAAATAATAACGCTATTAAGTGCAGCCTAAATTTTACAAAAATTTTAATATAAAATCAGTGTGAATAAATAGTTTAAAATAGAATAGTTCATTTAAAACTATTTAATGCTGTTTATCAAAAGTTAAACTAAAATTAAGTGTACACACATATAATACATATAATAAAAAATTAAAGTTCATTAAAATAACTACTTGTATCCGTCAAAAGTTGAACTAAAATTAAGTGAACACATGTATAATAAAAATTTAAGTTCAATAAAATACCTATTACCTATAAATAAAGAAAAATTGAAGTGTATGCTAAAAACAAATAAAAACATCTGAAAAGAATTTTAAAACTCTAAAGTAAGTTTAAGCATATCAATTATTTTATAGTTAATTAATAAACTTAAATAACTCTAATTTTCAATAGAAAATCCTAAATCAATTTAATATTTAAATTTTTGATAAAAACATTGATTTTATTTTACTGTTATTATCAGCATGTTGTAGTCAATGCAACAAGATGTTTTCATCTAAAGAAATTCTTAATCGTCATCGGAAAAATCAGCATTCCGATGAATTAAGTTTATGTGAAATTTGTGGGATAACGTTTTGTAATAAACGTAATCTTGCATATCATCTTAAAAGAAATCATAAGACTGCTGACATCGCTGATATGATAATAGCTTCTCTCCCGAGTTCATCACATGATAGAGAGCTACCAGCAAAAAAAATTAAACTTGTAGAAGAAAAGGAAAATGAAGAAGTAGAATGTAATATTTTTAATGTAAGTTATTTTAAATTATTTTGAAATAATCATCTAAAATCATTAGCACATAAGAATGCTTGTCTAAAGAAAGATACTGGAGATGCAAATATTGAGGAAATTCCAGTAGCCTTTAAACCAAGAATCATAGCCTATAGAATTTCTGATTTATGTGTAGATCATATTAGTATAATTCAATTTTTGAATTCGATAAAAGATGATAAAATAGTAAAACTGATAAATCTTCAAATCAGAATCTGCTAAGTTAAATTTCGAATTGTATGCAAAGTATATGAAACCAGATTTGAAGAATGCTTGATCCGTTAGTACTATAAAATTATTCAATACAAAAAATTTTATAATAACAAAAAGCGTTGATATAAATTCAATATTCGCTAAGATTGTTAAAGCGCTAAACACTCAGAGCGAAGATTATCAAGGAAAAGCGTCTGGTTGGGCTGTTGAAAAAATATTATTTATTGAATTAAATTTTAATAAATACTCTCCGCTTAGAGGTTCTTCATATGTTGAGCTACCAAAAAGCATAAAAGCATAAAAAGCTATTATTAATATTCAAAATTCAGACCAAGCTTGTTTTGCTTGGTCAATCATGGCTGCCAAATTTCCTAACACAGAGAAGCCTCACAAAGTGACATCATATTCACACTATAATTCTGAACTTGTTTTTACATATATTAATTTTCCCATGCAATTAAAAGACATAGAAAAATTTGAAAAATTAAACAACATTAGTGTTAAAGTTTATGGCGTGGAAAATGAACAAATTGTAGGCCCCTTATATTTTACGAGTAGTAAAAAAGAAGTTCATGTCAATTTATTATATATTGAAAATGATAGTACTCAACATTATTGCTGGATTAAAAATTTTTCGGCATTAGTGGGTAGTCAACTAACAAAACGTGCAAATAGGAAATGGCTTTGCGAAGGTTGCCTAATCTTTTTGCGAAATCAAAAAAGTTTAGAAAAACATTATGAATGTGGTTGTAATAAAATTAAATGTATTCTACCTTCCGAGAAAAATTGTATTCTTAAATTCAAAAATTTTCAAAATAAAGAACGCGTTCCTTTTGTAGTGTATTGTGATTTTGAGGCTATATTAAAGCCAATTGACTCTTGTTTGCCGAATCCCGATAGTTCATTCATGATAAGCTTGATAAAACATGAACCATGTAGTTTTTCATTCTATATAAAATGTTAGTATGATGAAACACTATCTAAGTTTGAACTCTATAGGGGGAAAGATTGTGCTAAAGTCTTCATATCTAAACTAAGAACAGATTTACAAATAATATATGATAAATTACAATATAAAGCAATGTCAGATTTAACAGTTGATGAGCAGTTAGAAGAATATCAAAACTCATTAAATTGTCATATATGTGAAAAAAGTTTTGAAAATTCTAATAACTATAAAGTCCGAGATCACTGTCATCTTAGTGGCAAGTATAATAAAAGTATTGATCTATTGGCACAAAACAAAGAGAGATACATTTCTTTTACAAAACATTTTAGACTTGATGATACGGACAAAAAAATTAAATTGTTAATTAACATTTAAATTTATGGCTTCCAGTATAGATAATAATCAAGCTATTAAAGTATGGACACAATTTAATTGTAAAAATTTGGGTAATTACTCCGATTTATATTTAAAATCTGATGTGCTCCTTTTAGCAGATATTTTCGAAAATTTTAGAAATGTGTGTTTAAATACTTACCATTTAGATCCAGCACACTACTACACTTCTCTTGGTTTGAGTTGGGATGCTATACTCAAACATACAAAGATAGAAATGGAATTGTTCATGGATATCGATATGTTAAATTTTATTAAAAATGGTGTTCGTGGAGGTCTTGCCCAATGCTCGAAAAGATATTCCAAAGCAAATAACAAATATCTTAAGAAATACGAAGATAGTGAAAATTCTTGCTACATAGTTTATCTAGATGCGAACAATCTTTATGGATACGCTATGAGTCAAAATCTTCCCTATGCAGGTTTTACTTGGCTCAAAAAAGATGACATTGATAAATTTGATATTCATTCTACACATAATGACGATGAGATAGGATACATATTAGAATGTGACTTAGATTATCCTAAGATAATACATGAGATGCATAATGATTTACCATTTTGTGTAGAAAATACAAAACCATGCTATATATCTTCCCTCAGAAAACAAGCCAATCTTAATCCTAAATCAAATTATGTTATACACTTGGAAAACCTAAGACAATGTTTATCAGAGGGTCTTATTTTAACAAAGATACATCGAGTGTTACAATTTAAGCAAAAGCCTTTCCTTAAATCATACATAGACCTGAACACAAAACTTAGGGCAAACGACAAAGATTTTTTCAAATTAATGAATAATAGCATGTTTGGAAAAACCCTAGAAGATGTTTGTAAGAGGAAAGACATTAAGTTGCTTACACATTGGGAAAATATTCAAAACAAAATAGGTGCGAGTAAATTAATTAGTAAACCTAAGTTTCATTCATCTTTTGTTTTTAATGAAAATTTAGTAGCCATTCAAATAAATAGGCTGCAAATTACATTAAATAAGCCAATTTATGTAGGGTTTAATGTCTTAGAATTATCCAAAATTCTTATGTATGATTTTCATTATAAATATTTTATGGTGAAGTATGGGAAGCGAGCATCATTATTATACACTGATACTGACTCTCTAAGTTATGAGATCAAAACAGATGACTTTTATAAAGATATAGAAGCAGATATCGAAGACAGATTCCATACGTCAGATTACCCAATAGACAACATTTTCGGGTTGCCCTTAAAAAATAATAAAGTTTTAGGAATGTTTAAAGACGAGTGTAAGGGAAAAATAATAAGTGAATTTATAGGACTTAAACCTAAAACCTACTGCATATTTCTCGAAAATGATAATGAGATCACTAAAAAATCAAATGAATAAAAAAAAGTGTTGTATCAAAACATATAACACTTGATGACTATAAAAAATGCTTAAACACTGACGAAAAATAATAAGATCCCAGTTAAATTTTAAAAGTGAGAAACATAATTTGTACACCCAATTGTATAATAAATTAGCGCTATCCAGGGATGATGATAAAAGATTTGTTATACCACATTCATATAAAACATATGCTTGGGGTAACAAAAATATTGATAACTTTTATTTTTTGTAAATGTTATATTATATATTATTATTTTAATTTTAAACTCAAAAGTTATTTATTGATTAATAAAATATATATAAAAGGTTATTAAAATAATTATAAAATATATCATATAATTTAAAAGTTGACTGGTATGGCTATTACATAGCCTCTATAACATTTGTCATTATGTACATTACGATTGGGCCTCCATTTTGTAATCCTCATAAAAGTTGGACATTTGGGCACCTTTTCCTCTTCCTCTTCAGATTCTGTGTCGTCCTCACACATACACCAATTTCCACAACAATGGAGATCGTGTATCCTCTTCTTTTCCACTTCGAATTCTTTGTACGTAACCGCACGGAATATGCTTGACCGGTCAACATAATATCTCATCGTATATCTTATCCCCACCAATGGGAATATATGTAAAGGAAATAAATTTAGTATTGCGAAACTATTGCTTCGCATATCTCGATTTTCTTGATTTAACAACTGCACCATCGATAAGGTTTCTAATCTCGGAACACTGTAATTAGACTTATTCATTTTAAGATTAATTGTTATGTATGGCTACTTACTTACTATTTTAGCTAGTGGACAATAACTCGATTTTATATACTCATTATTGTGTACCCATATCTTTTATTTATACAAAATATTAAAGAAATTATTTTAAATAATATGCAATTCTTATGTGATGTGAATAAACCAAGTCATTTAATATTTACTCGAGTATGTTTCTTACACAATATTTTCATTACGTGCTAACTATATTGATAAATGGTTTTGAAGTTCTTTTTATACTTTTATATTGTAATGTAATCCTTTATATTAATTATTTATATTCATATTTATTATTATGTAAATATACCTTTTATATTATTAAAATATTAAAGAAATTATTTTAACTTAAATCTTTTTTTTTTCATTGAACCATGAGTCAAAACCAAACCATAACACGAAATTCATAAAATACATTTGCATAAGCGAATAAAAGTATTTTTAAGTTAATTATTATTATTATATAATAAAACAATATAATTTGATAATTTTATTAATTTTTCTTTTCCCATCTTCATCGATGTTACGGAGATGTTACTTAATATCTGTTTTATTAATCCAACTGTTGTGTGATGTATCGAAACCAAGTCATTTACATAAACTTTAGAACCCTTCTTCTTTAATATTTTTTCAACAAGGTAAATATCAGAATTATTGGTTTTTTGAAGTTCTTTCTCATAAAATCGGCCTGCAATTGGTAAGCCCTAATAATCTTCAAGTAAGTATGTCACTGGAAATTTGTAATTGATACTGATAATTTTAAAAATTTCGTCCAGTAAGGGGTATATCCCTTATCAAATATCTTTTTAAATTTACTCACTCGAACAAAATCACCAATATGAAATTTATTATACGAACCTTGAAAGCTGAAAATTTTCCACATCGCATCTTTAAGTGTTCGATTAAATCGCTCTACAATACTTGCCTTCAAATGAGTGAATGTTGAATAGTGATTAATATTCAACTGTTTCATTAGATATTTGAAATGTTTATTATGAAACTCCCCACCCATATCGGTTTGAAGATTTTTAGGTATTCTTTTAGAGCGTGTAAAAATTTTATTAAAAGCGTCTATAATGCTTTGTGATGTTTTTTTCTTAACAGCTATAGCCCACGTGAATTTTGAGAAACCGTCAATTACCGTCAAAATATATTTGTAATTTCCATTATAGCTTGCATATGGGATCATTTCTACAAAATCAGCCTGCCACAAATCATCAATTCCCATGAGTTGAACACGACGACGGTTAAATTTTTTATATGCAGGTTTATGCAATTCATTTATAATTTCTCTGCGACTCATTATTACATATTTAATGTATAGGTGGAATGAGAATAAAAATGAATTGTAAATCTATTTCCATCTCCATATTAACCAATTTTATTTGATTACTCTTAAACAGTTCTAAAATGGATATTGAAGAGAATCGTGTGTTCCTATTTTGCGATTGGCCACATAAATATATGGATATTCAAAAAATGGCCTACTACGGATTATTTTATTCAAAACGGAAAGATTATGCAATGTGCTACTATTGTCGGGTACAAATACATCAATGGGTAAAGCTTGACGATATCTGTCTCGAACATTTAAGGTGGTCACCTTGATGTTGATGACTACAAGACGAACTTTCAAAAGAAAAACAAGAAACATCTTTTCTCGATTGTTACGGAAGTTATTCAGAATTAAGGAAAGCAATGAAAAAAATAAACTGAAAAATTGTATTTTATATATAATCTTTTATTCAATAAATAAAATTAATGTTATATTTATCATATTTTATAATTATTAATGATTATTGATACATCTGCTTTAGGTGGTTCAGCTCTTCGAATTATGTTATTTGATTGTGTTATTTGATTTTTAATATTTTCTTTATTATTAATTTCAGTTTACAAAGATATATATATATATATATATATATATATATATATATATATATATATATATATATATATATATATATATATATATATATATATATATATATATATATATATATATATGTGTTTATTATTTGATTTTCTGATATACAATAACTAACTTTGTTAGTTTTACAATGGTATATATAAGAAAAGCAAGACGCGTGATAAAAGTATGCGCTATATTTTTATCGTCGTTTCAAAAATGATTTTATTGGTTGTGTTTATGCATGTTTATCATAAAATACAATAACAAAACTATATGTTAAAGATATTTAAAATTTTAATAAATGTTTACGTCAAATGATATTTTATTTCTAAATGTTTATGTTAAATGATATTTTATTTAATCAAGTGATTTTGCTACATAATCACTATTGTGATTATAGAATAAATATTATACATATATCTTTGTTATCTTAATTAATATATTGTGTTACATAGTAACATCGTTTGTTCTACTTGAATATAGAACACTTGGATTTATATGTGGCTTCTCTAACTCTCGTCCTCCAATACATTATACCGTTGTGGTAAGAAGATCGTGTTCTCCTCAGTCTCAACGAGTAATTTCTTCCCGTATGGTGTTTTGACAATTTGTATGTCAACTATTTGATATTGCATACCTATCACCAAAAGTAATTTTACTGATACAATCGCGAATAGTGATTTCTTTTTCCTTCTTTGATGTTGACAACGTAAATACTTTGCTTATATTAGTTGCGTATAATGATATGTCATCAATATTGATGAAGTACTTATTTACATCCTCGCGAGATTTATATATATTCAGAAATACCGAATATTCTATTTCCTTGACACTAGCCCCCTTCTTTAGCACTATAGTGGGTAATAAATTTTGTGTATTGTAACCAACACTAATTAAACTTTTATAATCATCCGCAAGAAAATACGTGTACGATAATAATAAATCTATGACTTTGTTCTCATCTTTCAAAGGTTAAATTTATACTAATCTTTACGCGATTGAATACGATTTTTAATATTTAGACTTATTTCCCATTTTTCTTCTTAAATGATTTTTCAAATAGATTAGCCGCGATTCGATCATTGTATCGTGAACCTTTCTTTTTGAAACGATTCACAAAATCAAGCATAGTCCTGCCGCTACATCTATCTTAAATATATAGGCAACAATATTATATAAAATATTTTATTCAATAAATAAAATTAATGTTATATTTATCATATTTTATAATTATTAATGATTATTGACACATCTGCTTTAGGTGGTTCAGTTCTTCGAATTATGAACTATTGTGTTATTTGATTTTTAATATTTTCTTTATTATTAATTTCGGTTTACAAAGACATATATATATATATATATATATATATATATATATATATATATATATATATATATATATATATATATATATATATGTGTGTGTGTGTGTTTATTATTTGATTTTCTGATATACAATAACTAACTTAATTAGTTTTACAATGGTATATATAAGAAAAGCAAGACGCGCGATAAAAATATGCGCTATATTTTTATCGTCGTTTCAAAAATGATTTTGTTGGTTGTTTTTATGCATGTTTATCATAAAATACAATAACAAAACTATACGTAAAAGATTAATTTTGTTTGTTTCCCTTGAACAATTTGAATTGAATTCAATGATATTGGATGGCGATGGTGATACAAATATAGCGTGATCGCTTAGTTGTATTATTTGATCCTGTGAGGTCGTGATGGTATGATTACAGATGGCCTTCTGTTGATTAATAATTGCTGGAACGCAAGTATCCTGACTTGATTGTAAGTCATTTGGCTCACAGTAGTATATACCATATATTATTTGACATAATTTCGGATCGTAAGTCATATACTGATTTACACTGGTAATTAGGAATTTGGGTGGATTAGGATAAAGGATTTTGTTAGTTATAATTATAGGAATTATGGAATAAAGTTGGAAAATTTCTTGTTTAAAAATGGGTATATTGATTATGTAAATTAATTGATTATCTTGATTTATCATTCCTTTGATTTCCAATAAATTTAAAACGGCAAGTTCGTGTGGAATTATGATTTCATGTTCATGGATAGTCCGAATTACGTACGTTAATTCTTAGTCATTTAATAAATGTCTTTATATCAGTTTATTCTTTGAGAAGGCGGTTATGTCTAATAAGTTGTCTAATTGTTTATTCAGTTCACTGATGGTAAAATCAAGTCTAAAACATTCTGCATCGTATAGTATAAAAGCTGTGTGACCTTGTTCTTTACTTAGTATTGAATGTAAGGAGTCATTAATATTTTTAATGTTAGTTTGATGGTTTTGGTTTTGCTGTTTAATTCGTAAAGCGACTAGATATTTGATTTTAAGTAGTTTATTATTATTTTTTATTAGGTCATTTTGACCGTCTTGTAATTGAGCCATTGCTGATTGTAATGCTAAAAGGTCGTCATTGTCTAAGTTTCCAGGAATGTCTTTTATTATTGTACCTAAACTATTAATTAGTCCTCGTTTAAATTTTTGGGAATTATTTCGTTAAATTTAGTCTGTGCTTGGTTAAGTTTAAATCGGATCACATGCAATTTATCATCTAACCAGTTTTATTTTTTGTTTTATGATCTTTACCATCGTTTATTTTTGACCAATTTTTAAGCGCACCTAATATAGAAGATAGTTTTGTGAAATAGTCTTCGATTTGGCTATTATTTTGGGATAGATTATGAAGTTCTTGAATGAGTGTGGACTCATCTCTTTTGTCAGCAAAGTGTGCTTTAAGATTTGTTTGGATATCATTCCAGTTATTTTCTGTGCCGTAAAGGTCAAGAGCTTTTGAAGCTTCTCCTGTTATTCCATTCCTTATCGCCCTAAATCTTGTATCTGGAAATATTGAGATTTTCGGTCTTGCCATTTCTATAAAATCAGTTATCTGAGCTATGAAATTATACAACCCGGCAGAATCACCGCTATATTCAGGAACATCTCGTATCATACGAGTAATAGTGGACGTTTTAATTACACCTTCATTTTGAGTTTTAATCGAAATTTCGTCAGCTGCTATTCGAAGTTCGAGGGTTTGGAGGTTGTAAAATGTTTTTGATAAATTTATTTAGAAATCTTAGGTTTAATTATTATTTAAAAATTGTTTGTTAAATTTATTTTTATTTTAAATGATTTATTATTTATAGGAGGAGATTACAAGAAGGAGTTTATTGTATAATCCGTATATTTCTCACTTACCATAATATGACGATTAAACGAGTTATTTGCATCTTCTTTTGATGATTGATTGACTTCTTAAATCTTCTCTGTGTATTTTTTTCACTGTTCAGGTACGTACCCCTGTAGGTATTATTATTATTTATTAATTACACGTTTGACTAAGGTGATATTTTTATGATACGATATTCGCTCGTATGTTTTATTAATCACCTTTGCTTGGCACTAATATACGATATGCACTCGTATAACCTATTTTTATTGCTCACGATAAACAGTCGTGAATTTATTATAGTTTTCACCAAATTTGTATGTAATTTATTTGATTAATAAATTTCTGTTTCACAGATTCGATAAATTGTTGAATGGTGAACAATACTTTGCACACTTTTATATCATAATAATAAAGAAATTATGATTTAAAAAAAATTTTTTTTTTATTAATTAGCTCGACAAATAGTCGACTATTATTAGATCACTTTGGGTTTATTTTTATTTACTTCACTTCTTAATTAATGTTTATATGCCCGATATTCACTCGAACTTTATCACTTTTCACTTGTGTTTTGTAAAAAAAAAATGGGTTTTTCACGGTATTTTGCAAATAGGATAATTACTTAAGAATAATTATTTACCGTATCCTATCAACTGCGCCAATTATGAACTATTGTGTTATTTGATTTTTAATATTTTCTTTATTATTAATTTCGGTTTACAAAGATATTTATATATATATATATATATATATATATATATATATATATATATATATATATATATATATATATATATATATATATATATATATATATATATATATATATATGTGTGTGTGTGTGTTTATTATTTGATTTTCTGATATACAATAACTAACTTAATTAGTTTTACAATGGTATATATAAGAAAAGCAAGACGCGTGATAAAAGTATGCGCTATATTTTTATCGTCGTTTCAAAAATGATTTTATTGGTTGTGTTTATGCATGTTTATCATAAAATACAATAACAAAACTATATGTTAAAGATATTTAAAATTTTAATAAATGTTTACGTCAAATGATATTTTATTTCTAAATGTTTATGTTAAATGATATTTTATTTAATGAAGCGATTTTGCTACATAATCACTATTGTGATTATTTAAATAAATATTATACATATATCTTTGTTATCTTAATTAATATATTGTGTTACATAGTAACATCGTTTGTTCTACTTGAATATAGAACACTTGGATTTATATGTGGCTTCTCTAACTCTCGTCCTCCAATACATTATACCGTTGTGGTAAGAAGATCGTGTTCTCCTCAGTCTCAACGAGTAATTTCTTTCCGTATGGTGTTTTGACAATTTGTATGTCAACTATTTGATATTGCATACCTATCACCAAAAGTAATTTTACTGATACAATCGCGAATAGTGATTTCTTTTTCCTTCTTTGATGTTGACAACGTAAACACTTTGCTTATATTAGTTCCGTATAATGATGTGTCATCAATATCGATGAAGTACTTATTTACATCCTCGCGAGATTTATATATATTCAGAAATACCGAATATTCTATTTCATTGACACTAGCCCCCTTCTTTAGCACTATAGTCGGTAATAAATTTTGTATATTGTTACCAGCACTAATTAAACTTTTATAATCATCCGCAAGAAAATACGTGTACGATAATAATAAATCTATGACTTTGTTCTCATCTTTCAAAGGTTAAATTTATACTAATCTTTACGCGATTGAATACGATTTTTAATATTTAGACTTATTTCCCATTTTTCTTCTTAAATGATTTTTCAAATAGATTAGCCGCGATTCGATCATTGTATCGTGAACCTTTCTTTTTGAAACGATTCACAAAATCAAGCATAGTCCTGCCGCTACATCTATCTTAAATATATAGGCAACAATATGTTATTAAATTTCCATGTGATGAATATAGTAAACCGGTAGCGGAGAGTATTGTAGCGTATGCTCTAGAATATTCTTCGCTATTTGTAAAATCTTTTACTATTGACGAGGTTGGTGTTGGTACGCCATTTACATATAATGTAGATGATGTGATTTTATTGTGTTTAAAGTTATATGGGTTTTTCTTTTTCAAATCCGTATAAGCATCATTGTCAACCATACAAAAAATTAGATTTGTTGGGAGGTGTCCCAAAACAACGTTATCCAAATTTATTGAATTACCTTTTGCTGGGACTTCACATTTAATTTCACATCTTTTATAGTGATATCTCGCGTTTGCACGTTCGAGTATTTTGTGATGTGCTACCAAAATGTTGGGATTTATTGAACAGTACTTCGCGTATAGTGTAGCTTCTACTATTTTTATAGAAGTTTCATCTTTCGCATCTTCGATTAAAAGATAAAATGCAGGTTTATTGAGTGTGAATGTTAATCTTATGTCAAAATATTGTTTAATAACAATAATGGTTGATTTAGCATATCAGCATGGACTTGTCCAAATAATTCTACGATGGTACTGTTTTTTAAAAGGGCCGTTATTTTAGCCGACCTATCAAGATCTTTTAATGTATCAAGGTTTTTTGAATCCGTATAGTAACCTGACAGTTCTAAATGAGTTCTACTAGCATCCTCTCCAAAATAAAGAAGAGTTTCTATATAGGCGCGATAACTATAGTTTTCATCAGAAGAATTTATGTTTTTCCCATTTAAATATACATTTACTAGGCGGAACAGAGAGTGTAACATATTATTTATTACACTATGTTGCGATGCATCCGTGCTCTTATAAGCACTACCATTACTTTTAAACAATTGTATTTTTAAACAAATATTGATTGAAGATAGATCTATATGCGTATCATCATGCCCATGACACACAAACTCAATAACCGATTGATTTTCTAAACTTGTTAAAGGTTTGTATGAATATGACTTCTTCCGTCTTTGAAATACTTGTTTGTAAATTACGTGATTTAAAAAGATCCAATTCAGATTTCATGCACTCAGTGAAAGACATTTTTAATATGATATGTCGTCTATGTAAATATATCTAAAATTCTAGCTCTATTATTTTTAGCTGATCTATTAACGCGAATGGCTCTTGTTTTCATCTGACACTTAGCTTGTTTTGCTTGCTTATTTATTGACTTTTTTAGGGTGCTATGCATAATTCACCTTTTTCTTTTTCGTCTATCTCCAGCACCTGCCATTGAATTAATTTTATCAACAGTATTATTTCTCAATTTATCAACTACTTGCACGGACCTATCTCGAAGTATTTCTTTAATCGGTTTCTGTGTATTTAAATTACGTAACACCTCAGCACCTGTGTCAATCAGCTTATCTTTTACAAAGTTTGCTCCTTGCAGTAAAAGTGGTTGAAGATATTTCCAAAAACTTGAGAAAACTCCTCCTAATCCCTTACCTCGCTGATAAACTTTAGGTAATTTCAATACACTACCAAATTCATCATCAGCTATTGCAATTCTACCACCTTGTTGTTGAGCGTAATACCTTATGTATGCTCCATGCATTGTAAACAACAGTAGTGTTGATTATGTACATATGCGCGACGCCTTATATACCTTTACGAAAATGAAGTACAACCATTGTACTAAACGAATCATTTTTAAAATTAATCTGTTCGCCATTTTCGTCTGCTATTAAAATACTTATTTCCGAAATTCTAGATTTTTCTAATGCTAAATATTGAACGTTCACAATATCACAATTTTGGTAGCTCAAATATTTCTCATCATGTTTAACGGGATGCATAACTAAACCCCTAGCCATCACGTTACCAAACATTTGGGGTCGCACCGCATCACAATAAATACACATATAATTAGAAATACCATACTCTGAATCCATCGGTTCTGTTAGAATTACTCCGACAAAACCATAAATTTGAGCTTGTAATTTAGTATCTAAAGTTTTTGCAGGTTCTTTAAATTTTCAACAACAATACGCCGTTTCTTTCCCTCTATTTGAGATAAAAGTGCATCAAACAAATTTCTCATTGAATATTCTTTATTAAGTGAGACCAGGCAAGGCTGTGTGTCCACTAACACTGGAACCGAATTAACCGTAATACTCATGATCAGGTAAATCTACACCTTCGAATGTATAACGATCAAAAAAAATTTTCTTGTTTATCAAATTAAATAATTCTGGGTATGTCAATTATACCAGTTTCGCATTATCTCAGTATGTCAATTATACCAGTTTCGTTGTATAATGCTACCAGTTTCGTTGTATCGAGTTATGGTTCGATACACAAACATTTTATTCACATTCAAATGCTGGAGCTGGCGAACTATTGCTGTTTGTGAATTTCCACCCAAATACAGTGCAATTACACTATTACGTTTGAATTTCATTACGATTTTTTTATCAAGATATTAATTAAGAACAATTATTTATTGACCACATATAAACAACTAACCAAACCTCAATCTGTCAAAAAATTGACGCGCGAAAAATGACAACTACACAAATGACAGCAGAGTGAAGTTAGTAACATTTGGTCTCAGTCACCCTGTATTTAGCTCATCAGCTGTCTTTTTTGCTTTTATAGAGACTAATGTTGGTGTAACTGTTTCAACTTCCGTATGCTTGTTTGCATTAATAAAAACAATTCTTGGTATTGAAGTCGGTGCTATTTTTCCATCTATTTTTGTGCAGCAAAATTGTACGATGCCCACAAACCATTCATCGGCACTGGTGTTTTCGAAATCTAAAGACATAGGTAGTTTCGTTGTAAATGTTGATAATGTATTTTGTGGATAGAGATCAAGCGATGTGTTACTAGTTAAAGTTATAAAAAACGATTTTTGATTAGTTTTAATTTGATACATTTTCACAGTTGATTAGTTTGACTTATAATGAATGAGGTTTATACAATTGAGCTTATATTTATAGTTTCATAAGGTATGCTAGTAGATGCTTCCATCTTTGATTTTAATGGAGTACTGGTAGAAGATTTTTTTACCTTTTTCTTTCGATGAGGAAAAGCCAATGTAGTCTGTTGCATCTGGTGGACGAGCACGTTTAAGAGTTGAACTTGTTATCATTTGTTTTTCAACCGGTACGTTTACTGTATCACCATTGTTTAGCTCAAACAGTCGATATTCATTTGGATCGAGAGATAGTCTTTCTTTAATAATTTTAACTGAAGAAGGTTGACCTTCTAACGCTTTACCTCTTACATAATCATCCATATCAAGTTCTAACAACTCATTTTCACCTGTTGTATTACTCTCATCTTCGAGGCTCGAAAATCGATTTTGTGAACCAAATACTTCTTCGATAGAAGGAAGTTCTTCAAATGGTTTCAATAACGAAATTTGAGTTCTCATATTATTTACACTTGGCTCTAAGGTTTGCTGTTTTTTATGTTTATCTAGATGTAAAGTTGTCTCAGTATTGTGACGGGGCTTCTTATTCAAATATTTTAATAAATTTTGACGGTAATAATGCCATTTACTAATATCATCTAATTTATTGTTAAACAAAATCTTTTTGATTTCACGATCAAAATTTGATAATTTTTTGTCCTCCATAACGATTTTTTTCCAACGTTCAGACGTATCCCCTGGGATTACAATCATTCGCTGTAAGCTCATTGCGTAGCCCTCTCAATTAATTTTCTTACAATACCCGATAACAACGGTGATAACAGGATAGGGAGAAACCCTCCTTTTTGAATTAAGAGTGTTCGTTTGGATGCTATTCGAGTTTTCGAATTTGATAATTGACGTATTATTGTTTTATATTTGCGTAATCGCTCTAGACAAGGTTTAGAAATTTTAGCATTACCATTTAATACGTTCAAACATATTTCATACAATGTTTTTATAAACTCTTTACTACCGTTAGTTAAAATGTTTTTACGTGTACAGGGTTTACACTTTTTTAATACATGTAACAAATGTTTGTGCGTCCTCAATCGTTTCATACCGCTCTAAATTATTTAACAAATTTGCTGGTATATAACAAGTATCATATGTTGTATTAAATATATTCGATCGGAATCGAAATAAATCGTTACATGCCTGTGTCAAATCCATAAACAAATAACCGTAAGGTAGCGATGCAACATCTTTATATAGTTTCGCGAATTCTCTTACGTTTTCAGGAAAGATTTGTTTCGCAAGCGGATGAATTTGTGATTTATCTCGTGGGTTATTAAATAGTATCAGATATTTACAGTTTAATGAAATATCTCTGCAAAATTTTCCTTGATGAAATATATTTTGTGTTATTATTATAACTGAAATTCGCCTATGATGAGAACCTTTCGTAAACAATTCACATACATTCTTGTTATAAGCATCGGTCATCAGATCGTCGAGTACGATTAAAGTATTATCAACATTATCGAAAGAGTCCGGTACATTTTCCAATACCTCAACATCACAACCACAATTCGAATTAATTTGCGGTTTTTCATTCCGTTCTGCATTACACCATAATATCTTATTAAAGCCCTTAATAAACGGTAAGAGTTTTAATACAAAAGATGTTTTACTATTTGTATTAAAACTCTTACCGTTACAACCAGACGGTCCAGCAATAATCATTGTAAAGGGTGTTTCAAGATTTAGCATCTTAATTACTGTAAGCCACTCTTCTCGCTCACAACATCTATTTATAGTTTTCAAATTTCTTATTAATTCTATGAACAAACATTATTTAATCAAATTTGATGATTTTATATTTATTGAATCAATGGTATACATTGTATTGAATTTAATAACTTATATATAACAAAAATTATAATGTCTATTAAGCGTCTTCCTTTTTTTAATTGTATAATTTTATATAATAAAGCACGTACTTTATTATCTGGGTGAAAATATCCATCATCGATTTCATCAATAATGTTAACCAGGATGTTAACATTATTGATGAAATCGATGATGAATATTTTAACCCAGATTTTTTCAGTAGAAAGATAGATAATGTAGCACAAATTAGATATCGCAAAATTTGATTAACAAAATCAACGTTGTAGTCGGATGCGGACATCAGCTTATAATTGAATATTAATTCTTTATCTTTCTTATTTATAGAATTTCAATCGTAACAAACTAATGCTAAAATCATGTAATTTTTTTTTTTGAAGATAACGATTCCACTATAATATATCACTTTCAATACAGCTTAAAAATATTTGTTAGTTAACACTTGATTACAATAAAAGGAATTTATAATGTATGTAAAAAATAAAATTCAGTGTCTATAACCTTAACGATGTATAATGCATACTATAGTATTCGTATTATGATGCATAAAATAAATTAATCTGTCACGAAGAAATAATTGCAATGTATGCATAAATAATTTGTTAAAAATTCCTCATTACAGTTGAGCGGGAATAATGAAAAGCTTTAATAAATTTCAATAAAATATCTATGTATGAAGATGGAAATATCGAGACATCACTGTATTTTTTATTTTATATGAAAAATATGACGTACACGTTTTGTGTTGTAATTTACATGTAAATAGTTTGGGCTCAGTCGAGTTTGGGCTGGCCTAGAACCATCCATTTTACACTACTAACGTTTATGTTTTTAAATTTATCTTGTAACTTTTCAGCGTCTTGGGCTAATTGTTTTTTAACTTTCTCTAAATCTGAATTTTCACCCATCAGTGAATTTCACCGTTTAATTTGATTTCGCGATATTCAATTCTTTTTCCATACATCGAAAAAGTAGAATTGGTTTATTATTTATTTGGAAATTTGATACGAATAGAATATAAATTTAAAATTTATTAAGAAGAGTTTCTCTCTTGGGTTCGATAATTTTGTGAGAAATTTTTTTTTTCACAGTTTAACAAGTAAATGTTAGTTAAGGATATGTCATAAAATGTTTGGGATAGTATATAAAATTGTTTTACCTTAATGCCAGAGTTACTGCTATGATTTGTGTGAATTTCATAGTTGATCAGAAAACGATTTTCGCACTATAGTTTATTATTTTTACTTAATTGCTTGTTAAATGTTAATAATGTTAGTAATTTTTCACAAATTTAATAACTTTTTAGTTGACTTGTTTTTTAATTTTTTATTACATGTAGTTTAATAATATTTGTCCGCTAATACAACAAATTTATATAATTTAATACAATATATCATTAAATTTAATTAGGATTTAATGCTTTCTAAGGCTTTAAATACATCATTCTAATTTGTTTTGATTTTGTATAAATACAACTGTTGAATGAGTTGTCGACGAAATCTGTCCACTCATTAACTGATTTGATCCTTGAATAGTTTTTTGGTATTTTTGGCATGAATTCGAGCATCGGAAAAAAATTAAGAAAAAATAAGAATTTAATGTAACTTGCTGTAACATGGTAAAAACCCACTTTTAAAAACCATTTTGAAATATTAAGTTAAAAACATGTTTCAAATATTAAGTTTTTCTTTTTGAATTTTTCGTCATATAATTTGACAAAAATCAAAGAAACGCCCAATAAATTGTGTTTGGGGAAACATACATAATTTAAATATGTTAGTACCTCCACTTTCGAAACCTGAAATAATATTATTGGGATTTAAAACGATTCATTATCATAACTAAGTTCAAAATTCATTATAGCAACGTTCGCTTTTTTTGAACACTAAGCAATAAACAAGGTACTACTTTGAACGTAGCTTCCATAATATGAAATTTTATCTTCATAACAGGCGGATATGTGCAATCCCTCTAAACTTAGCGAAACATTACATAACGCAAGCGAAGACGTTTCAAAATCAAAATTAAAAGTGAAAGCGAACTAATTTAAAAGTGTGAATGTAGTAGTAGTTCCCTTTTTTATCAAAAAAATAATGTTTTCGAAACAAAATCGAGTCGTTTTTATTTTAATTTTTCTATAGATACGAAGTAGAAGCGTAACGTTTACAAAATAATTTTTTGTACGTCTTGTATGTATTCGGTCAAAAAAATTCAAACTTCAAGAAAAAAAATCTCAGTTTCAAATAAAAATAGCAAATTTTATAAATAATAATATTTTATTAATTTATATTTTTATATTCAAATACTATATAAATCTTTATCATTAATTTTATTTTATTATCACACATCGTTTATTATTTTAGATTTAAAATTCCTCGAAATTAAAACTTTATACGTTTTGTATTTTTCATTTAAAACTATTTTTATATGAATATTTCAACTAATTTTAAAATTTTTCATTATTAACACAATTACCGATACATTCTGATCACAAATATTAATTCAATAAATTCATATTATTAATTTTCTAACTATGTACGTATATAATTATGATTAAACGCTATTATATCATTTTATTATGTTTCATTAGCTATGAATGATTTAGAATGAGCTAGTACACAAAACTAATAATTCAAATTCTTCAAGTAAATTAAAAAAAAATTATAATTTTGTTGAAATGTAGAAAAATGACCGCAACCCATCATTGTCAGCATTGTTAAATGCAATAGACGCCTTGGCTGCTGTCTAAACTGATGGTGTTTCAACAGATATTTTTACGGTTATCAGGTTGTGGTCAGAATTTCCAATTCCAGCCTCGACACGCGCTTCCATGGAATGCGAAATTGTTGTAAGACAAAGATCCAGAATATGAATGTTTGTAGAATTTTGACATTCAAATGTGGAATCACTAACAATCTGCGTAAGGTCATGCGAAACAGCAAGCCACTCCGTCTGACGCCCAGCACAGTTCGTATTTTGGTGATTCAACCATTCTTTATGGTGGGCATTTAAGTCACCAACCATAATTAATTCGCAGTAGGGATGTTGATTGCGAATGTCATCATATTTATCTGACAAAACTTCGAAGAAATTCATGCTTTCTGAATCCGTTTGATTGGGGGATCTATATAAACTAATTAAAAAACGGATTTTATTAGGAAGGGATATTTTAAGTACAATAGTTTGAGCGGTCTTTGAGCATATTTCGTACTTATGATGTCGAGCGTACGGTATGTATGTGGTCTTTAATGAATATGCACACTCCACGTTGCAACTCGAATGCTTGTTCGAACTGGTAGCGCTTGAAGTAGAATTCATTCTCGTAGATGTCATGAGACACTTTTGTTTCCGTTAGCACTAATATGTCGGGTCTGCGTGATTCGAGATGTTGATGTGCGCAGTTCTTATTAGTCACGAGTCCACGGAAATTGGCGAAATGGATGGTAAGGCTATCAATTTTATCCTTACGAGGATTATTCCTCGCCCCGCGATCCGAAGAGGCATTTTTAATTTTACTACTTATTATTTAAAAAAAATATTTTTGTACGCAAAAATGCGAAAAAACCGTCCCAACAAAAAATAAAAATTGAAATAATTAAAGCAAAACTACAAAAATAAATAAATTAATGCGGGCGAAATAATAAATTAAACGTAAATAACGAGTAAAATTTATAAAGAAAAAAAATAAAAAGTTTTACGGATGTGGGTGAAGCCCAAAAATCCAAACATTTTAGTCGCCTCTTACGACAAGCAGTGGGTGCTGTGGTGGAATTCTATGCATTCCCCCCAACCACAGGGGAAAAATTTTCGATTGGATAATGTGACGAGAAGGAAATGTGTTGTATTATTATTGTGAAAATATACGAGTATGCCTGGTATAATTTTTGTATCATACTGTAATTTTAATAGAATATTTACCTTTGGAAAACGACGTTTAGCCCGACCAGGAATATTTGGTTATTAAATCATACGTAAAAGATGTTCAAAAATGTTTTTTATCGTTTTATTTATATTCTTCGTTTTAAATTTATATAAATACACAGTCTGAAATAAATTAAAAATTATAGTTTAAACCAAAACCTTATTTAAGACACCTTATTTTTATATTACCATTTGATCAATATAGTGTTTGCTGGATAATTTACTGTTACGTTTAGTCAAATTTTCTACAGTGGTTATTGGAAGATACTATAAAATGTTGATCCTAAATTATTGGTGCCTAGTTTTGTTTGGGTAAGACGTTAATAAGCATTTGAAGACGTTCCATAATGTTCTTTTGATTTTCCAGAATTTTCTTTTGGCTGTTCAAGAGTGTATCTGTGTCTGATTGAACTCGTTTTAATATAGTTTTATTTTGTTTAACTTTTTTTTGAAGTCGTTAATCTTTTTTGTAGTTTTTTCAAGTTTAATACTGATTTTCGGTTTTTCAACATGAGCTAATTCTTCAATACCGTCAAGCACGACTTAGAAGCACCCTGCTCAACTTCGTAGTCATTTTTACTTCCAACTTTTGCTAGCACACTTTTTGATTTGGGACATTGCATAAAATTGGTCTCGTCTCCATTGAAAATACGATTTGATTCCAAATCTATACGAAAGATTCACTCGAAATGTGGATTCCATTAATAGTCTTATACGGAATTCCATGCTGTTGCCAGCACTAGGATTAATTTTTTTAACTGAAAGTAAAAAGATTCATGTTATTTTCATTTGGAAATTTATTATTTTAACAAATCCACCTGTTTTTGCGAATATATTTTCCGAATGTTCCTGGGACTGTAACATTTTACGTAAGAAAGTATATTATGACCACTTATGTATGAATATGATTTGTAATTTAGTTTTGAGTGCCACAAATTTATATTGGATTGCACTAATATCAAATTGTGTTGAGAAATCAATTTGATAATCGTAGGATTTGTGTTATACATTTTAAGATCTGCAGACTCTATTGGGTGGGGAACTGAAATAATTTTTTAAATTTGGAATAAAATAGCCTTTAATTTGATTGAATTTTATGAATTTTGAATACTTCTTTATCGATACAGCAATAATTGTTCAGTGGAATAATGGAAAATATATTGGTTTTTCATATGCTATTGTTCAATACCAACAATTAGATGATTCATTCAACACTTCTAGGAAGAAAGAATCATCTAATTATTGGTACTTCTTAGTTATTTTATCACATTTAAACATTTCTAAAATTTCATCCATTTTTTTAATTTTGTAATTCTTACTTTAGGTATTTGTTCTACTTTTGGCGTTTTATTAATTCCGCGTTTTATTAATCCATTCACAAAATTTCGTGTGATTAGATTACGGTATCAAGTTTAAAGTTAGGTTAAATTTAGGTGTCAAGTTTTACATACCAAATTTTAACTTGTTTTATTTCGTACTCGTAACTAAACTTTAAACTTAATAAAAGCACTTTCGGTAGCACTTAGTTCGGTAGGAGTTTTTTTTTTAAAAAAAAGAAAAGGATAACTATATGAATTTTCTAACCAAAGTGTGATGATCACATTTCCCACTTCTATTTTGTTTTACAAAAATCTATTCGTTAGCTACTCGTTTAGATTTATGTTTTTACACAGTTTTGAACAGTTCTTAATTATTATTATTACTTCTCTTTAAATTTTGTATAAGTTCTTAAATACACTTGTTATAAACTTTGTTTTTGTAAATGTTCTTAGATACACTTGTTTTAAACCATTTTCACTATTTAACTGCGCCAGTTATGTTGTTGGGTGAGACGGATCTTGTCACATAATGATATTTGTTTAAACGATAGTAATACTATTATATGATAACTATTACAATTATTAATTTGATTTATTTTAATTGGTAGGTTTACAATAGTAACAAGTTATCGCTTGGACAATTAACTTAATAATAATTTATGGTTATCGCAAATATGCACAGAGCATAATGATTTAACATAATCATCATGCAAGTTTGCCATTTATTAAATGTAAAATGAAAACAATTAAAATGCTCACATTATGAATATGAAATACTGTAATGCTCACATTATAAATATGAAGTACTTATAATGTGAAACTTTTATTATTTGCTGATGAATCGCAATATGCACCATGTACACGTGTTGTTAGTGGATTGCATGATGCATGATGTACATAACTATATATATGTACTATACCCGGTTAGGATATGGTACATAACTATATACATATATATATATATATATATATATATATATATATATATATATATATATATATATATATATATATATATACATATACAGTAAAACCTCGATATAACGGACCCCGATAAACCGGACTCATTTTGGCAATACATCTACTAGAACACTGTGTCATTCAAAGATACTTAACCGCCGACTTTTTGGCCGAATCATGTGCTTTTATATAACGGAGAATCGGCTATTACGGACTGCCCTTGTTTGAATTAGTCCGGTATATCGAGGTTTTACTATATATATATATATATATATATATATATATATATATATATACTTATATATATATATATATATATATATATATATATATGAAATTTTTTGTTCTGCTATCCAATCATATGTATTGGGTGTAGTGTGTCCAATTTCTCGATGTTTTTCATTTCTCGAGAAAAGATATTTTATACCTATTTTCTCGAGAATTCTCGAGAAACGTTTAATGATTAAAATTTACAATTAAATTCGGGTTTTCCTTAAGTTTTAAATTAGAAATTGTGTAAAGCTATCAACGATTATCATATTTGGACATAAAGTGCATGTAGCTGATTCTCCATTTGATTTTTTTTTTAAATATTGCCAACAATATTGATATGTTTTACTAATTTTGACGAACTAATTCAATTTAGAATATATAATATAAAAACATTTAAATATATTTCGTTTTTCTAATTCAAGATTCCAAAGTAAAATTACATAAATATCTAAGATAATCTCTAAAACATTATGCAATATAATTTACCGTGTTTACAGAACAATTTAAATGCTTAAGGCTAGTACTTAGATCGATTTCGCGTGGAATTTCCATACAATTTTGCCAAAGTGAACTCAGAAATGAAAAATTTCATTTCTGTTTTCACTAAGCAGTACTCAGTTCATTAGTGCAAACACTATAGTTATCGCACCAAAGTTGGCACGCATAAACTCTACAAATTTTTTTCATGCGAAAATAATGATTCGAACTTTTTTTCACGTGAAATTTAAACTGATTGAACATTTGAATTCTCCAAAAATAATTCATTTCTATTTCATGTGAAAATAAATAAATTTTTGGAGACGGCGGGAAAATTTAATTTCACTTTGAACTGAGTACTAGCCTTTACACTGAAACTGAACACTACTATTTGCTTGCTATGCCTATACTATTAATTTTACAGCGATGTATAAACCAAAAAAATACTGCTGCAATTCGAAACGTAATAAACGTGCAATATTCGTACATGTCAAATAACTTTTCTCGTTTGTATGTTCCCGAATGATCTTATTTTCGTATGAATATAGCCATAAATTGTGAAGAGAAGCAAAATAGGAAAGAAAATTATAAGTATACCATTGTTGCATGTTATAACAAACGGGACAATTTTTGTTTTTCTGTTCTCGAGAAATTAGCATATATTTCGCGAGAAATGAGAAATATTAGCAATGTAACTTTCTCGAGAAATTCTCGAGAAATATTTCTCGAGAGGAAACACTAATTGGGTGCATATAGACGATTTCAAATTGAATTTCCGTGTTAAATTCGTAATACTATTTCCGAGTAGGAAATTATGCATATTGAGTACATACATGAATTTTAAATGTTTGATTAATAGAGTATAGAGTATAATTTTAATATCAAGTTAATTTTTTTTATAAAAATTATTCATGTGTTTCTTTAGCGTACATTACAAGGCTAGTATTGTAGAATATATCGTACAATGAATTCCATGGTCTGAGATATCACGCTTATTTCTATAATTTCAACATGTTGTTTATGTTGAAATTATAGAAATAAGCGATAATAATAGCCAATAAGTTCAGAAAATGTTCGATAATATATTGATTGGCCAACAGATGTTCTATAAATACATAATATGTTAATGAATCCGCTTGAATTGTATTTTCTAAAATTGGTAAAAATTTATATAAAGGGATTAGTCAAATATAAGGTTTTTTTCCGGATACACATTACTAAAAGAGAGAATTTTAGATACTAATTCGAGCAAATAACTATATAACCAATCTTCCAAATGAAGCATTTGCGGTTCAAGTAGTTTAATTGACATCAATTTTATTTTATTTAAAAAATTTAAAAATAATTTTAAATGAAAGGCTAATATGTATAAGACATGTAGTAAGTGTAAGACATCATCATTTGGAATTAAAATCAAATTGCTCTCTGTAGCAAGGAAAATATACTTTGATTTTAATTCAAAGTGAAGAATAGGTTATAAAGATTTTAATTTATATTAATTTTAAAATTTATTTCGACGATAAAATCGTAGTCGTAGCGGTGATGGTTTTGTTTGTATTGCATGTTTTCTTTGTCTTTATTTGACAAGCGACATCGCTCGTCGTTATCGCTCTGGTTTTGTTTATACCTTTAGGGTTAATATAGTTTATAATGAATTTACATATAAAAAAAACAGAAACGGCAAATCACATAATGCTCTAGCTTAAAACGATTTCTAGTTAGATTGTTGATAGAGAGTATATATTTGCTCGAATGGTTATTCTGTATTGCTTGTGCACCCGGAACATAAATCTATATTGAATCTGTTTAATTTTATACATAATTAATATTCCCATCCAAAGAGTATTGATTGTGCAGGCATTTTTTATCTGTTCCAAAGTTGTGTCAAACTAAAAAAGAGAATTCATTTATAATAATAACAGAAAAATCTGATAATATTGAATATGTACTTACCTTAAAAACTTTTATTGAAATATACCAAAATACATTATAATCTCTGTGGAATTTATTTCTCCTTTTATAATGGCCATCTCTTTCTTATTGTTTACATTAAAGAACTTCATACTTGTGTACTTTTGGTCTATGTTCATCAGTTGTTGAAAATGTTGGAAAAACATTTCCTTGTAAAAAAAGAATGACCATTCTAGTACAATATTCTCGTTACTTAGAATGCTCTCTTGCGATTATTTAGAAACTTCCTTTGCACGGGAAAACAATTCCCAATCAATTATCTGATGGTATCTCGGTGATCGCTCGTCTTTATCTCCTTTTTATACAGGGTGAGTTTGCTAATAAATGCAGGGCTTTTATCTCGAGAATGGTGCTAGATAGGAGAAAATTACTTATAATGAAATTTATTAAGAGTCGAAGGGGACGTCTAGTGGTGTATCTTCAATGACCTTGGAACTCAGTAGTTTCGGAAATATAGGCTAAAGTTAGGTTTTTTTAAATTAGAATCTATACTTTTGAGTGTTTGTTTTTATTAAGCAATTAAAAGTAAACACTTTTTGCTCACACATCATTTTTGTAAAGTTTCAGAGATATGAGCAAAAATTGATATTCACTAAAGTAATCGAATTTTCCCTAAGTTCTACAAATTAAAATAGAAAATATTTGTGGTAGTCTGTATTTAATGTTCGTCGAATAAATAACACTAAGCTTAACGTTTCACCATTTAACTCGAAAACTAATTTTATTAACATTTATATTGTAGCTGCGCTACGTACAGTATTATCACTTCTCGTTTATTTCGGAATCCGTTGCCAACTAAATTTTAAATTCTATATGTGACAATACAATAGAAGGAGAGAGGTAAAATGCGTTGTTCGTCAATACAGCTATCTCTCTTCTTGCCTTTGTGTAGTTTACGGTACAAAGATATCGGCGTTGCCGGTTCTGTTTATGATATGATTGTATGATTATGTATGTATGATTATGATTGTTTAAATCGGCGTTGCCGGTTGCCACATTACTCCCCGCTAGTGTTCAGGTCATCGATATCTGGAAAGAATCTGAACACGTCGTCCAGTTCTCGTGGTAGTGGCAGTTTCAGTAGGTTGGTTATCGTTTTGCTGCTTCTGTACGGGAACTTCGATATTTTGTTCGTATATGGGCAGAAATGCTGCTTTCAGTCGATCGATGGAAATTTTTCTTGACTGGCTGTTTATTTTGACTTTGAAGTATTTCTCGAATCGCCGCGCGACTTCGTATGGGCCATCGTAAGGTGGTTGGAGTGGAGCTTTTACCATATCATTACGCACAAAAACGTGACTGCAATCCGTCAGCAGCTTCTGGACAAAAAACTTCGACCGATCATGATGACTTGCCGGTCTAGGCCTAATATTGTTCATCGTTCTTCTTAGACTTTTAAGAAATTCAGCCTCGTTCTCGGATTCTCGAATTTCGTGAAAAAATTCGCCGGGTAACCTTAATGACATACCATATACCAATTCTGCTGGTGTCGCCTTGATGTCTTCTTTGAAAGTTGACCGTAGCCCCAGCAAGATTGTAGGTTATACGTCGATCCAATCGTTTGTTTGATAGGTTTTTATTGATGCCTTGAGAGTCCTATGCCACCTCTCGATCATCCCGTTCGACTGAGGATAGTACGATATCGTCTTAAGGTGATTAATACCTAAACGTCTTGTTAGTTCTCTAAAGATGTCGGATTCAAATTGTCGGCCTAAATCTGTGGTGATTCGCGAAGGAGTTCCAAAACGCGACACCCAATTTGCCACGAATTCTCGTGCAATAGTCTCAGCCGTCATGTCGGTAATCGGATATGCCTCTGGCCATCCCACAATGGAGCCTTCTCTTTCAATTGTGGTTGTCTGTATTTAATGTTCGTCGAATAAATAACACTAAGCTTATCGTTTCACCATCTAACTCGAAAACTAATTTTATTAACATTTATATTGTAGCTGCGCTACGTACAGTATTATCACTTCTCGCTTATTTTGAAATACGTTGCTAACTAAATTTTAAATTCTATATGTGACAAGGAGAGAGGTAAAATGTGTTGTTCGTCACTACAGCTATCTTTATTCTTGCCTTTGTGTAGTTTACGGTACAAAGATATCGGCGTTGTCGGTTCTGTTTATAATATGATTGTATGATTATGTATGTATGATTATGATTGTTTAAATCGGCGTTGCCGGTTGCCACATATTAAATGTTTTTTGACTTATTATCCAATTTTTTTGTTTTATTACTTTGTGATAAAATTACAATTATCTTAGAAAAAGTTTTTTATCATGTTGTTTATTAATTTAATAAGTGTTTAAAATGTCCGCCATTTGATTCCAAACATTTTTCTACTCGTCTTATAAAATTTAGATGAACAGCTTCTAATTCAGCTTCTGAAATATGATTTCTAAAAATATCTTTAATTCTTTGTTTCATATTTTCAGCAGTGGTAGGCCGATTGAAATAGACTAAGTCTTTCACTTTTCCCCATAAATAAAAGTCCATGCATGTTAAATCGGGTGATCTTGCTGGAAAAGGAGTAGGACCACTTCTTCCAATCAATCCATTTATTCGGAAACATTAAATTTAGTTGTTGTTGGGAAGCTATACCAAAATGGGGAGGCGCACCATCCAACTGAAGCCACATTTCTTGTCTTACTCGCAATGGAATGTCTTCCAATAAATTTGGAAAATCTTGTAATAAAAATTCACAAATTTTTGTGTAGTTTGTGTTCCATTAAAAAAAAGGTCCAATTAGGCGAGATCCAACTATTCCAGCCCAAGCATTTACACTCCAACGAGGTGATGGTCAACGGAACGCATCCAATGTGGATTCACGTCATTCCAATAATGTAAATTATGCCTATTCACATTACCGTCGCTTCTAAACGTTGCCTCGTCAGTCCACATGACAAGACGAAAGAAATCTGGATTTTTTTCAATTTGTTGCCTCGCCCAAAGACAAAATTGAATTCTTGATCTAAAATCATTAGCCGATAACTCTTGCAGCAATGATATGTGGTACGGTGGAATTTGTTTTCTCTCAAAACGCGAGACACAGTCGTTTGAAATATTCTTCTATCTCGTGCAATATTTCGTGTTGATGTGTGTGGGTCCTGTGATACTGCAGCTAGCACATCTACAACAATTTCCTCAGGACACTCACGACCGTTCCTTTGGTTTTTTACGCTTATATATATATATATATATATATATATATATATATATATATATATATATATATATATATATATATATATATATATATATATATATATATATATTATATATATATACATATATATATATATATATATATATATATATATATATATATATATATATATATATATATATGTATATATTAAATATATATATATAAATATATATATATATATATATATATATATATATATATATATATATATATATATATATATATATTAAATATATATATATATATATATATATTTTAAAGGTAATAAATCAAAAAAAAATTATTTTATTTAAACTTTATTATTAGTTGTTTACAATTTGAGTTAGATCTTAAAACTAAACTTATTTTCTATTTCTTACAATATTCTATTTTGCTTAAAAGTGGAGTCATGCATTTTTCTATGTTGTTAACCTTTGTCTGTTTTTATGGTGTTTCATGTTGGTCAGCGATATTTGTCTGATATTCACATGACACTTTCTGTCTGCGATGATGGAACGTTTTTGTTCATTATTTATGATGATGTCACTCACTATTTGCTTTATAGTTACTTGACACCTTTTGTCTACAATCATGGAATGTTGTTATTCATCACTTGTGGGAATGTAACTCCTCCCGGGAGTATTGGAAGGGCGTCCTGGTCCTTAGTTTTAATCCCTAACTTGATAAGTAGGTTTGAGTATTTTACATCTCCATTTTTGTTGTAACTTTCTAATATTGCTTTTGTTATGCGTTGACGAATGTTACTGAAGATACATAGCATCTATTAGCCCAAATGATGTGATAGATACACCTCCTGATAATGACCATATCCAGAATTGTTGGTTCTCTTGTTGTATGTCCATGTGTCTTATATGCTTTCTGTTTTGTATGTTTTGTTGTTCAATTAGTTTACGTGTTAATTCGATGTTATGCAGTGGACCTTGTATTTCCTATGTTTCGCTTTTAATTTCTACAGATTGAAATATCTTGTTTTTGGTTAGTATCGTACTGTTCCAGATTCCAGAATGATATCAGGAAACTGACCGTTAATGTACGGTTATTTGGTCCGCAATCTGACGAGAGTTCTTATTCTTTTGCGTTATCTATGAGTAGCTTGTCCTCTGCGATGAATTGTATTGTGGTGTCTGATTTTGTGGTCACGTTGCAAGTGCCTTTTATACGCATTATCAATGGTTTAAAACATTCATCTTCAAATTCTTTCTATCTGAATATTTTTGTACAACACTATTATGGCTTGTTGTTGTAAATAGTTTTTGTTTCGTCTTTACGAGGTGTTTAGGGTACTCTTATATTATTGTGTCGTTGACTGTTAGTGGTACGATCATTGCTATTATTGATGTTTCTTCTTCTAGTTTTGGTGTTTCTAGAATGAAAAGTAAAGTTTCTTCACTTACGGCTATTTTTGGCATCACGTATTGAAGTGCTTCCTCTGATAGGGTAATGTTTACTCCTTGGTTTGTCATTATGCTTTTATGATAATTAATTCTTTTAACGAAATCACCTTGTTGCTTGTCAGGTCGATTTTCGTTCGAACGATGGCGTCAATAGAATATGTTCTATTACTGTATTTACAGTATCTATATTAATGATGACCGTTATCATTTCTATCTCACTGAGTAATATTTGACGGCTGTGTTAGTGCGTGTTACAGCTTTGTTTATCGTGTCTGTAATCAACTTTATCATTTCGTCCAATTAGTTGTTTATTTGGATTTGTTGGTTATTTTCTTCTGTTCACTCATTTTGCTTTCTATTATTCGCAGATCTACTGCATCTGGGACTACCTGCGAGCTTCTTCCACGCTGCGCCTAGGGTGTCCCATCGTTTTTGTCTCTGACGTCGTATAGGTTTAATTTGTTGAAGATTGTTGTACAGTTTTTTGCACTTTTGTTTTACTATTTTATATAATTCTAGTTTATCGTTCTTATCATCTAGTGTATTATAAATAATATTGTTTATTGCTTCTACTGTATTTTGTAAATTTCTTAAATTGATAGGATGTACGAGTACTATTTTTATATTACCCACTTGAATTTTGCAATTGTTAATTTTTATTAATAAATCGTCGTTTAAATATTTTATCTCTAATTTTTGGGTCTTAGAGATTTGAGGAATTTTGCTTAATATTACTAATTTAACTATGAAATTCATTATCATAAGGTAGGAAATTTTATTTTTACCTATTTGAAAAAAAAATGTTTACAGTGTTGCTTACTTACTTTATTTTTATATTATTGAATATGTATTTCTATTTGTTTCTTAAGGTTTATGCTAATTTTATATTAAATTTTATTAAAATTACTATTTATAAGAGTAAAATTATAAAGAAGTTATAATTAGAATTGTGTTAAATATTATAACCATGGAGTCGTCCTCTGCATCATCATCCATTTTAAACAAATTAAACAATCTGGTGTCCTTCACAGAGAAGTCTACCATTAAATATGCTAATTTGGTGATAGGTATGCAATGTCAAATAGTTGACATAAAAATGGTCAAAACACCATATGGGAAGAAATTACTCGTTCAGACTGAGGAGAACACGATCTTCTTACCATAACGGTATAATGTATTGGAGGAGGAGGAGCTGAAGCAGATGTGTCAACATTCGTTAATAATAATAAAATATGACAAATATAATATTAATTTTATTTATTGAATAAAAGATTATAGTACCCTCTTACCGTAAATTGGTAAGTTGGTATATATTAATAAGGTCGTATTAAGGCACTTGGTATCACCACCAGTTATTCCTTTTGATTTTAATTAAAGGAACACTCTGTTGGCACAGTATTTTTTTTATTTATAAATTTTTGTTTTAATTGGCTTTAAGTCATAACCTTTATCACCAAAAATCTGATGCGTAATTGACGCTCCGAAAATAATTATCGTGACGATATATTTTTTGTGTTTCTCCAAAAAACCGTTCGTTAATTTGTATTTACTATTTTGTGTGTATAGAATATATTATATTTGAATTATAGTAAGTGGTTGTCCTATTTAAATTGAGATGTCACCATTAGTCACTGATATAGTTTTATGTTGGTTGATTATTTAAATTTAATTAATCAGCCGCTACAAGATAAAATATAATTTTTAGTTTATTTTTTAGCTTTCCTATATTCTGAAAATAAAATATTTAGTAGATTTCCTTTTTTCTTGTTGCTTTGTTCGCCATTGCTTCATGAAATGCTTCGTAAGTACCGAAACAATCTGGGAATGGTGTTTCTTGTTCATCTGCAAATTTAAGTTTTTAATAAAGCCATACACATTTAGGTGACTATTGAAGATGTTTTATGCATGTATCGTCATTCTATTCCCATCGATGCATTTGCACTTTGCAATAATAGCACATAACACAATCTCTCGCTTTTTAAATAAAATAATCCATAGTAAGCCATTTCCTTTGTATTCATAAATTTGTGAGGCCAATCTCGAAACGTAAATAACCTATTTTCTTCAATATCCATTTTAGAACTGAGATATTTATTCTTTAAAATCAAATATATATATATATATATATATATATATATATATATATATATATATATATATATATATATATATATATATATATATATATATATATATATATATATATATATATATATATATATATATATATATATAGATATAGATATAGATATAGATATAGATATATATATAACTATATAATATATATATATATATATATATATATATATATATATATATATATATATATATATATATATATATATATATGCTATTTATTTATAATCTCATTGCTTACATTGTCCCTATATACAATGGGTCGTCGAGAAATTGAAGCAGAATTGCATAAACCAGCACATAAAAAAAATGTATACCTCGACGTGTTAAACTCAAAGGAATTAATGATTTGTGGCATCAATGCAACCAATCGATAATATACATTGTTAACCATTTCATGTATTGAAAATAAAACACATGGATTTTATCTTTAATTTTATTTAAAAATTAATATTTTGAATATAATAACAAAGAATTTTATTTCTAAGTAAACTATAAAAATAAATTATGTATATAAAAGAAACTTTATCTTACACAAAATAAAACATCAATATTTTTATTTCCCCATGCAAGTGTTTTATAGGAATTTGGTATTACAAATCTCTTATCGTCGTCACTCGTTAGAGTCAATTTATTTACTAACTGTGTATACAGATCGTGTTTTACACTCTTAAAACTATATTGGGATCCTATTATTTTTTATATTTATTGAGACTACACTTTTTTATCCTTTAATTTTTTTAGTAAGCTCATTTTGATCTTCAAGAAATTTGCTGTACGTTTTAGCTTTCAGTCCAACAAATTCACTAATTATTTTACAGTTACATTCATCCTTGAATTTCCCTAACAGTTTTTTATTTTTTTGTGGTAAACCGAATATATTGTTTACCGGAAAGTCTGACGTATCATATCTGTCATCGATGTCATTTTCAATATCTTTATAAAAGTCTTCAGTTTTGATTTCATAAATTAAGGAGTCAGTGTCAGTGTATAACAATGTCGCAAGTTTACCATACTTCTTCACAAAATATTTGTAGTGAAAGTCATACATCACAATTTTAGACAACTCTAGCACGCTGACCCCTATGTAAATCGGTTTATTTAGAGTAATTTGTTCATTTGAATGACTACTAGGTTTTCAGTGAAAACGGATGAAGAGTGGAAATTTGACTTACTTGTTAAATTATTAGCACCAAATTTGTTCATAATATTTTCCTAATATGTAAGCATTCGAATATCTTTCCGCTTAAAAACATCTTCCAGAGTTTTTCCGAATACGCTGTTATTTATTAAAAAAGTATCTATAGGTTTTATGAAAGGTACGCGTTCTTTTTTTTGATATTTTTTTAATTTTAGAATGGATTTTTTTTCGTTAGGAAGATTACATTTGATTTTATTGCAACCATATTCTGAATGTTTTTCTAAAATCGTTTGAGTGCGGAAAAATAATAAGCATCCATCACAAATAAATTTCTTATTTGTTCTTTTTGTTGATTCAGAACCGACTAATGCTGAGAAATTTTTAATCCAGCAATAATGACTATATACACCGTTTTCTAAATATTACAAATTTATATGAAATTGTTTTTTACAACTAGTATAATGCAATGACCCTACAATTTGATCGTTTTCTAGCCCGTATACATTTATACTAATGTTATTTAACTTTTCAAATTCAAATATATCTTTCAATTTCATGGGGAAGTTAATATTTGTTAAATTTAGATCAGTGTGATAGTCAGGATAAGATGATACTCTTTACGCCTTTACATTAGGGTATTTAGTAGCCATGATTGACCAAGCAAAGCATGCCATATCTGAATTCTCAAGGTTAATAACCGCTCGCTTTGCTTTAATAAAATCTGGTAGATCAATATAAGAAGATCCTTTTAAAGGCATGTATTTATTGATATTCACTTCAACACATAATATCTTTTCAACTGCCCAACCAGACTCTTTTCCCTGAAAATCTTCACTCTGAGCACTCAACGCATTAGAAATATCAGTTTAATTGAATTTAAAATACTGGTTTCTGTTGCTATAAAGTTTTTTGTATTAAATAATTTTAAAGTACTGACATTTAAATCATCATTTACATCATGTTTCATATACATTGCATATAGTTCAAAATTTATCTTGACAGATCCGGATACATCGATTTGAAGATTTTATCAGTTTAACTATTTTATCTTTTACCGAACTCATAAATTCAATTATACTAATATGGTCAGTATATAAATCAGAATCTTTGTAGGATATTATTCTTGATTTAAATGCAGATGAAACTATTTCAATATTTTCATCCTCACTATACTTTGCTAAACATACATTTCTATGGATATACGATTTACAATGATTGTTTAAATATAATTTTAAATAACTTACTTTACAAATATCGCATACTTCTTTTTCATCTTCATCTGTTTCATCCTTATCCATCTTTATTCTTTTCAGCGCCACCTCCTTGTACGCCCTGTCCTCCTCGGACCGACCGTCTCAATATTAAAACACACACACACACAATATTAATTACGCCAACACAATATATTTATTTTATAATATTAATTTATTATTTTATATTTATTATTTAAATGATTTTTATTTTAATTATTTTATTATTTACATTTATAAAATTTATTAATTAATTAATGAATTTATTTCTCCACGCACATGTCGATGTCACCCAAGAAAAAAATGTAATGACCGAATTATATATATATACTAGTCACTCAACCAAGAGGGTGGACACGCGCGCCACGATCGAGAAATACTAACATCAAAATAAGATAATGCAGTTGCTAATTATGATAATGTAAATTAATAATATGGTGCATTATACTTTGAGTCGGACACGAACAACAAAATATCTATTCAAAAGTAGTAACAACTGACTGTACTAAATATGCTATCGAAACGAGAGTATTCTACAGGAATATAGATGGTGCACTTGTCACTGTGAATATAATATTTACCTCGATTATACGATAGAACGTGACGTAATGAAATTCGGAATTAATGAAAAAGTTGCGTTAATAATTAGGAAGCGGTTCGAAATATTATTCAATAAATATGTTGAACCGCTACATCCTCTTCATTTGATGTAGACTAATTTAATGATGGATCAACGATGGTACTGTTCTGATGCTTTCTGCTCCTATTGTATGTAAGCTTACGTTTATTGCTAAACATTTCCTTGCAATTTTCGCATTAGCTTAATTCAACTTGGTGTTGTCCCTTATGATGGCGTTGAAGTATTTCCCTTGTTGAATGATATTTTTAGCTTGATTTATGATTTTCTCAAGAAAAAAAATAAATTTTCATGCTTAATCATGTGCCTATGAAATACTTGATAACTTACTTTTAAATTTAATTTTTCTTGAAAGATGATTTGGTTTCAATTTATGACCGACTGATCAAAACACAAATTATACAAATGAATTATTAATTTTGATTTACACTATGTATTAACACTGAACACTTAAATTATTTAAATATCCTTTCAATGATTTTATTATATTTATTATATATATGTACATTTATGTATGTATGTATATAAACAATTTGTTACAATTTATATAATACTTTTAACTTGTGCACAGTTTAATAGTTGAAAAAATAATATAAAGAAAATTGAGCTGATTTTATTTTTGAAAAATTTTTCTTTAATTCAATTCAAAAATTTTATTTTATTTTAAATTATTTTGTAACACAAGTATAGACTTCTAAAGAAAAATATTCTTGCATATTTTGGGGTAACACATTTTAGTTCAATTATTCTTGAGGTGAAATGAAAACCAGTACTTAACACAACAATAACAATACAATGTAAACCAACAGTTGAAGATAGACAAACAAAAAAAAATAAAATGAATATATAGAAATATACAGTTTATATGATTCTAAAAATCGCACGTCGGACGTCGCACCTCTCGCACCGCTTTTGAATACCTTTGTGTTTATTTGTTTTTTTTTGCTTCTGATTTTGCGTTTTAAGCTCTATGTTAAACCCCTAAATGTCAGCATATTATGGTTTACGCTTTGATATTATTATTTTAATAATATTAGGGGAAATCGCATCCTGAATGACTAATATTTGATTGCTTTACATTTGTATAAGCTTCGTGTTTGTTAGTGCTGCCCATTTAAGTATTAGCATGTACAAATAAAGAATAGTTTTTCATTACAGTTATCCGCGTGAATCATAAAACTTAATAAATTTCAATACAATATATATGCGCGAAGATAGATATATCGCGACATTGTATTTTTTTATTAAGAAAATGATGTAGACGTTTTGTGTTGAAACATGTAAAAAATGTTTTGGCTCGGTCGATTTTGGGCTGCGTTGAAACCATACACTTTACACTTATATATATATATATATATATATATATATATATATATATATATATATATATATATATATATATATATTTATATATATATATATATATATATATATATATATATATATATATATATATATATATATATGTATACACTCTAATCCCCAAGACTTGAGAAAATATACATTACCTCTGGTTTATCATTCTCTTTAACATCTGGTTAAGATTACTTGAGCCAGCGTTTGTTGTTTTATGCCACAGTTGAGTTCTGTTAATAATACATTTGATGATGATACAAAATTATTCTCATTTTCTTCACCGCTAATGGCCGATCGTAGTTGAATCTCATTTCTGCTTATTTGTGTAGAATTTAACGGATACGACAAATCTTCGGTTTCATTTAAAATTAATTAGTACCCTGGCTGGACATTAATTTCGAAAACACGTGGTTCATCTATACCGGTGGTGTCGTGGCATTGGTCGTTGATCTTCATTTTACATTAATTTTTTTCAACAATTATTAACGGTAAATTTATATAAAATAAAATATTGCTATGAACATATTATTATTAATGCTATTGAAAGATTTTAAAATATATTTATTAAAAAATATGCATATATGTAGTCAATGTTACTTATTTATTACGTATTCATTTATTATGTTTACGCTTATCGTTTCCAAATAATATTTTTATTCTGATTTTCAAAATACTAATCACTAACGGTTTAGTCTAAAAACAAAACCCAAATAACTTATAGTAACCATAAGGGAAATCGCGTCGATATTATGTGCCAACATTATATAATTCCGGAAGAGATTCCGGAGTGCAAAAAAGGCACTAGTAGTAATTGAATGAAATGTTTACATTTTTTAACTGCAGTTTTTTATATTCAACGAATTATTAACGAAACCAAAATTTAAAAAACAAATTAGTTTATAATCGAAATTGAAAATTTTTGAAGTAAATGGGCTTATATTTATAAATAATAATAAATCAATAAAACAAATTTTTGTTTTAAATTATGTCATTTCAATAAAAAATTATTTGGCGTACTGTCTATTGTTCTCGTTAAAACGTATTGGTATGCCATTTAGAATTCTTATATGAAACTTGTAACTATTTAACGAAATCATATTGTCGTTTGCATATACTATGAAAATTGACACGATTTCCCTTATAGTATTATACGTTATTTGCCGAAAGGAGAATGAAGGTTATTTCATTTTTCTGCTTTATTTTTCAAAAGGAACCGTTTGGTATTAGTGCGTTTATGCACATAGTAGGGACGTTTTTAGTTGTCCTCTTACTTTTTATTGCTAGAAATTTTAAGTGATATATAGCAAAAAAAGTGTAATGAATTTTTCTATGCTTTATATTTAGTTTCACCAAACCAATAAAATACAATTAACAATAAGTAATAGTTTAACTTTTTATTATCACCACTCTGTGCATAAACGCACTAATAAATCGACGAGAGTCGATGGGTCTTAAGCCGTATTCATTATTGTATTCATCCGTTTTTTCTGAATATTATTTTAACCAATCTTCTTTCGTTGAAAATAATTTATTTTCATTCGAGTTTTTTCATCCAATTGGACTTTCTCGAAGAGAGAAAGAATACCAAACGGAATAAACATAACAATAAATCTTATTTTATATCTTCTTTCAATTTATTGTTGTTTTCTATTAATTTCTAATTAAATAGTGTAAATTTAAAATTTTATATTAAAAATATATTTATGTATACATATATACATATATACAAGTATACATATATACAAACATATGTTTCTTATACTAAAATTTTTTTTTTTCAAAAATAATTATAATTGATTTTTCTAACTATTATTTAATATTATAATTCTAAGTTCTATGTAGAATAATCGAAAAGAACGGAACTATCAATATTTAATAAAAGAACAAATTATATTTTTTCTTGAAGAATTAAAAACATTAAAAATAAGTTTTATTGCGTAAAACTATTCCCTGGTTGATTTCGTAGTCATTCAGCGGCGTGCTGTAAACTATGTAAGAGGATAGATCAAATAATTTTAGCTTTCTGATAAAAGTTTATACAATTTTCTTACAATCAAATAAGGTTCTTCTTCTTGCTGGCGAATAAATATTCCATAGATTTTATATATTTCAATAATGAAATAATTTGATCTAATCATAAATGTAGCGTTTGGATTTTCGTTCCTTTTTATAAATATAAGAGTAGTATAAAATTTTAATACTGATATATTAACTCATTATATCATGATAAAGATGTCTAGTGGAAAACTGTTTTTAGTTAAGTTGCGTTCTTCGAATTGTATTGTTTTCTCGGGCGGAGCGTAAATTTTGTTCGCAAATTTTAATTGACATTTAATGGCTAAAGTAATATTTTTTCGGCTTGGTACATTTTTCGTATATAATTTTAGCTCAAAATGTTTTGCTTCATTTCAGAAACAATAAATATTTTTAATGGACCTGACTGTTGAATCAGTTACGGATAGTGAAATAAGAAATGATATTTAGGTTTTAGGGTCTCGCCAAAGATCCGTTCATATTTTTCATTGTGAATTTTTATCTTTTTCTACCATTAACCAGGTGTTTTTTATCTTTTATCCAGAGAAAATTCCAGATTTCATAATCTTGTGGAATAAGATCTTTCAAAGTATCAGAGGCAAAAATCCAAAAAATTCCACATTTCTTTAGCTGAAGTTGAAATTTTTTATTTTTAAATTGTAAGGTTTCCCATTTCATTTGCGCCATATTGAAAAGTGGATTTTAATTTGTTAAGAAGTGGCAAATCTAAATATTTTTGTTTAAAAAACCAAGTCATTTAATACTGCTGATAAATCATAATGACATACGCCTTCAAAAATGTCATGCATTTATAAAATCGGCAAAAATACTGTACTGAAAAGAATTTAGAGCATTCCAAAATACAATTAAGACTCAAATTATCGCCTAATTTTCAAACACTTTAAACCTAGCATAAAGTGTTTGAAAATTTCAGATCCAACATCTATGGAAATTCCATGAACCTCTAAAGATTTGATTTCTTCTATAATCGTAAACACTGAAATATTATTTCCAAATTCCTTAACAAACTTATTATGCCAGCAATGTGAATATCTCGTAATTTAGAATGGGAATTTAATATTGGAAAACTGCAATAAATTCCGGTAATCGTATGGGATCTAAGTGAGCTCCAAGTGGGTTGTTTATTTCGAAATCATCAACACGAAGAAAAAACGGAATTAAAAATAAAAAAGACGCATTCTTTGTTCTTGAAGATTTTCTGTTGTGGTAGTTGTGTCTTGAAAATAATTTTCATTCGGGATGAAACTAGTTGTTGTTGCAATATTTTTAATTCCACAATTAATTCAACTTCAGAAATTTCATTTGACTGATTTTTGATAGGAGTAGGCTGTTCATAATTTAATTTGTTTATTTAAAATATGTCTTTTGAATGAATTTATGGTTTTGAAATTTTGGAAATGAATAAACTATTATTTTTACATTTATGATATATTTTTAAATGACCTGTAATTTTTCAATAGTTTTTTCTCGAGATTTACAAATATAGCATTAGTACATTCTTAAAACTAGTTATCATTTACAGATACTGACGACTAAACTAAATAATTGAATGCGTTTAATTTAAAAACGATTACACACTTAAATATTTAAAGAAACCTTGACTGTCTGAATTTGAAAGTGTGTCTGAACCATCTGAATCTGTTCCAAAGTCCTAAAATATCTAAAAGGTAAAATGTTATTTATATTTTATATGAATTTTAATATATGGAAACTTACCAATTTTAACCTGCCGTGTTCTTCTTGAAATGTGCTTATGAAATACGTGAAAAACATTTTCGGTCCGAATTGGGTAGCAATATAAATAGTTCGTTAATTTTATCTTTAAACAAATTTAAAATATTTTCACGTGTCGCAATGTGATCTTAAATATTTAATTTAATTTAATCAAACTCCGAAAATTTGTACTTATTTACAATAATTATTATTTTATTTACGTTTTATCCAATATTTCGATCCTTAGACCATTGACCAGGTAATATTAATCAGAAAAATTTGAAAAACAAAATATTTTCATTAAAATTTTTAAATAAAAGATATATATTCATATATTCAAGTGCGGAATTTAACAACAAAACTTAAAAATAAATTTCTATTTTTTTCTAATTTTTATTGCTATATTTGATAAATATAAAAATATTGGATAAAACGTTATAAATAAAATAATAATTATTGTGATTAAGTAAAAATTTGTGAAATTTTATTAAATTAAAAAAATGTTAATTAAACATTACATTATTTAATATAAATTAAATAAATTTTTTTAACCTAAACGATTAAAAAATTTAATTTATAACAGAAGCTGGGTAAGGATTATTACAAAAACTTCTTAAACAAGGTATTTATAATTTCCAAAGGCTATATTATAGTTGCCACGCGGTGGTATACAATATAAACTTTTCCTTATTTTTGTAAATAAAATTCACTTACATCTTATTCTAAAGTTCACTTTCCAATTTTGATTTTAATATTTCATTTAATTTGATGGCATCTGCCATAGTCATATAAAACTATTAGAAATTCTAATTTTAATATTATATTACTTTAAAAAATCAAATCTCAAGATACGTGTTTACGATCCACCACATTCACTTTGTCATATACATAGTTATCACGTTGAATTTACCGACTCCTGATTATGATAAGTATCTTAACACTATATAAGAAATTCAAACACGATAACTATTTTGTTTTATAATTTATTTTATTTATATGCACCAGAATAATAATTATGTATTTGCACGATGAAGTGATAATTCTTTCTAACCATAATGTTTTCAATAATTCTTTCGTAATTATCGTAGATGAACCTAAAATTACTCCAACTAGAGTAATCGACGATAAAACGCTGAAGGTTATAAATCGCCTATTGTGGTACTTCCAACTAATTTTTCGATTCGATCTTTTATTTACTTCGGTTTTTAGCAATGTAAATTTTCCGGTCTCCGGTAGTTTTAAACTACGTCAGTCACGGTTGCGATTATATCAACTGGTAGTGTAGCAATTGTAAACAAATAATGCTGTGTGTCCAAAGTAATTCGCTTTGCGTTAAATATGGCTTCCAACTTGCATGAACCATAAACCTAGCATTTCATGCCAAAAGGAGGGAAACTGGATCGAAGAAACGGAACCAACAGTAACCTGTTTATTCTCAACAATATTTTCATCATCGGATTTGGGCATTTTATGACTAGCACATCGTTTATTTTCACTTCACGATTTTAATTATATTAAAACTATTACGGATTTAAAAGTATAACTGCGAAAACGAGTTGAGTATAAATAAATAAGTAAAATCCACGCACAACACGTGAATTAATTTTCGGAGACAATTATTGTTTTTGGGATGGGAATAAATACAGCAATATCAAGATTTAAAATGTTTGATGGTACACTCAAAGAAAAATAAAGGAAAAATTAACTAAAAACAAATGTAAATTCAACAAAAAATGATGTTCGAATTGAGCCAAAGTAGCACTATGTCTATATTACTATTTTGAATTTGTTCAATTTACTTAAAATTAAGTTTATTCAACCTTTCTAAATTCATCATAAAAAATAACATAGAAGCTTGTTAATTTTACTAATAAGTACATTAAATTAACATAGAGCAATGTAAATTTAACTTGTCTAAATCCAACTAAGTACTGAAAAGAGTTATGTTATTTTTACTAATAAGCATGTTAATTTAACATAAAACAATGTACGTTTAACTGTCCAAAATTAACATATATTATAGGCTGGTCTAAATTAAACATGCCTTGAATTAACAAGTGATAAGTAAAGTTAACAATAATAATATGTCAATCCAAGTTTAAAACAGTGTCAAATATGAAATGTATTCTCAACATAAAAAGTTAAATTAACTTCCGTAATATGTTAGACCAACAGATCTCATGATTGAAACAAACTCATATATAGTTGATTTAACGACTAACTACATTTATTGAAATGTAAGATTAACGTATATTATAGTAGATAAGTATATATATATATATATATATATATATATATATATATATATATATATATATATATATATATATATATATATATATATATATATATATATATATATATATATATATAATACCTAACTAAATAATTGGAAAAGATATAATTTAATTAAATACCACTCATCACAGAAAAATTGGTTAAATAAAAAATACGATTTTTAGTTCATTTTAATTTTGATTCAAATAATAAACATTACATCAGCGATATTATAAAATAAAAAATGCAGATTAATGTTTACAATGTAAACAAATATTTTAAAAGAAAATTGCTATTGTAAATTTATTATTAATTTATTTAATAGTTGTCTTGTAATTGTTCCGGATTTGCAGTTATTTTGCAGGTTAATCTCCATCTCAGAATTTTCAATTATGTAGGCTTCTAATTTTTTGAAGTTCCTTTTTGCTAAAATATTAGAATAAATATATTTGCAAAAAAATTTAATAAAGTTGCGTACTTACTGGTACTTGATTTCGGTGCGTTTGTTGCAGTTCTCGAATATTATGCTAGAACAAAATTATTACCTCAAACTGAAGACTATGTGGAAATAAGATATCAATTTGTTCTTGATTTTATTGAACTTATAACTCGAGAAAAAAAACGATTTGTTTATCTAATAAATAAATTAAAAATTAATTTAGTGTTTAACAAAAAAACTAAAAATATATTTAATATCACCCTTAATTCTGTTAAATATTCACCTTTAATTTTGTTCTTTGTTTTTTTTTTCAATAAATCTTCGTTAAATTTTTCTATTCTTATTTTTCTATTGCTAAATGTGATCGCTAATGCATGTAACGATGAACTGAGTTTCATTAACATTGTCACTTATAAAGTATAGTTATAAAGTAATTGTATAAATATAACTAACGTCACATTTCTACAATTAAAATGTTAATTTAATTAAAAGTTAGGGGTCAATTCAACATTCCTAATGTAGTTTCTACAAAATATGAATTTAAATTTACATTAAGCATTAGTAAATTTAACATTTCCTAGGTAGTTTTTATATAATGTAAACTTTAAATCACATTGGACAATGTAAGATTAACATTGCTCATGTAGATTTCACATATAACAAAACATTAAATTTACATTAAATATTTACTAACTTTAACTTAAAAATTCTTAAATTTACTTTATAAAAGTAAAATTATATATATTTATATATATATATATATATATATATATATATATATATATATATATATATAAATATATATATATATATATATATATATATATATATATATATATATATATATATATATATATATATATATACATATATATATATATATATATATATATATATATACATATATACATATAAACTTATATAGAGGTTTATATTTACGAATTAGCATCCAGACAAAACCTATATTTGTTAGTAACACAACCTATATTTTTTGGTTTACTAATTATTTTATAGTAATAAGAAAGACAATGTACTACATGTACTACAATGTAGTACATTACATTGGTAATAAGTAAGGTTTTCATGAGATATCGCCTTATTGTTCACCGAGTGAAGTAAAACGATTTCAAAATCACCTTTCGTACAAAAATATATAGACAGGATGAAATACAACACAATAACATGTATAGCAAGTTTGACTGTGAGATATTTCGAGCAAAACCTCCATATAATATAGCAAGCATATACTCGTATAGTAAGCTTACTAGCTCATAGTAAAAATAAATAGCTAAAGATAAATTAAACCTCATGAACATCTATTTCCTTGAACAATAAAACAAACATGACTTTTATATCATTTTAAAACATAGTTTATAAATAGTTTTATAATAAATATTATAATAAATATAAAGTAATCAATTTAATATTGCATTATTGTTTTTAAATATCGTAAATTTAAATTTACAATAAAAGTTATTTAAATCAACTTAAAAATACTTGGATCTACCTAAAATATCAATTATTTTAACTTAAGCTCTATTCATAAAAAAATGGGTAAATCGATAGTAGCAATAGTTAAACTTACATAAAATATTAATTTTGCGTATGTTGATTATACATAAGTTCATTTAACATTGTATAAATAAATTTAACTATAGCAATCCCTAAAAAGTATGTTATTTTAACATTTTGAAAGGTAGAACGTACTTTCAAAATTTACTTTTATTTTAACATGTCGAAAATTGTAATTTTAACATTGATATATTTAATTTAAATATAAAATATTCACTTTTAATAAGTTGAATTTATATTAAAACCATGTTGATTTAACAATTTTTGCCTAACATTGCCTGCAATGTTAAAATCACATACAATATTTTTTTGAGTGTATATATATACGTATGTAAATTAGAAAAAGCTTAGCATTTAGTTGTATTATGCACCACGTGAAGAGTGATTCTGCAGTGCGAAGTTGGACGCGTCTTTTGTAAGTTCCCATTCGCTGTTAAAGTTCGGAAAGGTTAGCAGTACCTCGTTAGATACGAGAGAGTTCTTTATTTTATTGAATTCTTCCATTTCCTCGTCCTTTAAATCAACTCGTTTTGTTTTGAGAGGGTTTTGGACATGTGTCCGTCCTCCATGGTGCATTTCTAAGTCCGCATTCTAAGTTGACACGCCTCCCTGTCAACTCGTATTTCCCGTGGTTCACAGAGAACGCAGTCTTTTCTGTATCTGATTCTTTCAGCGGGATCTGATGGAATCCACTCTTCAAGTCTATAATAGTAAATAGATTGTTTTCTCCTAAATTAGATAGAATGTCATTGATTTCCGGTATTGGGTACCTATCTGGAATGACCTAAAAATTCCCTCAGACTCTTAACGACGTCTGGTATTTTGTCTTACTCGTTTAGGTCTTTCAGATACTTAGGGTCTATGGTCTGATCGACTTCAGTTTTAATACTTGAGGTACCTTGAGTTAGTTGTCGTAAAATGTGTTGACTATGATCTTTAACCATTTCCGATATGACCTCTTGAAGTTGGTTGAGATCAACTGTATTCGGATTATTTGATTTTGACCGGGAACTGTCGTCTAGTCTTAACATTGGTTGTTTTACAATATTGTGGTTATTTGTCGTCATTTTAGGATAGATTTTAAATGTTTTGATGCTTGAGGTAGAATGGGGTGCGAAATAAGGAAGGTATAGTACTCTGTTTGAAACTAGGCTTCGTGTCAGATTATAAGTAGAATAATTCTTAGTATTTAAGTATTTATTTAGAAATTGTTTAGAGTCAATGTGATCTGTATTGTAACCGATTATATAATGTACCGAAAAATAGTAGTTCATGCAGATGAATATTCACTTTAATTTATTACTTAAACTATAAATGATGATGCTAACAAATAATATTTAATCTAATGTTTTTGATGTAATTTACATTTGTTTTCGACGAAAAAAAATTTTATTTCTAAATTATAGCAATCGAATTTTAATTTTAGATGAATTGTATGTACTTTATCAGTTTATAGTAGATTAAAACTCTTTATAATTTTTACTTTAGGTATTGAAATCTTAAATATTTTCTCGTAAATATGTTTTGGTAATATTTCTTAATATTTTTTATATAAAAAGGGACTTACATAAATAATAACGAATGTATGATTAACATTCGGAGTTGTAACTTCGTTGACCTCTTGCTTAAAACCGCCTTTCAACCTGATTGGACCGCTGCTGATGGATGCTATGACGATATGACCTGGTTGTCCTTGATCTAAGATATTCATCAACTCCCTTTTCCCTTAGTGTAGGTTACTCGGGGGCTCCTTTTTCCAATACTAACGGTTGACGTGTATAGTTAATGTGAATAATGTTTTTCTAAGACTGATTTTAAATCACTAAATCACTGTTATCACTGGTTAATCGCAGTGATTTTAATCGTAGAAATTTTTATGAAATTGTTGGTTAAATTTCTGATTTATCTTATTTTAGTCTTGCGTAAAGTTTGTCACACTTATCACTGAGTCGTTTAAACTTTTCTGATTATATTAGTTTATGAGACTATGTTGAATCTTAGCACTGATATCACTTCTTTTGTGTTACTGGTTAAACACTTTTATCTCACTGGACAATTTTATACAAGGGTCCCTGTTTCGGCGCCAGTTAATAATTCTTGTATTATTATCATAAAAAAATAATATTTTATAATTTTTTTATTTTCTTTTTCTTTTTAATTTTCATTATTAACAATATCTTTATTTGATTACAAAATTACAACTAAAGTCTTAAAACTAAAATCAGAATAAAGAAACATAAACTATGTCGCTGCATAATGCAAGTTCAGCATTGTCGACGGAAATGCTCGTGCAACGTGACATACGTTATTGGCATGTGTGTAACATGAACTCGTCATGCTGATTTTGGAAAACTAATTGGAGCAGGTGTTAACTTATATATATATATATATATATATATATATATATATATATATATATATATATATATATACATATATATATATATATACATATATATATATATATACATATATATATATATATATATATATATATATATATATATATATATATATATATATATATAAAACTAAATAAACTCTCCAAAAATCCCCTCCACTGTATATATATATATATATATATATATATATATATATATATATATATATATATTATATATATATATATAAATATATATATATATATATTTATATATATATATATATTTATATATATATATATATATTTATATATATATATATTTATATATATATATATATATATATATATATATATATATATATATATATATATATATATATTTATATATATATATATATATATATATATAATATATATATATATATATATATATATATATATATATATACAGTGGAGGGGATTTTTGGAGAGTTTTGAATTTTAACGCGTTCAAACTGTATGAGGATTTGTGTCTTTTTGTATATACATACATCAGTTGTGGAAAACACAAATTCACATTCTATAGTCTAAATTTTGATGTCCTTCAAAATGATTGCATATAAATTTTTGTTAAATTTTATATAGCACGTTATTTTGTTTTTTTTTTCTTAGTGGCAATAGTCAAATAAAATTCTAAATATTTGACTATGTAGTTCCATTCCCTTTTGTTTTATATATTTTGCTTCTTATATATAGATTGAGTATATATAATATAATATATAAATGCATTCAGTGCCTTACATATTATTACTGGTTTTGGTTTTGCTATTTGTTCGGTTTGCATGTAATGTTCTTATATTTAATTATTGTTTGAGAATTTAAATTTAGTTTTTGGCATTGGCTGTAATACAATTAGGATTTTAATGCAGTGCCATGTATAGATTAATGGTCGAAGGGACAGTTTTTATACGACCAGGGAGGTGACTTGTATGTGAGGGGTGTGGAGCGGAGGCACTTTGGGGTTGAGTGGATTGACATATTTTGGAGTGGGTTCCGACTAGGTAGAGCAGGCACGGTAGGGATTCGGAAATTAATTGAACATATGTTTGTTGGTGGTGGATGGATTTTGGCACGAGTGGTTCAGTTGTGGGCGTTTGAATTGTGGGTGTATTCGGGATATTTTCTGTAGCGGGACGTTTACCTGTATAGCGGGACATTGATCTGGGTTGGAGATGTGGACTTAGTTCGGTTGATGTTTGACGGCTATTTGTCTGAGTACTTCATGATGTTATGGTGAATCTTCGGGTTTCCAGTGGATTTAATTCGTGTTTTAAGTTTTATATGTATGCGGGGATTGATGTTCTGGTTCGCAATAGATTTTATTCGTGTTTGAAGTTTCATATGTGAGCGGGGGTTCTCGGCCGTTGCCGTGGTTGGATTGATTTTTATGTTTGTCTTAGTTGGGTATAGTTTTGGAAGCTTCCTTTCAGCTGCAAATGTGCTGAGGAGTGCGGAGCGAATAGCTGGCGTGTAGTTAAGGTATCGATCGAGGTTGGTTCCTACAACATGTTCTTGTTCGGTTTCGGCTCGGTCTGGAGTCTGGTGGCGTCCTCCGAAACTAGCCGCGGTATCAAGGATTCCTATTGAACTGCAGGATTGATTTTCTAGTGATTCTAGGCCACGATTGGGGAGTGGTGGCAGTCTCGTTGACATTTGAGTGTTGGTGGTTTTAATTTTTTGTCGTTGGAATCGGGTCTGCGCTTGAATTGGTCGTGGGTTTCGGGATTGAATGGTTTTCGACCGTAGTCCTGGGGTGCGTTTCCGGTGATTAAGAATGCAGGTGTGTGTCTTGTATCGGGTTTGACTGTCCTTGTTTTGGAGAGTTTAAGAGGATGTGTATGCCTACGTTCGGGGTGTCACTTTACTGTAGATGTGGCGAATCTGTATCGAGTTTTACTGTTTATGGGTTCAGTAGCCGCTTATTCAAATTTGCTACATTTTAAAGGAGGAATAGTTAGTGTTGACTTCGAGGGGCTCCATTCATATCATTTGATAGGAAGTTCGATTTGAGTGCGAAATCGTGTAAGTTGAGGTAACGTGTGTTTAGCACAAGGGTGCGTGTGTGTGACACATAAGTAATAAGGAAAGTGTACACATCCTCAGGGATTTTGTAGGACAGGAGTGTTTAGATTTGATGCAGAACACGAGTCTGTATCTTCCATTATCAGAGGTACATTTTGGGATTGTGGTTGAGGATTGTTTAGTCTGGAAGTTTGTGAAGGGTCGGGCGGGAATTTTATTTTAGTGGCGGGGAGTTGGAACTATTAGAATGTTTGGGTGTCGGCGGGATTGTAGCATTTTTGTAATGGTGGTTTGGAAGCATTCAATTTTGTAGAGTGTCGGGAGTTTTTGATGTTTTGGCCGAATTTTTGGAGGATGTCGCCCGATTCTGGCGTGGGCTGGGATTGTGCAGGAGTCTTGGAGGAATCGGTTTTTGTAGGTATTTGTAGCTACATGCTGGTAATTTGTTCTTTGCCTCATGGTACTGCTGTGGTTGAGGAGGGAGGGGGGTTCCGGGGCTGGATTTGATTGGAACGGGTTTGAGGGTTGATCTAATTGCGGTGGCGGCTAGGAGCCTCTGTTGGCATGTGGGGATTTGGACGCGAATGGGGTTTGAAGGATTCACCGGAATGTGGGTTGTTTGGATGGATTCCGGTTTGTTGGATGTCAGTTGGGATAGGTCTGCACTTTTTATTTATCTGTAGGTTGGTGTTCCTTTGTTGAGGGTGCTATGAGTTTTTAGTTTGGATGCTTACAATTGGGTTCTCGTGGGGTTTGCTTACTACAAATAGATGTATGTTTGGTGGAATGTGGAATTTGGATCGTGTTTGATTTGCTTGAGTGAGGTTCGCTCCGGGGGTGTCGATTTTCTTCAATTTTGGGGTGCCTCTGCTCCATACTTTCTGCATATATGTGGCAACTCTGCCTGTGTTATTGCCCGTGTGTCGTGCATACGTGCTTGTGGGTTATCCATGTGTTATTTAAATTTATTAAGCTTCGGATTTAATGGTGCTTTTTGCAAGTTAATATCAATTGTTTTTTTTTTATTTATAAAGTGACATCCCTGATCACGACCATTAATATAAAAATAATAATAATAAATTATGGAAAAGTTTGGTTTTAATTATTTACATAAGTGTAAATATGATTTGTTGGAGGGAGGGGGTTTACAAGGAAAGTTTATTTTATTTAAAAAAGATGTTGCATAATTTTGGAATGTAAAACGTTTTCAGAGATTTATTTTGATTTTCTGACAAACATATTCTAATATTATGGTATCATAAGCGTAATGGTTGACGGGTACTTAATCTAGCATACCCTATTAATTTAATTTATGGTTACAGATTCAGAAGCCGTAAGTTAATTAAATAAGAGTTTTGTATTTTGCTGTAACTATTTTTGCTGTAACTATGATTATTCTAAAAATGCTTACTTGCTAAATTAATTATATATTGTCTATGAATTAAATTACGTTTGGGTTAGTTGGTTGGCTTGTCTTATCAATGTGCGTGGTGTTCATGTTACATCCTATGAAATTACGTACTCAGCATTTTATGGAATATAACTATGCGTGGTGTTCATGATACAGTGCGTTGTCCTATGAATTATGTACTCTACTCAGCATATTATGGTAACATAACTATATATATGTATAATAATTCAAAGAAAATTTACCTATCTGCTAAATATATTTCTGATATTGCCATTTAAATCTTATTTATAGTTAAGCGTCATTTGGCTGCAGTAAGTAGAAAATATATAATACTTTCAAGGTTACAGTGTTACGTTTCGGTTTTGCTAAAATGACAAATCGTAGGCTAATATCACTTCGTCCACATTCGTTATTACATTAATTACATTAATTCAAACTGAGAGTTTTTGTACTTTTCCTTAAATTGATTGAACAAGTTGATAAGTAAATTTTAGATATAAATATTGCGATTATATTCTAGCTTGATGTTGATTTCACAAGTATGTTTTTCTCAGATGAGTATCATTATATTATATTATATTTTATATTAAATTATGTATATTATATTATATATTGCATTATATGTTTAGGTTTGTGTGTTTATATATTACAGTAGATGTACATCCGTTGGAAGATTGCGCGTTCTTTAGGCCAAATGGTAGTCTCAAAAATTCGTATTTTCTGTTCATTGTGGAAAATGCTGTCTTTGGGATGTCGCTTTCCTTCATTTTGGTGTTATGAAAGCCAGATGTTAGATCGATCGTTGTATAACACTTTGAGTTTCCTAACCTAGCGATGGTGTTTTGTGTTTACTAATGACTGGTATTGGGTACGTATCAGCAATAGTTACGGCATTTAATTTTTTGAAGTCGATGACCATCCAGTATTTTTTTATTCCTGACGCATCCAATTTCTTTTCCACTATCCATACGGGTGAATTATATGGGCTCTTCGATGGTCTGATGATCCCATCTTTCAGAAGTTTTGCTAGGTCGGTGGTTGTTCTTTTCTCTGCTCTAACATTTGTATCGATAAATTCTTCGTCGCTCATTGGTCTGAATAGTGGTAGAAATTCGTTAATTATAACTTTCAATTTTTTCTTGGTTTGCTCGTCCAGGTGATTGTCTCTAATTTCAATATTGTTAACTTGCGTAGAAATTTTTTCTTTCAGAGGGATGTCGATGCCAGGAGAGATTGTTAATATGTTTTGCCTCCTGTCTACTATTGCCTCCACTTTTTTGTAAAGTAACATCCCCAATGATACTGTCAAACGAGATGAGTCATGGTAGAATGAAAAAGTCGACTAAAGTTTCGTTTCCAAATCTTTTAAAGAATTAATGTTTTAATTTTATTTAAAATTAACGACAGCTGATGGTTCACGTTTGCATAGAACTCATCTATGGTTCTGTTCCCTTGTGTCAACTTGCCAAGTTGGTGTTCCAGTGTACGCTTGTCGCGCTTTTCTGCGTAGTGAAGAGAAAGGCAGTTCTTAATTTCACTCCAGGTTCTATAAAAGATGTTGTATGATATGAGTGCTGAGTCAGGCGCTCCCTTAATCTTTTGGCGGATGCTTTATAGAATTGCGTGGTGTATGGGTTTGTCCCTCACGTAGTCTTCTAGTATTCCCTCAACACTGTTTAGCCATGACACATAGTATAATGGATTGCCATCAAAGATTTGAAGTTCTCTGAGGCAATCAGGAAGTTTACTGATTTCTTTTAAATCATTTTCGTTTTTTGGCTCATTTGGTGTATTGTTCTCAAAGGTATGCTGTTCGTTTGCTTCCAGTTTTTCTAGTCGTTTTTCCATTTTATTTATAATTTCGATTTGTGCATTGAGTGCACCGGTTAGTTGCACAATGACAGCTTGTACTTGGTCTAGTGTAGCCATTGCGCGTATTTAAAATGTGACCTCGTTGCAATATTATTATTCTTTTAATTCAGTTTGGTTATTTTCGTATTAATTGTAAAGGATTTTATTTTTTTTATTTTCTTGTTATTATTATTACACAAATTTTTTTTATTGATATTTAAAGAAATTGTAATTTTCCACTTACAATAATAAATTTTTCATGAGGATTACTCGTATTGTATGGTTTAATACAGGATTTTGGATTATTCTGGAGATATAAGCCGATGTGTACACTTCCTTTGTTATAAATGATTCGAAGGATTCCCGTTTAGCTACGAGCGTTCATTGTACGTGGCCGACTAGTGCTGCGATTTCACTCACGATAATTTATGCGAAGTTTTATTAAACAATTATTAAGGTCTACTGTGAATAATAATTTTTATACACTTATTTATTAAATATCACTATGGAGATAGTAGATATTATGTCATTTTGTATTATGAAATTATTGTGTTCTACGGGGATTAATAATTTCGTTAACACGTTTTATTAAAAATCACTTTAGAGATAGTCGATTTTATATCACTTTTTATTATGATAATTTTGTGACACTGAGGATCACTTTAATTCGTTTCGGTGCCAGTTAAGTTACAAGTTAACTAAAAAAATTATTTTCTCTGACTATAAGTCAACTTTATTTGACCCAAAATTATATCTAACGAATCACAATTTTATATTTCTTGATATTATAAAAAATATTGCTGATAAAACATAATAAATTATATTATTACTTATTTTTTATAAAACGCACACTATAGCCTTATTTTTTATATATATTTTTTTTATTTATTTACTTAATTTTTAATGTATAATATTTCGCCTCAATGGCATTTTCAAATACATGAACTCAACCTTATTACTAATTGGAAGAAGAAAAAAATATGTTTTACATATTTAATTAATTAACACGGGATAAATTTTAAGAAAATTTTGACAAATATTTTGAGAACATATTTTACAAAAAGAACATATATACAATTATTAGCACTTACTTTTAATTTGAAATAATTAAATACATAATTTTTAATTAAAATTATCATATTAATGAACATTTGTCGTAAAAAATAAATATTTAATTAATTAAAATCAATTTACTTTAGCTGTGTCTTCGTTAGCGTTCACAAAATAATACTTTATTTTATCTACGGTAACTATATCGGGTTTTAAATAAATTATGCATGCTCGTGTATTCTTACAAGCGCATTTACATTTATGATGATTTAGCATAGTGTTATTTGAACCCTTGGTGAATGCACTCTCCACGTGTCAATAGAATGGAATTCGATGGATGGTATCATGTGATTAACTTAAAATATATCCATATATATAGTTATGAGATTTTGCGATGGTTCGAAATCAATAACAAATTTTTATTTAATGTTGTATAATTTATTTAAAGTGTTATTTCTTACAATATAACAAGAACAATGAGCCCCGATTTACATTGAATTTCGATTATATGAGCTGTTAGTTCTACTACAGTTTTGTTATTGTTGTATTTTATTCTTATAATGAAAAAATGATATAAAGAAATTTATATATTATGATTAGTTTACAATATTGTCGCGAACGGCGATACTCATAATGAAATCGAGAAGGGTTAGTATATATTTAGATTACTCTCATTTCCTGTTTATAACAGTAGAATGAGATTAGTTTTTATTGATTTAAACTGATAAATTTGCAGAGTTTGAATAAAATATATTGTTATTAATATAAAACTATTGTTTATGATTTATTTAAATTAAGATTTAAAAATATCTTTGTATATTTCGAGGTTGTTGTTGGTATTCGGTTATTTGGTAATGGATTGGAATGTAACTCATCCATCCCAAGATTTTCACTGTCCTCAGTAGAATCGGATTTTTGTAACTTCTTTGAAATGTTTCTGATGTCTGGTGACCGTTTGATTTTGTATACCATTGGCATGGTGTACATGTCGGGCAGTATCTTAGCATACAGAGATACATGATTATGCTGACTGTTATTATTGTGGTTATACTCCATGCGGTGTAATGATGTGTTTGAGGTATAGCTATTTGTTCTACGTATTCTAGTTTATTCATGTTGTCTATTGCGATATTGTTGATAATTCCAGGTTCCAACATTTTTGTTTTATTAATTATGACTATTTGCTGAATGGTACATAGGTGTATTTTTCTTGATATTCTTCGTGTATATTGTGATAAGTTATCCCTTTGACTTTGGAAGATGTTTCGATGTCTGGTTTGTGTAATCAGTTCTGTATTCGAGTGATCTATTCTCGTTTATTGTAATGAATTTTTGTTCTATCTGTTGGATATAGTTGATGGTTTTGCCTTCCTTTAATGTACATTGTGCTGGCTGGTTTGTAACTATGTGCTCGTCGCATTTATCTTGACTTGCGTAAATTTCTTCTTTATTACAGAAATATGTATCGTCGATTTTGTAGCAGGATATATGTCGTCAGAATATATTTTTCAATTTTATTATGGGTGTGAATGTATTTTAATTGAATTTGAATAGTATAGGTTTGGTTTATGGTTAAAGGATACAGTTTTATGAGTTAGAAAATATCTTTGGAACATTGCGGGATTATATTTAGATATTTGAAATATGTTTGAAATTATCATAAATAAAGTTGCTTTCTTCTTTGGTTAAAAGGTAGTGAGATATATAACCTTGTTTAGCTAATTGTACAGAAAGTAGAATTTCGTCTACATGTTGTAAGCTTTGACATGCTTCTAATGCATCGGCCAAATTTTCTGTATCTCTTCTTCTAATATTAGAACTAAGTGGTTCTTTGAGGTTCGCTATAAATTGAGCAAGACAGATTTTTTTATATAACGCGCGTTTGCTACTATTTCCACCGTGGAGGTTGGTATTTGCAATAAGTGCAGTTTGAATATCTATAATTTTATTGTAAAATTGTTTGCAATTTAATGTTGACTGTCGACATCGTTGCAAATCTCTGATAAGTGCGACATCGGTAGTCAGAATATTGCATGATCAGAGCGTTTTTTATTTCGTTCCAATCTGATGATGATACATCATTTGCGATAAGAACCTCGTTGGCTTCTCCTTTTATTTTATTTCGAATTGCTTTTATAAAATGTTACGGGCGGATCTATATTATTTGGTAATATCTCTCGGCACATATTTATTGGTATAATGTCCGTATGTCACCTTTGAATTCGTTCATGTTTCTAATTATGTCAGGGGTTTTAAATGTTTTAAACAATTTGTCTAAGATCGTAGTTTGTGTCACTGTCATGTTTTGTTCGTCAACGTCAACTTTTTCTGTCGAACTATATAATTCGTTATCTTCAAGCATTTTATATTCACTTACGATAACTTACAATCACTTTTTAAAATTTTTTAACTTTAATTTATTTATTTTATTTTATAATTTTTTTTGTTTATATAGCCCCGTAATATTTTTTTAGCAAACAGTGGTAGTACTCTTCAATAAACTTATGTATCACGATTGGTGCGAACTTTATTAGGTAAATTGCAAAAATTATTAATATAAAACTATTGTTTATCATTTAATTAAATTAAGATTTTTAAAATATCTTTCTATATTTCGAGGTTGTTGTTGGTATTCGGCTATTTGGTAATGGATTGGAATGTAACTCCTCCATTCCAAGATTTTCACTGTCCTCAGTAGAATCGGATTTTTGTAACTTCTTTGAAATGTTTCTGATGTCTGGTGACCGTTTGATTTTTGTATACGATTGGAATGTAACTTGGAATGGTTTGGAATCAGACCATAATGAGACTTGCGGCGGTGTTGTGAGGTTCAACAACTTTATCACTAGACGATCAATTGGGTTAATAAAAGAGTTGTACATAGCTCTAGCCTGACTGTAGTGGTTAACTTGATAAGTGAAACTTTGGTTTTTGCGGAAATGATGTTTTTATGCATTTCTCCACTGGAACTTACGATACGGGCGTATATGTCGACGGTGTACACAGTGGTCGATGCGTCCGCAAGTCCACACAGATGCAATGCTGTATCTAAATTTAGCCATCTTGGTATTTTCAGCTCTTCTTATAAGTTTGAACTGCTTCGAATGGTTAACCATTGTTTCTGAACATCTGCAGGGAGTTCGTCATCCCAACCAAGTCTGAGTTCTTCTAACTTCAATTAAATAAAAGGGGAGCAATCACAAACGATGTTGTTGTTGGTTGGTACACAATGAACAATTCGGTAATGATTTCACTTCAGAGTGGAAACTTTTCACAGTAGCGCTGGGTCTGGTTTGGTACTTATTAGGTTGCTGTTTGAAGCCTTCAAGTGAGTTGATTCGGTTACTCAGGAACTTGAGAAAATCTTCAATAATTGGGAACACTTCTTCCGACGACTTCTGACGTCATAGTTGCAGCATGGAGTTCGTCATCCCAACCAAGCTTCAGCAGCTACAGGCTCTGGAATAGAATTTTTATTCCTACTGTCACTGGCGACAGCCACCCCATTGGATCGAATACACGTGACGCCTCAGACAACTTATGTATTTTGATGCATTTTGTTGTACCTGGCAGTCTTTTTTTTTTTTATTTATCATTTATTATTTACAATCTTATATACTATTACACTATTACTACATTCACATTCATAAATAATTTAATACATAAATAATGTTGGATGCAGTTCGCAATGGATTCAGAATCCCTTAAAGAGAACTGCATACAACAATTCTTCATTTTATAGTTTACAAATAGTAATATATTTCTAAGATTAATGATAACTAGTGACTACTGTCTTAGTATCAACACATATTTAAATAATATATTTATTTACAAATGCTTTTAAATAACTAATTATTCCTTTTTTAAAATTAACTTTGGTTTAAATGAAAACCAATCGGCTTGTGGATCGAATTTAATTTCCAGAACTGAAATTAACTTTGTTCCTTCGGTGATTTCTCGAATTGAAATTTAATATAGAAATATAGTTTCTCGTGTTGTAGCTCGATTTCATCGGGCTCCATGTGATCGAGTGCGTCATATTCTGTCATAAAACTTGTATAGTTTTGGTACAGTTCGGAATTTTTCAATATCTTCTGCTCCAAAGAGCTGAATCGTTAAATGCTTGGTTTAAAGAATTTACAATATGGTTTTGTTGAGTTTGAAAGGTAGTGGTATGCTGAATTTATCCGAATCCTCAATTTTAAGTTGCTTGTCGAAATGCTCTATACACAGCTCATCTTCAGTATACTGCTTAATAGCAGGTAGTTCCTGTCTCCCAAAACTTCCTCAAGGATTGATCGATACTCATTTCTTCTTGTACTGATAGACACGTAATAGTTTCATGTGGTACGCCATTCAGTAAAAGTGATGATACTCCTCTTGAACTGTCAGCTTTTACGCCATTTACTGTGTTTTTGTTGAATCTGGCATTCGCCTGTAGAATGTTTAATCTGTTTGCGCAGTACTTAGTGATGGCTGAGTCGACTATTTCTTTTTTGACCGTCGATAATAATGCATTAGTACCTACGCCTTGGAGTGAGGAATGTTAACTTTGAACGGAATCTGCGGTATCTTTAGCCTTCTTACATGTGGCGAACATCGTAGAAGCATCTGGGTGTGTGGATGGTTCGACTGGGATGAACAACATTGAGCGATCGGATCGGCATGTACCAATGAATGGTGACTTTTCTTGCATTGGTGGCATCGTGCCCTTGAGTGAGATGCACTATGGCTTTCTGTCAAACAATTGAAGCACCTGGAACTCTGACTTAAGTATTGTCTGCATTCTTCTAACTTCAATTAAATAAACGGGGAGCAATCACGAACGATGTTGTTGTTGGTTGGTACACAATGAACAATTCGGTTGTTTGGAACTTTTGGAAAATTTTGGAAACTTTTCACTGTAGCGCTGGGTCTGGTTTGGTACTTATTAGGTTGCTGTTTGAAGCCTTCAAGTGAGTTGATTCGGTTACTCAGGAACTTGAGAAAATCTTCAATAATTGATAACTCTTCTTCCGACAACTTCTGACGCCATAGTTTCAGCTTGACTTCATCCAGCTTCTTCTCTGCTAGGAGCACGAACCAAAAATCTCTTGATTCGGCGTTTGACCCTAGAGCCTTAGGCCGCAAATGACTTCGTCGCATGTGTCATGCATATGACTAATTGTTTCAACCGAGGGTTTGTAACGTTCCCATTTGTTTTCGATCGTCTGGGTATATTTAGCCACGCAGCTTTCGTCTTTGGGGGGGTTCATTTATCAAAAACATTTACAACTAGGATCGGTGTAGAAACCAACCTAGACCTTACCACATCAAATAAGCATCCAATATCAGCACATTTACGTCTTACATCACCATTTATCGTCAAACTTACTCAGCCATGATGAATATAATATAATTTTTTTTTCAAAAAGCTAGTATCACTACTCAATCGACTTAACGTGTTGTATAAGTATAGGATGTGTATATATGTATATACCGATAGCTTTTGGTATGTAGAATAATAAAAACTTATTCTACATATCAAAAATTCAGTGTTCTTTTCTTATTTGCTACTTTAACTCAGACGCTAGACTGTATATTCAAAGTAAAAACTTAATCCAGGAAAATCCGGTATACCCCTTGAATTCATTCCCACAACTATGGTAGATCCTCGACAGCACTTTCTCGGCTTTTTATTTTCTTTGGTGATGATAATTTTTCAACGCCGAAGTTCGTCCCAACACGAAAATTTTAATTTGCAGGAAAATAGCGGACCGCAACTCACAAGCCCAAAATTTTGTAAGCGAACCCACAAAAAACATTTTTGGTTTTTTCACTCAGAATATTGTTTCTTTTCGTTGTTTTTTTAATTTTTTTAATGTTTTTTGTTTTTAATGCAATTAAAGAAATAAAATGTTTTTTTTTTAAATATAATTTATAATTCAAATACTTTGCGTTGCATAATAACCACAATCAGCATTTTATTTTAAACACATGGATTTTAATTATAATTTTAATAATAACTTGTATTATTTATATATTAACTATTTACATATATGAAGTAATTAACGTATATTTGTTTTATAAAATGATTTTATTTGTAAATTAATTAATTATTTATATTATATACATATGTTAACTTAACAATTTCCCATATTGGGTTTTCAACTATTTTCAGTGTTATATATTTTACTTATCAATTCCGACTGTCTCATAAAATATCATTTCTCTTATCTACGGCTTCTCTCACGCAAAAAAACATGTTTCCCGTTTATGTTGTTTGTAACATTTTATGACCAAAAAAATTTCAACCAAATCACGTCACTACTACTGTAATTAATTATACCAATTTATCAACTGGGTAACTCTTAAAATCATTACAGATTTGCTGATTTGCGGTTGCTTAAGGTATGTCTCGATGAACTCATTTACTATGCCGCGCGTTCTATCGTATCGTTAGACAAGTTTTTGAAAAACCTATATATAGTCATTTACCCGGATGTGTCGTACTAAGGTTTTAGCCGGATCTCGCAATTGGCCCATCAAGTACTGAAATGTCTGTGCTGGAGGCAAGCTTGTGTTTTCATGTACGGTGGTTCTAAACAGGTCGTGGAATTCATGCCATTCGCGAACCTTGCCGCTGAAGGTGGGTAGCATTAAACGTGGTAATTTGAAATCGCTGATGGACTTGAACTCGATGAATCAAAAGTACTTACATTCATACAAGGTAGTGTGTGGATCTTTCCTCTCGTCAATTTCTGTATGGTAGCTACACACCGGTAATAGTTGTCATCTACAGATAGCCAACTTTGTTATTTGGCCCTTGATAATCGATCGTCATTCGAGTATCCATCTTAACTTTGAACTAACGTGGTGTAATTTAAGGTTATTTTGATTATCACAGTTTTCTAGTACTACTTTCACGATCACGGTATATTTAATGGGTTTAATAATACGAATTTTAGTTAGAAGCGTATTATTTTAATTTACGCGATTGATCGATAGGTTTTAAATGAAATCGTTTAACTTGTACTGTACGCACGTTTTATTGGTTATTACAACGTAACTTAAGTGTGTGATATTTCAATAAACCTTCAATAAATCTGAAGTTCAATAAATCGGTACATTTGTCACAGCTGCGGTTGATACCTCGGTTGCATTAATTTCGATATCCACAGTATTACCAAGTGAATCATTTATTGCAGAACTGTTTGGTGGATCCAGTGTAGTAAACATTTTATCATTCAAATATTCAACATTCATATCATCGTCCTAAAAACATATTTTAATAATTTATAATAATTTAAATATATATTAAGCGTACTGGGAATAATGCATCTGAAGAATCTATATTATTAAGTGGGCACACCGAAGCTTCCACAAAGGAGAATGTCCGATCATTTTCGCTCGTTTTAGGTTGATATGGTCCACCACCCGTTCTGAATATTTCTGCCCTTTTCTCAGCAATCGTTTGCGTAAATCTCCTTATTTATTTTTAAACATATTTTTAACTGAGTTTCTGTTTGTTTATGAATACTGTTTGCGTTATATTTCATTCGTTTTTATATTCGTTGAATTCATTCGTTGTAAGCTTCACTTTTTTGTGTTTAATACTGCATCAGTTTTTTTACTATTTATAATTGTTTTATAATTTTCAATGATTAAAAATAAACTTATATTCCTGTCTGCTCATCCGTTTAATACGTGCATTATTATTATTTAACTCCATTACTTTATATTTATTTAGTCACAAATTATATAAATTTAATATTTAAAAAACATAATACAAAAACGTTTAACTGCTGTACACACTTTAAAATGTCAAGAAACTCAACAGTAACAATTTCTATCCATGGTTATAACCACCGAAAACAGAAGATAGAAACAGACGATATAACTCGTGGATTTATTTTTGTGTGCATACAATGCAACCGACGATATGTCCGAAGTTATATCGTCTATCCGCGTTCATAAATCAGCCATACATATCAAACAACAACACTTGTCTTTTATCATTATTAAAAAGTAGTCGTTCTCCTTCATATACTGGTATCGGACTTAAAGTTTCAAAATTAAGGTTTCAAAATTATTTATTTGCAGTTTTAATTTTTTCAAACACTTTGGGGGTTCGGGATTATTTGTATGAATTTTTATGGCTATTTTATTATTTTTAGCTTTGTACAAACCTAGTTGAATTATTACATCCTTGTTTAGCTGACTAAATCACGCAGTTGTGTTAAATTCTGAACAAACAGGTGACTGGTACGAACCAATCAGCTGTTTGTTTAGTATGTAACACAACTACGTGATTATAAGAACTTTCTGTCGGATAATACTGGGAAAATTTGGAGACTTTGTTATTTAATGTAATTGTGTTTGAATTATAATCATTTTTTTCTTTTGTTTCGGCCATATGCGACGCTAGTACTCCATCGAAAGTTGATGAAAGTCTTGTTTGTGATAGGTTTGTTGGGGCATATTTTTGCCTAATAATAATCTTTTTGATTTTTGAATTCCTAAATATGTTTTTTATTAATATTTCCTGTGATTCTGATAATTTAGTGGGTAAGATAATATTTTTGTTGGCACCTATATGTATTAGAATTTTAAGAGGTTTATATAAAATTGTGATAGTTAACGTCAAATACGGCAAAAATTTAGTTTTCCGTGTCTGAGTCTAGTGTTTCCTGAAAATTTACCTCTTCTAGATTCAATTCTTCCGAATGTTTATTCTCTAAATTATTTTGATCATTTCTCAGGCTCTCTTGTCCTGCAAATATTTCATGATTATTTATAAATCTTTTATCATAACTTTACTTCGATCTCAAGGAAGGATCTACTTCCATCGGGGTCGATATATTGTTAGGTTTCCAGTTTTGTTTAGAAACTGGAAGGTTCCAGTTTTGTGTCTCAAAATATACCAAAATTTGGCCATTTGTTGCTTTATAATCTTGATGATTGAGATAAGCTTTCTTGTATTATTTGATATAATTTCTTTCGTATTAAATTTACAAACAAAATGCATAGGCCTTCTCAATATTCTTTGGCCTTGCCGCTTGTGCGTAACCAAAGTATGGTCTTCGTAACCCTGAGAGAAATGCATCTTCGTCTATAAACGTTTTTGCCTGCCATAAAGCATTATATACCTGGTTTTGTTTTGATAAGGTTTTTATATTTGGGATAAATTTCTTCACCTTATTATAATAATTATGTATAGTTGTTGTGACACCTTGTTTATTAGACCACAACTGTGCTTTATAGTATGATAGTTCTTGTCTATCTCTTAGCTATTCTATAAAAATTTGCTTAATTTTTGCGAAACTCTGAGGGTTACCGGCCAAGCATAGGGTATCTTAGGCTTTTCACTCTATTTTGTTACAAAACGCTTGCTTATACAACGTGTATTGCTGTGGTGTATCTATCGTGTGGAAGACGTTTAAGGTATTGGTTTTATCCAAGCATTCAACTGTTTTCTGTTTCCATCGAATGCCGGAATAGATTTGATTGGATCTGGGATACGATATTGACCCCTCACCGCTTCATATCATTTTTTAATCTCATTTTCTTGATACGTTTTCTCAAGTTGAGTATTTATGGTTGACATTATTCTGTCTTGTTCTTCTTGCTTCACCGTCAGCTGATTAAGCTTTTGTACGATATGTGCAAGTTGTTCGCTTAATTCTTCGATGTTGAATTAATTTGTTAGGTAAAAATTAAGGGAATGGTATAATTTAATTAAACTACACAATTTTGTTACAATCTCGTTTAATTTTTCTTATTTAAATATACGTACCAACGTATTAGTTAGCGTTTTTAGCCTATCTAGTAGTACTCAATAGCTACTAATACTTATTTTGATTCAAACCGCGTTCGCACACCTCAATTGTATTTTGCAAATTTAAAATTAGTTTGAAATAAACTATTTGCATTGAACCTACATAAATAAATATTGTTATATATCAATAAAATCTTAATCCTTCGGATCACAACCTACAACCCATTTATAACTGGCCAACCCATATATAAGATTGGTTTACACAACGGAATTAATTGGTGTGTGATTTTTAGCTTCTCGAGTCTATCTTGTAGTACTCGGTGGTTACTGGACCTATGAAGCGTCGGTAACGATTTTTAATTTCAATAAAATTGTTTCATGTGTTTATACCCGGTATACGAATAAATTTTCTTTCAATTTTGTGTGTTCGTACCTATCTGGTAGTGTACGAGTCAATTTTTTCACACTAACACAAATTTGAGATAAAATTTAAATTCTTACCTTGAAATACAAAATAGAATGTACGTCTATCTCGTAGTGTATCCGCAACGTTTTTGTATTGATATCATGAGGGAGCAGATTCTGTGAAGCTACGATGAAATAACGGCGGAATCCTTAGTCGTTCAACGGTTCTAAACCTTCAGTTGAAGATGTAATGCACTTTTAAATTAGTTCAATTCAATTTGAATATGCGTCACGTATTCACTGTGAATTAGTATTTAAAGTCTAATTCTAGCACTGTTAAATTATTTTACTTTCACTACTGCACGGCTGCGCCAATTATGAGGCGTGCGATTACATTACAAAAAAAATATCCATTTACGTTTACACTTTATTTAAATTAATGTCTTTTACAAATCAATGAACAATTATAACTAAACTAAAATTATTAATTTTCTTTATTCTTCATTTCTAACATGTGTTACATGTTAGATATAATTATCATTATAAGCAAAACAATAATTTGTTTGCTTATAATGATAATTATACTTAAAATTACAAATTGCATTTTTCATCAAACCATGTTACCGATATGTTTCTTGACATCTTGACCAGTTTTGTCACAAACCCAACATCTGATTTTATTATTTCCATTCCAGAATCTCGATGTCCAAAAATTATCTGTTGGTTTGATGTTACTTCCTGGTTCGTGACCGATTGCTGATTCCAATCCTACACGACGTACCTTGACTGCTGGTTTGATGATGTTGTTCGCAGTCTCGTTTGTTAGTGCACACGCGATGGTTTCCGCAAACGTTGCTTTTGGAGACAATACTACCGCACACACTGTTGGGCGTGTGCGGTAGTATACAGATGTAATTTACACGGTTTTTTTACATGTAAAAAACGTATTGTTTACATGTGGTTATTTTTTACAATCTATATGTAAAACTTTATTTTATGTAAAAAAAAAAACTAACGAGCCATCTCTTATAAATCCAATTGTAAGTAAAACACCATCTATTAAATAATTTTCTTTCTATGTTATGAATAAAATTTGTGAAACAATCAACTGTGTACTATTTTTTTCGACTACATACTGAAAGTCACAGTAACTTTTAATTTCAATTAAAATTATTAACAGATCGGATGAGGGTAAAACAAAACGCTTTCCAACATATAACGTGGACTTCAAAACTAACTGATTTTGCAAACTACACATTTATCTATGTTAATTAATAATGAACAAAGCGAACGTTAATGGGCGAGGTGCACTTACCGCATATTCTTGGAGCCAATATCATCCGCATATTCTTGGAGCGTCTCTCCTTTTCTTTGACATCTTCCCTTCAATTCCAAACAATGTAGTTGCCGTCGGTGATGATTTTGCCGCAGTCTTCTCGTTCATATTCCGGCACGATCTGAACTAGTTCCACAGCACATCCTTTTACAGCCACAAGTAATGCTGCCACTCGATCCTCCTCACACCAACCGTTCCTTGTAGCCGCCATTTCAAACTGGAGTTTTTATTAAATGGCGTTTGTAACCTCATGGCTTATTTTCGAGGCTGTTACGGTGGTTGCACACTATTTTATCGGGAGCTCTTAGTCGGACGGGGAAGTCCAGTTTTAGTACCGCTAACCAAACGCAAAAAACTTAATGATGCTCGAATTCACTAATAAATCTCAATAAAAAAAACTAAAGAATATGCATATGGAATTTACGCGATCTCGACATATAACCTTAACACATTACCCTCCCAAGCGCACAACACTTTACCACATGTTAACGTCTAATATTATAATATATGACCGGAAAAATTGTCATACGGATCATATGAGGAGAGCCCCATAAGTGGAAATTATCATACCAACGAAAGCTTATTAACAAAAACTTCCAAAAACAATTAATAAGAAATTAAAAAAAAATGATTTAAATAATATCCAAGAAGAAAACGTATTTAAATTAGAAAATTTATTGAAAAAATGAACAAAAAAAAATGTTGCTTGTTTAATAAAAAGTAACGTGCTATACTTTACAGTTTCAGTTTGTGTTGACCCTGGGATGACGTGATGTTTGAATGTTGAAATGGTATCCGCGTCCTTGTTCTGCCACGTAGCGGTATGGCAAACTGCCGTAATAATATCGCTCGTAATAGTCATAACTGGTGAGCAGCTCCTCGAACTTATGCACCGTTGCAATGCTGGGTTACATCTCTGCATTTATTATAATGCAATGCTTTACGTTGTACTTAGTAGTATTGATCAGCACTTGTATTCTGTATTACTGTACCACAGTTTCGAATTCGGTTGAGTGTATAGAGAACGATTTATTATATTATTATGTTGCTTATATACTTGTGCACGTGGTTGTTATTTATTATGTGACGCTAGCCCTCAGCGTAGTTTTACGGTAATGTTAATTTTGCGCGAACAACTTATTTTTCATCCATTCACCGTAGTCAATATTCATAACATATTACCATACAATACGTATTTTATCGGCACATAACAACACCTGAGCCAAGAAATTTAAGTTTTATCACATAAGCACTGCACGAATTTGATTTTATTCACTTTCCGCCTTAAGTTCAAGTGATCTCCAATTAAACACTGGTGGTCAGCGTAATGGCTGCCAATAATAAAACACAGCACAACTGAAATTGGTTTTCAAGAATTGAATCATTTTATGAATGTTTATAAAATCAACCTACGATTTTAAATACGGGTAACACAAGTTTCTTAGAAATATATTTATTTGGGTACATGTATTCAATATGTATATTATTTTATACACCATGCATAAATTTAACCAACACAAGGTTTATGTTATTAAATTGATTACGTATAATTTTATAATTTGTTTTTGGAAAATATTATTTTATTTCTTTGTAACTTACAACAACGTTTTATTTTCAAAAATTTAACTTTACATATAAATTTTTTTATACGTTTAAGTCACAACTTTTTTTTTACAATATTTTATAATTTTAATTTTGGTTCAATGACCTTTCTTGTTTGAAGTTGCAATTAGACTCCCTTGTCATCCCAAAACGATCTTTCTTCTTGCCTCGGTTATCACCTTGTGTGCGTCTTTGCTTCTGTTTTCCCTAACACCAGCCACGTACGTTATCTGTTCATAATGGATGTAACTTTATTTAACCCGCTGCCGTTACCTCGGCTTGGGCAGTTTCTTCGCCATCGTGCTGTATCTGGATTTCTTGTTTGTTCGTTTTGTCGTCGTTTTTATGTTTGGTCTCAGACATCTTTTTTTTTTAGTAGGCTTTTATTTTTTTAATATTTTATAAAAACAAAAAACTGTATGCGTTAAAACTATGCATTAACGCGTTTGTGTAGTAAAGAGAAAAACAAAATTGTGAGGATGTTTTGCAACGGAGTTATTTTCGTCGTTGTTGTTGTTTTTTTATTTTATATATTAAAGAATTTATTATGGATTCTAAAAAACACCTTTTGTCTTTTTTTAAATGGCTATAACAACGATGATGGCGTGAGGATGTACAACGAGTATTCGATCCAGTATCCAGACGAGAAAAAGAAATATAGATATCGACGTGGTGGATATTAATTTTACATGCTTAAATTTACTATACTTTACTTAAAATTTAATATGAAAAGTAAAAAAAAATGCTTCTACGTTAAAATGAATGTCTACGTTAATCATTTACAATGATAAGAAAAAATGTTTAAGCAAGAAAATAAAATTTGTTTAAGAAAAAAAATTTACTATTTCTACAATATTCGTTGCTGCTGTTCCGTAATTTTATTACAGTTGTTTCTTGGTTCTCCTCGTTATGGTGTTGGTTTAATCGTAACACCAATCTGATCCCACGCTGTTTCTTGTTCCCTCGTGGACACGTCCGGCCTTGCCACCGTGGCGAATTATGGTTTTCGCGACGTAAACTCTTTATTTTTTATAGCTCTGGAATTTATCCAGAGCAATATTTATTTATTATTTTAAATTTATTTAAAGATTACAAAAAAATGTTAGTTCGATGAGTACACGAATAATAATGAATCTATTTAATAATTCAAAAGATAATTATATATATGTTAGTTTTTTTGTTGAATGGTGTTGTGTTGCATTGTAGACAATTCTCGGAATTGTCATGTCGTGAGAAATGTCTACTCAACTATTTCGATTGGAATGTTGTAAAACGACCAGTAATGATACTAAATACTGATGTTGTTGCTGTTGTAACTGCTGATTCGTTACATTGTGGTGTTGTTGCTGTTGTTGGTGTTAACTCGCTACATTGTGGGATATGTAACTCCTCCCCCCTAATAATAACGGCAGGCTGCGATAGTGGTCCTGAAGTGGTTGTAAAGCATTTTTTGTATATATGTATTAATACAAAGTATGGCTGCAAATGAAATAATCATTAATATGAATATTAATGAGACAGGCCCTGATGTGTGTAGTTTGGCTCGTTCATGTAATAGATTTGTTTGTTCCATATTTTCGATGGTTTTATTATGTAGTACGAGTAGATTTATTTCGGGTGATGTATGATTGATGAATACATCGTTGTATGGTAATTCGATTTCTAGTTGGGTTAGAAACTCATTTTCTATTGTTGAAAATTGTTGATTTTCTACCGTTATTGTACAATTTGAAAATTCGATTAATGTTGGTTTAGTAATTCTATTCGTTGTTCGTAAGCTATAGTTGTTGATTTGGGTTGAATGTATAACTTCCCGTAGCTGAAGTAGTCTATTTCTTCCTGGAGAGATATATTTTGGCTTCCACAGTTAGCTGGATGTTGTTTAATAATCGCCGGGGCACATGATCCTTTTACTTGTTCCATTATCGTTTCTTTGCAATAATGCGTATTGTATATTCTTTTACAATTTGTGGCATGTGATTGATAATAAAGGTTGTTTAGGATAATAGATTTTGGAGGTTTAGGATTTAAGATTTTGTTGTTAAATGGTATAGTTTTTATTTGGTACATTTCAAAACTTTCTTTGCGGAAAATGGGTATTCTGATAATAAAAATTAATTGTTTATTGCTATCATAGAAACCTTTAAGTTAAAGCAGGCTATAGATGAAATTCTCGTTCTGGATGTGTATTCCGTCTTGTCTGAGTAAATTTAGAATATATGTGGTTTCGTTTTGTGTCAGTAAGTGTTTCGAGAATAGTTGTTGTTGTGAAAACGTTATTTTGTCTAAAATTTCGTCCATGTTTTTGTGTAAAACGTCTATAATGTGGTTAATTTTGTAAAAGTGTTGATCGTATTATATATTAGTAGTAATGCTACGCTATTTATTTTGTCGTTAATTTTTCTGTTTTCAATTTGAAGTCGAGTAAGTGTTATATTAACGAATTCTTGAATATCTTGCATCCTTGTAATCAACTGATCGTTTATAAATATTTGTTTGTTTTCTTGATTGTTGAGTAAATCCTCATTTCTATTCACTTCGTCAATAGCTTTTTGTATATCTAAGGGATCTTGATTGTCTAAATTTCCTGTCAGGTTTTTGACAAGCGTCCCTAATCCATTCAGAAGTCCTCTTTTTGTCCGTTTAGGTAGTAGGTCCGTTTAGGTAGTTCTTTATATATTCTTTTCAGATTATCGAGTTTATATTGGATTATTATCTTTTTATTGTTTAGTATGTTTGTATATTCGCCCGTTAATGATTCTTTGGTTATTTGGGTCATTTGATTTTCGATTTCGTTGATTAGTTCTTCGTAGGGCTGAAGTTGTATTATGTGTATCATTTTCCTATAGTTTCTATATATTTTTTAGCGTCTCCCATTTTAAGAGGTATGATCCCTTTATTGTTGGTTAACAATGTTAGCTTCATTTCTTGGGTGTTTGTCATGGGATACCTGGAAAATTTTTTTGATTTGAGTTTTGTGTACTTTTTCTTCATTTGTTCTAATGGTTATTCCATTATCTTTAAGAATTTTTAATTTTTTATAGTTAGCTCGTAATTTACTGCACTTTTTCTTTTTAGCGTAGATGAAAAGTTTTGGTGATATAGGTATAATGGGTCTTAGTTTTTTATTTCGATGTTGAATTATGTTTTGTTTTATTTTTAATGATTTTTCATATACATCATTATGTTATTCATTTACATAACATCTTTAGCTTCTAATGAAATATTTAATTTTCGTACAAAAAATTTTATAATTAGATTTATTTTTGTTATTTCTTCATTATTAATTATTATATTAATTAATGATATATCTTATCTAAGATCTTTCTCTCTAAATGCAGAAATAACTTCTATTATAAATGAAATAAATTTCATTAAAGAAAATAGATTAAATTTAATGATTTTTCATATACATCATTACATAAATGCTCCGGTGTTCGATTAATTTGCCAGGTTTTACGAGCCTTACTTAACAAGTTCTGACTTAACTTTTTTTATCATATATGTGTAATCCAATTCAGTCTTTAGATTATCTAATGTTATGACTATCATATGTAACATTACACCTGAGTGGTGTGTAATTATAGTTGTTGTGATGAAAACTCTTTATTTTTTATAGCTCTGGAATTTATCCAATTTTTAAATTTATTTTTTATTATTAAAAATTTGCTTTAAGAGTACAAAAACTATAATGTTTGTTTGATGAATACACAAATAATAATAATGATTTTAAAACAATTGAAAGGATAGTTACATGCTAGTTTATTAGTAGGATAGAGTTATATTGCTTTTGGAACTGTCTGTTTAGCTGTGTCAGATTAAATGTCGTGAGAAATGCTTATTTAGCTGTTTAAACTAAAATGTTGTTAAACAACCTGCAACGTGACAAGTTATTTGATCGTTGTGGCATGATCTCTTTTTCAACTAAACTATTGATGTTGTCGATGTTGTTAGTGTTGATTAGCTATATGGTATTGTGATGATGTTGCTGTTGACTTGTTGCATTGTGGGATATGTAATTACTCTCCCTTAAGAATAACGGCAGGCTGTGATAGTGGTCCTGGTGTGGCTGTAAAGCATTTTTTGTATTTATAAATACAAACAAAGTATGACTGCGAGAGAGATAAACATTAATATGAATATTAATAAGACATCCTGATGTGTGTAGTTTGGCTCGTTCATGTAATAGATTTATTTTATCCATATTTGCGATGGTTTTATTATACAGATTGTTAAGGATTATAGCTTTTGGAGGGTTAGGATTTACATTTTGTTGTTAAATGGTATTGTTGGTACATTTCAAATCTTTATTTGCTGAAAATGGGTATTCTGATAATAAAGATTAATTGTTTATTGCTATCATAGACACCTGATCTTTTATATAAACTAACTGATCGTTTATAAATATTTGTTTTTAACTTGATTATTGAGTAAATCCTCATTTGTATTAACTTCGTCAATAGCTTTTTGTGTGTCTTAAAATATCTTGGTTATCTAAGTTTCCTGTCCGATCTTTGACATGCGTCTCTAATCCATTAGAGTAGTAATCTAATCCAAGAGTAGAGTAATCCAAGAGTAGAGAACTTCTACTCTTTTTGTCCGTTTAGGTAGTAGTTTTTTATATACCTTTTTCGGATTATCGAGTTTTTATTGAATTATTATCTTTTTATTGTTAAGTATGCCAGTAATGATTCCTTAGTTATTTGAGTCATTTGATTTTCAGTTTCCTTGGTTAGTTATTTGTAGGGCTGAAGTTGTATTATGTGTATCATTTTCTATAGTTTCTATAAATTTTATTTTATTTTTTTTTGGAGTATACACACACCCTTTTATTAACTGAAATGTGTTTTGCTTCCTCACCGAACTGTAGCTATTACAATTTATTTATTCCCTTGATTTTTATCCGCCACGTCAAATTGGAAATTATAAAAATGTCAATGAATTTCTTTATTTAACAATTCATGGTTGATGTTCTAGCTACAAAATATACTGACTTCAACCACAATAAAAATTTTAATGTCATCATCAAGCATAATCTATGTGTAGGTAGTGATTGCAACCCGGTTTTCCGGTATCCGAAAAACCGGTTTTTTTCTGTTATTTTACATCACCGAAAACCCGGTTTTTATTACATTTTAAAACCGGTTTCATAAGTAACAAAAACTTGGCCAACATTTGCATAATAATAGCTAATGAAATTTGGTACTTGTCTTGCAAGTGGAATTATTTGCAAAACAACAGATAATTATGAGAAAAATTGAAAGACTAATTAAAGATCGGTTACTTCTCCGATTGTAGCTTAATGGTTAAGAGAGTTTCTCATCTCGCCGCAGTCTCGACAGTGTTATATTGTAAAGATAAATCTTCTATATAGCTCGAATACTTTGAATGCATTTAAACAGACAGAAAATGATGGTATGCTTGATATGTATGATGATTCCGAGTCAGACGGCAATGATGATAACTTTCTGAACAATGCAGTAAATTCTGATCAACATAATTTTACCGTTTCATAAAGTTTCATAAAGTTATAAAACTTCTTAGAAATACACCAGTGAAAAACGACGACAATCTTCAAAAATATGTTGTAAGTATTAGAATTCGGAAAAGAAAACATTTAGTATTGAACTCGAATATGCAGTATGCAATTCTTCTGACTGCCGATGCGACGTTTTAGATTTATTTTATAAAATTTTATGAATATTATGTTGTCACATTTGGACAAACTTAGTGGTATTTTCATTACAAATACCAAGTGCCGGATGCCGAAAAATATGAACATGCTAATATTTTCTGAAATCAGAAATAAGAACCTCCAATAGTGGTTGTGATGAAAGATTATTCATATAGGTCTAAACACTAACGTTTATCGTAATGGGATCAGAGACCTGGAACTCAAGATAGTGTACAATTTTCTTCTGTCGATTCTACCGTCCAGCGTGGAAGCAGAAAGAGCATTTTCGGCGTCAGGAAGTATGCATGAAATTCGATCACGTCTAGTGGATAACACAATACACATGTTCTGTTTAGTGAGATCACACTTTTTAAAACCGAAAAATAATTAAATTATTCTTTTGTATTATTATTTTATTTTGGCTAAATTGTTTATTATTTGCATTTGAAAAAAAACTATTTCAAATACAAATATATATAATAGATATTAATAATCTATTAATATATATTAATAGATTTTTTAAACGATCGTTTTTTTAAGTTCTGGTAAACATTTTGAAGAAATTAAAAATACATTTTGTTAAAAAAAACCGGTTTAAAACCGGAAACCGGTTTTGTTTTGTAAATAAAACCGAAAAACCGGTTTTAAAATATCACCCCAAATTTGCAATCACTATGTGTAGGAGATACAATTAAGTAGATTAATTACAGACAAGATTAAATATGTAAAGAAATATTTGGTAAACATAAGACATTGAAATTGAACGGAAGTATTTTGTAATCAACATCTAAACAATAAGTTTTGAAAGGTAAATATTAATTATTGGAATAAGGATCATCAGTTTGGACATTCACTATCACTTTTCTCTTTCAACATAAAATTTTGTTATGATTCGTGTTGGAACTTTAGAAAAAAAAATTTTAAGTTTCAAAAAAAATTTTTTTCTAAAGTTCCAAGTTTTTTTCTAAAGGTCTTTTACACATACATTTTTTCACTTTTAGTAACTTAAAGATATTATTATTCGATATTATAATGTATATTATTGGCGGGAGGTTGCCGTTTACAAAATATTAAGGAGAGTACAATTTTTTTGAAAAAGTAGTACAGCGGAGTACAGTTAATAAAATATCGATAATATTTATTTTTGTATCATTTTATATGATATAATTGGTTACAACTGCATTTTATTTTATATACAACCATATGACACAAATTACCTAAAACAAAGTTTGTTTAAAAAATTAAATTAAACATACTCATTATTATTAATTTATTCCAGAAATTAAATACAATTCTAATTCATATAAACTTTGTGTTTAATTCAAAATTATATAACAAAAATAATAAAATTTTACATTATTCTGTATATTTAATGAAAAATAAGAAAACCTTACGTTTTCCGATGAAATAAGATTTGGGAAACATGAACTTAAAGCTGTCACACTTTTTGCTAGCCTGTGGATTTAATCCCTGTAATGTAATTAACCTTTGATCTTTAAAATTAATTCTCTTCAATATTTGTTCACATAATTCCACATAATAACAAAAACAGCGAGCTTTAATTTGTCGTATTTTTGAATCTTCTATACAACCAGATTTTATCATAATTTCGGTGTTTCCTCCTAAATAAACATCAAGTGTAAAAACAAATCACTTGATTAAAATTTGCAATTTCTGGTTTTAGAAAATTACTTAATATCGTTTTCATATAATCTATAGTAGGTAACAGAAGATGCATTCTTGGAGATTGACCCTGAAATTTTTTATTAATATAATTTGTTAAATTCAAAATGTATGCCAAAAAGTAGAAATATAATTTTGAAGATTCCGTCATTTCACTTGAAATTTTATGCGCCAGATCATTGTTATCTAGTTGAAAAGAAATGAAATAATGCTTTAATGGAATCAACTGTTTCAATATCTGAGTCACCACATTTTCTAACGCCAACCATAAAGTCGATAAGGTTTTTGAAAAATTATGAACTTTTACATTAAAAAATTCCTGGAAATCTAAAAACTCTGTTTGTTGCTTAGTGCTGTGAGCAAAGAAAACGTTAATATTTCGTAATATATTCGTTTTTCCGAAAACGTAATATAGTATTACTTATTACGTAACGTAATATTTGATCCTATTTGATTTCAATTTGATTTTAAGGAATCAATTTTTTATGTGAGAAGAAGTGTTTTCGTGTCTAACGATAAGATTTATGTTGTTTGTTAACAATTTATTGCAAATTTTGCAGAAAGGATGTTTGTCTATTTGCATAATCCACTTAAACTTTTCTAGCCAAACAGATCGAAAAAGTTGAATTCTTCCTTTGACTTAAGAAGTTTCAAACAGGTTGAAAATGCTGAATTCTTCCTTTGACTTTAGAAGTTTCTGAAGACTTCTTCATCATGACTTTTTAATTATTAATTTAAAATATGACTAAGATACTAATAATTTCATGTAATATAAATAATATTTATCATATGATTTATTCTTGTAAATTTAAATTATAATATGTATAAGTAACAAATAGTAACAAGTATGTTTTCCGTTTACACATTTTGAAATTGAAATTAGTGTAAAGATTAACTTAACAGGCCCTCCGGAACAGTAAACATTTAAATTGAAAGTACTCACCGATCATTTTGGTTGTCATCATTTATTTCATCTTCATCGATATGTACCCGTATTATTCCGACCTCGACTTCATCTGATAGTTTAATCTTTTGAGGAAATTCTCTGCTGGGTTTTTTAAAATTATATTTTTTTTAGTATTTCGACTGCTATTCACTTCACCAGCAGTGGAAGTGGTACCGTAAAAATATTATTGGGTTTTTGCCTACTGATTTTATCACATATCTGAAAACCAATATTAATTGAAAATTAATAAGTTTTTAAAACAAATTATTAAGAAATATTTTAAAAGTAATTGTCAAATAATTAATTAACTTGTTTATTACTCGTATATTACAGTATAAAAAGGTTGGTCCATCCGTGTTAAATGTCAGTTTTAGTTATAAACCTTTCGCAAACAGAAATTGACATTGGATATAATTATTGAAGATATTCAAATTTGCTGGGACAAATTGTTCATTGATTTACACTTAGCTTACAAGTTTTCATTTCAGTAGCATTGTAGCTTACAATTGTAGTTCGGGTTTATTCCAAAAAGCATAATTTAAAATTTACTCAACAATTATTTCCTTAAAAAAATAAATAAAGTTTTTAAAATATGGCTACTGTGACATTACATTCAAGATTGTTTTAATTTAAACCACTTTTGATTTATTTTTCACAACATGTTTTGAACTTTTTGAAAATTTGGATGGGAATTGGAAGAAAACGTTTAAATAAACTATGTAACAAAATAATTGTCTATATACAGATGTGCCTTACCTGCTCTCGTTTTGAACCATCTCGTCCCAACGGTTTTGTGGGGGCAGTTAGTGCTAATTAAAATCTTTAATCTGATATTATTTAATTTTCGTTTATTCAACAACACATTTATACAAATTCTTTTTTTCTTGAACGATGTTCTTTCGTTCAAATGCAAGTACAATCTAATTTTATAAATTACTAGTTAAATTTAATTTAATATCGAAAATGCTTACGTTAATATTTTATTATAAAAATTAAATTTATTATTTATTATGCTATTTTATGAGAAAAATATGAAATGTGAATCTTAAATTATATTCACAGAAAAATGAAATTACAAAAAATAAAAATGCATTTGAAGGAATTCGCAAACATTCTTTGATTTTGAACATTCTTTCATTTATTTTTTATATTACCTAACTAAAATATAATTTAATTAAAATAAAATATTTCTAATATTTCTAAAAAATCATCTACAAAAACACAATAAATTCGCAAGACAAAACTAGAGCAAACTTGTTTTATAAAATCTATGGATGGGTCATTTTAAAAATATATTGTTTGGTTTGTAATCCCAATCAATTGGGCATACATTAGGATAAGAATTTCTTAAACTTTAGTATAGAACTACATAGTTTGACTAACATCATCTATAACAATTTGTTTATGATTGTATTGATTTGTTTATGATTTATTTTATTTATGTTTATTTGGTACGATTGATTCTGAACCTACTTCTATAATTTAGTTTTAATATGTTCAGCGCTCCATCACAAATAGCTACTACAGATAGCCAAACTCTATGGAGATATTATGTATACTAGACTGAAATAAGTGGAAATAATTGTACCTTCGATGAAAAGGCTATATTTGAGTTTTATTTTCTCTTTCATTCCTTTACCATTGATATTACGATAAATAAAATTCAATCAAATCTATAAAACTAAGTTCAAATACACACATGAAATCAAATAAATGTTTCATGCCACTGCGATGAGTTTTATTCAGGACAGTAAAAGAGTTCATCATATTTTTTACAAAATTTATATACAAACATTTATTTATCGTAATATCAATACTAAAACAATGAAAGAAACAATAAAATTAAATTATAGCCTTTTCAGCCAAGGTACAATTATTATTTCCCCTTATTTCAGTCTAGTATACATGAATTCTCCATATAGTTTGGCTATCTGTAGTAGTTATTTGTGGCTCCATATTTAATGTTTTCTATTGTGATTTTAAATTTTTTTTTATCTCATTGAGTCATAACCATATACTAAAAATCATACAAGGATTTTACGTGAAATCGATCTGAAAACTAAGTAAGATTAATAACTTTTATATCGCTCAATAAATTTATCTTAAGTTTTAAAGCTACATTTGTCTCTTTCGGTATCTCGCAAAGAAAGTTAAGTTTTTTGTTATTTAACTGTGCAACTATTTGGATTTTTTGATATGGGTAAATTACGATTATAAGAAAGCCAAAAAAAGTTTGTGATGTAGATCTAAATGATTTCAGAGAAACATAAATTTTTTCAAAACACATTTTTACATCAAATTTGTTTAGCTTAAAACTTTTTTTATTAACAATAATTAATTATTTTAATTTTAGGCTTTTTAATTTGTAAATAGTAATTAATTTATAGTTAATAAGGAAAACTAGTAAGTAAGATTTTTTAAAATCACATAATAGGTTTTGTGATTTATAGTACCTTATTCGTTGAATTAGCAATTAATGAATATAACTTAAAACATAAACTGAAATTTTTTTAAATATTCTTTAATTTTATTTTCATATTTTATAATTGTTACATAATAATAAAACTTATTTAAATAATTTAACATTTAAAATTATTGCGTTAAGAACTGAGAATTAATAATGAGAAAGGTTTAAGAATATAAAATCAGTAAGTATACATAATAGATTACAATATAAATTTTGTTTTATAAAAACGTTAACTGCAGTATCTTCAAATCTACAGTGAATTTTACAGTGCGCTCATTCTTTGACAACCGTCAGTCTGTTATGTTGTTTACAATTCTACGGAAGCATATAATTTTATGTCGCAATTACGCAATAGTGTTCTTGCTTTATATTTGGCTGGAAAATCGCAACCAATCATTGTTAATAATCTACGATATTTTTGTATTGGACCATTACACGTTACAATGAAATTGCATCAGAAAAACGACATGCAGATGTACATTTTAAAACAGCAACATACCCAGTTGGTTCGAAAGTTAAAGGCTAGAATTCAAAGTAATCATGACAAAGCGTTTCACATCAACATTTTAATGTATCTGTTTGTACCATGGAGTGTGTATTAAAAATTGAACTACGAATGAAGCCCTACAAAATAAAAAAAGTGCAAGATTTAAAACTTGCCGAAAATTTTTGTCTATAGTCAGAGCAAAGGTTTTAAAACACTTGCACGTTGGTGGCGAGCTTGAGAATTTGATAAAAAGTTAGAGCGAAAACAAAAATTAATTTAAACCACTAAATTATTATTGGAGTAAACCAGTAAATTATTATCAACGATGGTTTGGACCACAGTACGGTCATCACATTTTTATTGAACAAAGTATAAAGGTTAATCAACAAGACTCGGCACCATCCAATCTCATAAATACTAAGATGTTATGGTAAACTTACAAAACAGAATCGAGGCACTAGATAGACAAACAAAATCTTTTATCTACCAATAGCACAAGTCAGAGCCTAGAAATCTCGGCGAAAGTCCAACAAAATAAAATAAATGTTATTCAAAGGAGGAGACTACAAAATCTCATTACCAAAGTTATCTCTATCGCAAAACATGCGCTCCAAAAGGAACCCTTACCACCACCAATCAACGTGGGCAATGTTAGAGATTTTAATATACTCAGCTTAAGTATTGTGAGTGACAGAAAAAAAACAGAAAAACCACCCATGTGGCGCAGTGGTTGAAACACTGCGGCATGGAGCGGGAGGTACCAGGTTTGAATTCCGATAGGGGCAGGATGCAAAAAGGGATTTTCACCATCGATCGTCTGGGGTGGTACGATCGGTGGTGAGAATCAACTCATCTGAGACCCAGTTGAGGCTAGAATCCGTGTGCCGACCCATTTTTCATGTCAGTACTAAAGGCTGACATAGAGCAATGCAATGTACAGATGGTTTCTACGTAAATCGGACCTATAGCCGGAACGTACAGTAATATAGTGGGAAGTCACAATGGGCCATTAGAGCCTGAGTGACAGACAACACTACAACAACAAAAAAGACAGAAAAATCTGCTCAGTTTAAAGCAATATCCAACAACGATATCAAAATAACAACACTAAGAAAACACCGACGATAAAATTAAGAAACTTCTTAGCAACAAAAAAGTAACTGAATCCAATAACAAGGATAGTACTGGTACAGAGTCGTAATACGAGGTTACCTTCGTCCACCGATCACGAAGCGGCAATCGAGGACCATGGCCATAAAGTAACCAACATTCATAAAAGGTCGACAATTAACAATGAGGAAATTATATGACATTTCCCACTGTTTTATGTGTCCTATTGCTTTATGTCGCCGGTTTTACCTTAATGGTTAAGAGGGTTTCTCATCACGCCGCGGTTTCGAGTTCGATTCCCACCGTTGACCAAAAATTAACATGCAGTCGGATGACATAAAAACGCGTTTCTGTGTAAAAACATTCCTTGGGCTGACCACCTACAATGTGCACCAATCGTTAAAATTGTTTCGTAAGGTCTCATTTAAGATTCGGTTAGGGCCGTTTACGGCCTGTAAGCCATAGATTATTTTATTGTTTTATGTAGAGCAATCTTAATCAAACAAAATATCCTACAAGAAGGATATTAGGTTTGTCCAGACATTTAAATCAGATAAGTAATAAAGTTAACCGACTTAAAGAACACAAAGAAGCTTGCACTGAAAATATTTGAAATGGCTGGTAAAGAGACTGATAAAAATTATTCTGCAAGAGGCCAACAATCCAAATGCCACCTATAAGAAACATAAATGGAGAATGGATGCGACGTAATGAAGAAAAAGCAGAACTGTTTGCACAGCATCTGGCATCAGTATTTCAACTACACGACATGTAATCTACGATTGATCCTTAACCAGTCTATAGATCTTAATCAAATATCAGAAGTGTCATCCCACTAGAAATTGCGCAAGAAATAGATAAGAATTTGAATCCCAAAGTCACCTGTAATTTCGCCAAGAATGTTTAAGGAGTTATAAAAGAGAGCAGTCACTATATTAACATATATACATACATAATACATTTTCAACGTAATAATGTACCTGAACGTTTCAAGGTTGCACAGTTAATCATGATAAAAAAGACCAGATAACATGCTAATTACATTATACAGAGCGATATCTTTGTTACCAACTAGTTCAGTTTTATTGAAACGACTTAAACCAATGATCATTATACTGTATTACAGGCTTTCGATAGAATGTGGCATGAGAGTTTAATTATCTACAAGATAATTACAATGGTGCCACAAAATTACTGCAAATTACTCGAGTCGTATCCTACAAACGAAAATTAATTGTTTATTCGAAAGAAACATACTCCAACGGTTACCCCTGCTATGGCTCGGTAAAAGTTGGAATATTTTTCTCATGAAGAATTATACTTCAAAAGGTGCCCCTGCGTATCGTATTAGGGCCCAGTATTCCTTTACACCGACAACGGAAACAACCTTCATCGGAACTTTTGCTGATGATACAGCAGAATGGGCATCAAGCGAATCGCAGAATCAACCAGTTGAATACTATAAAATCACCCAATGTACCAAGGATTGGAAAATTAAGCTTAACGAGCTAAAATCAGTACATGTAACATACACGTTGCGGCACAAAATAGCAACGTCCATACATTTCTCAAAGGAGTACAATTCCTCATACTGAATCTGCTAAATATCTCGGATTGCATCTTGATTCAATATTGAACTGAAAATACCACGTTACACAAAAAGCAGATCAAATTAAAATAATAGAAAATAGGAAGACCTTCTAAGCTTAGACTGTGTTGTAAACGCCTGATCTACGAATCGATTACTGACCCAATTTAATAACTAACTATTAAATAACTGACGTATGGTATCCAACACTGAAAAATTTAATCATTTAATTACTCAACACTGCCAAAACCAATTTCTACGTGCAACAACCAATGAGGAATTCTATTACGATCTTATTGTTAAATGGATTGATGAAGTGGTTTTGGAATTGGTCATCAAACATGAAAGAATATTACTGCAACATACCAACAGTGAAGCCATACAATTTCTGGACATAACATAAGATCTAAGACGCCTAATTCTCGTTCTGGATGTGTATTCCGTCTTGTCTGAGTAAATTTAGAATGTATGTGGTTTCGTTTTGTGTCAGTAAGTGTTTCGAGAATAGTTGTTGTTGTGAAAACGTTATTTTGTCTAAAATTTCGTCCATGTTTTTGTGTAAAACGTCTATAATGTGGTTAATTTTGTAAAAGTGTTGATCGTATTATATATTAGTAGTAATGCTACGCTATTTATTTTGTCGTTAATTTTTCTGTTTTCAATTTGAAGTCGAGTAAGTGTTATATTAACGAATTCTTGAATATCTTGCATCCTTGTAATCAACTGATCGTTTATAAATATTTGTTTGTTTTCTTGATTGTTGAGTAAATCCTCATTTCTATTCACTTCGTCAATAGCTTTTTGTATATCTAAGGGATCTTGATTGTCTAAATTTCCTGTCAGGTTTTTGACAAGCGTCCCTAATCCATTCAGAAGTCCTCTTTTTGTCCGTTTAGGTAGTAGGTCCGTTTAGGTAGTTCTTTATATATTCTTTTCAGATTATCGAGTTTATATTGGATTATTATCTTTTTATTGTTTAGTATGTTTGTATATTCGCCCGTTAATGATTCTTTGGTTATTTGGGTCATTTGATTTTCGATTTCGTTGATTAGTTCTTCGTAGGGCTGAAGTTGTATTATGTGTATCATTTTCCTATAGTTTCTATATATTTTTTAGCGTCTCCCATTTTAAGAGGTATGATCCCTTTATTGTTGGTTAACAATGTTAGCTTCATTTCTTGGGTGTTTGTCATGGGATACCTGGAAAATTTTTTTGATTTGAGTTTTGTGTACTTTTTCTTCATTTGTTCTAATGGTTATTCCATTATCTTTAAGAATTTTTAATTTTTTATAGTTAGCTCGTAATTTACTGCACTTTTTCTTTTTAGCGTAGATGAAAAGTTTTGGTGATATAGGTATAATGGGTCTTAGTTTTTTATTTCGATGTTGAATTATGTTTTGTTTTATTTTTAATGATTTTTCATATACATCATTATGTTATTCATTTACATAACATCTTTAGCTTCTAATGAAATATTTAATTTTCGTACAAAAAATTTTATAATTAGATTTATTTTTGTTATTTCTTCATTATTAATTATTATATTAATTAATGATATATCTTATCTAAGATCTTTCTCTCTAAATGCAGAAATAACTTCTATTATAAATGAAATAAATTTCATTAAAGAAAATAGATTAAATTTAATGATTTTTCATATACATCATTACATAAATGCTCCGGTGTTCGATTAATTTGCCAGGTTTTACGAGCCTTACTTAACAAGTTCTGACTTAACTTTTTTTATCATATATGTGTAATCCAATTCAGTCTTTAGATTATCTAATGTTATGACTATCATATGTAACATTACACCTGAGTGGTGTGTAATTATAGTTGTTGTGATGAAAACTCTTTATTTTTTATAGCTCTGGAATTTATCCAATTTTTAAATTTATTTTTTATTATTAAAAATTTGCTTTAAGAGTACAAAAACTATAATGTTTGTTTGATGAATACACAAATAATAATAATGATTTTAAAACAATTGAAAGGATAGTTACATGCTAGTTTATTAGTAGGATAGAGTTATATTGCTTTTGGAACTGTCTGTTTAGCTGTGTCAGATTAAATGTCGTGAGAAATGCTTATTTAGCTGTTTAAACTAAAATGTTGTTAAACAACCTGCAACGTGACAAGTTATTTGATCGTTGTGGCATGATCTCTTTTTCAACTAAACTATTGATGTTGTCGATGTTGTTAGTGTTGATTAGCTATATGGTATTGTGATGATGTTGCTGTTGACTTGTTGCATTGTGGGATATGTAATTACTCTCCCTTAAGAATAACGGCAGGCTGTGATAGTGGTCCTGGTGTGGCTGTAAAGCATTTTTTGTATTTATAAATACAAACAAAGTATGACTGCGAGAGAGATAAACATTAATATGAATATTAATAAGACATCCTGATGTGTGTAGTTTGGCTCGTTCATGTAATAGATTTATTTTATCCATATTTGCGATGGTTTTATTATACAGATTGTTAAGGATTATAGCTTTTGGAGGGTTAGGATTTACATTTTGTTGTTAAATGGTATTGTTGGTACATTTCAAATCTTTATTTGCTGAAAATGGGTATTCTGATAATAAAGATTAATTGTTTATTGCTATCATAGACACCTGATCTTTTATATAAACTAACTGATCGTTTATAAATATTTGTTTTTAACTTGATTATTGAGTAAATCCTCATTTGTATTAACTTCGTCAATAGCTTTTTGTGTGTCTTAAAATATCTTGGTTATCTAAGTTTCCTGTCCGATCTTTGACATGCGTCTCTAATCCATTAGAGTAGTAATCTAATCCAAGAGTAGAGTAATCCAAGAGTAGAGAACTTCTACTCTTTTTGTCCGTTTAGGTAGTAGTTTTTTATATACCTTTTTCGGATTATCGAGTTTTTATTGAATTATTATCTTTTTATTGTTAAGTATGCCAGTAATGATTCCTTAGTTATTTGAGTCATTTGATTTTCAGTTTCCTTGGTTAGTTATTTGTAGGGCTGAAGTTGTATTATGTGTATCATTTTCTATAGTTTCTATAAATTTTATTTTATTTTTTTTTGGAGTATACACACACCCTTTTATTAACTGAAATGTGTTTTGCTTCCTCACCGAACTGTAGCTATTACAATTTATTTATTCCCTTGATTTTTATCCGCCACGTCAAATTGGAAATTATAAAAATGTCAATGAATTTCTTTATTTAACAATTCATGGTTGATGTTCTAGCTACAAAATATACTGACTTCAACCACAATAAAAATTTTAATGTCATCATCAAGCATAATCTATGTGTAGGAGATACAATTAAGTAGATTAATTACAGACAAGATTAAATATGTAAAGAAATATTTGGTAAACATAAGACATTGAAATTGAACGGAAGTATTTTGTAATCAACATCTAAACAATAAGTTTTGAAAGGTAAATATTAATTATTGGAATAAGGATCATCAGTTTGGACATTCACTATCACTTTTCTCTTTCAACATAAAATTTTGTTATGATTCGTGTTGGAACTTTAGAAAAAAAAATTTTAAGTTTCAAAAAAAATTTTTTTCTAAAGTTCCAAGTTTTTTTCTAAAGGTCTTTTACACATACATTTTTTCACTTTTAGTAACTTAAAGATATTATTATTCGATATTATAGTGTATATTATTGGCGGGAGGTTGCCGTTTACAAAATATTAAGGAGAGTACAATTTTTTTGAAAAAGTAGTACAGCGGAGTACAGTTAATAAAATATCGATAATATTTATTTTTGTATCATTTTATATGATATATAAAACTGCATGTTACAACTGCATTTTATTTTATATACAACCATATGACACAAATTACCTAAAACAAAGTTTGTTTAAAAAATTAAATTAAACATACTCATTATTATTAATTTATTCCAGAAATTAAATACAATTCTAATTCACATAAACTTTGTGTTTAATTCAAAATTATATAACAAAAATAATAAAATTTTACATTATTCTGTATATTTAATCAAAAATAAGAAAACCTTACGTTTTCCGATGAAATAAGATTTGGGAAACATGAACTTAAAGCTGTCACACTTTTTGCTAGCCTGTGGATTTAATCCCTGTAATGTAATTAACCTTTGATCTTTAAAATTAATTCTCTTCAATATTTGTTCACATAATTCCACATAATAACAAAAACAGCGAGCTTTAATTTGTCGTATTTTTGAATCTTCTATACAACCAGATTTTATCATAATTTCGGTGTTTCCTCCTAAATAAACATCAAGTGTAAAAACAAATCACTTGATTAAAATTTGCAATTTCTGGTTTTAGAAAATTACTTAATATCGTTTTCATATAATCTATAGTAGGTAACAGAAGATGCATTCTTGGAGATTGACCCTGAAATTTTTTATTAATATAATTTGTTAAATTCAAAATGTATGCCAAAAAGTAGAAATATAATTTTGAAGATTCCGTCATTTCACTTGAAATTTTATGCGCCAGATCATTGTTATCTAGTTGAAAAGAAATGAAATAATGCTTTAATGGAATCAACTGTTTCAATATCTGAGTCACCACATTTTCTAACGCCAACCATAAAGTCGATAAGGTTTTTGAAAAATTATGAACTTTTACATTAAAAAATTCCTGGAAATCTAAAAACTCTGTTTGTTGCTTAGTGCTGTGAGCAAAGAAAACGTTAATATTTCGTAATATATTCGTTTTTCCGAAAACGTAATATAGTATTACTTATTACGTAACGTAATATTTGATCCTATTTGATTTCAATTTGATTTTAAGGAATCAATTTTTTATGTGAGAAGAAGTGTTTTCGTGTCTAACGATAAGATTTATGTTGTTTGTTAACAATTTATTGCAAATTTTGCAGAAAGGATGTTTGTCTATTTGCATAATCCACTTAAACTTTTCTAGCCAAACAGATCGAAAAAGTTGAATTCTTCCTTTGACTTAAGAAGTTTCAAACAGGTTGAAAATGCTGAATTCTTCCTTTGACTTTAGAAGTTTCTGAAGACTTCTTCATCATGACTTTTTAATTATTAATTTAAAATATGACTAAGATACTAATAATTTCATGTAATATAAATAATATTTATCATATGATTTATTCTTGTAAATTTAAATTATAATATGTATAAGTAACAAATAGTAACAAGTATGTTTTCCGTTTACACATTTTGAAATTGAAATTAGTGTAAAGATTAACTTAACAGGCCCTCCGGAACAGTAAACATTTAAATTGAAAGTACTCACCGATCATTTTGGTTGTCATCATTTATTTCATCTTCATCGATATGTACCCGTATTATTCCGACCTCGACTTCATCTGATAGTTTAATCTTTTGAGGAAATTCTCTGCTGGGTTTTTTAAAATTATATTTTTTTTAGTATTTCGACTGCTATTCACTTCACCAGCAGTGGAAGTGGTACCGTAAAAATATTATTGGGTTTTTGCCTACTGATTTTATCACATATCTGAAAACCAATATTAATTGAAAATTAATAAGTTTTTAAAACAAATTATTAAGAAATATTTTAAAAGTAATTGTCAAATAATTAATTAACTTGTTTATTACTCGTATATTACAGTATAAAAAGGTTGGTCCATCCGTGTTAAATGTAAGTTTTAGTTATAAACCTTTCGCAAACAGAAATTGACATTGGATATAATTATTGAAGATATTCAAATTTGCTGGGACAAATTGTTCATTGATTTACACTTAGCTTACAAGTTTTCATTTCATAGCATTGTAGCTTACAATTGTAGTTCGGGTTTATTCCAAAAAGCATAATTTAAAATTTACTCAACAATTATTTCCTTAAAAAAATAAATAAAGTTTTTAAAATATGGCTACTGTGACATTACATTCAAGATTGTTTTAATTTAAACCACTTTTGATTTATTTTTCACAACATGTTTTGAACTTTTTGAAAATTTGGATGGGAATTGGAAGAAAACGTTTAAATAAACTATGTAACAAAATAATTGTCTATATACAGATGTGCCTTACCTGCTCTCGTTTTGAACCATCTCGTCCCAACGGTTTTGTGGGGGCAGTTAGTGCTAATTAAAATCTTTAATCTGATATTATTTAATTTTCGTTTATTCAACAACACATTTATACAAATTCTTTTTTTCTTGAACGATGTTCTTTCGTTCAAATGCAAGTACAATCTAATTTTATAAATTACTAGTTAAATTTAATTTAATATCGAAAATGCTTACGTTAATATTTTATTATAAAAATTAAATTTATTATTTATTATGCTATTTTATGAGAAAAAATATGAAATGTGAATCTTAAATTATATTCAAAGAAAAATGAAATTACAAAAAATAAAAATGCATTTGAAGGAATTCGCAAACATTCTTTGATTTTGAACATTCTTTCATTTATTTTTTATATTACCTAACTAAAATATAATTTAATTAAAATAAAATATTTCTAATATTTCTAAAAAATCATCTACAAAAACACAATAAATTCGCAAGACAAAACTAGAGCAAACTTGTTTTATAAAATCTATGGATGGGTCATTTTAAAAATATATTGTTTGGTTTGTAATCCCAATCAATTGGGCATACATTAGGATAAGAATTTCTTAAACTTTAGTATAGAACTACATAGTTTGACTAACATCATCTATAACAATTTGTTTATGATTCTTTTGATTTGTTTATGATTTATTTGATTTATGTTTATTTGGTACGATTGATTCTGAACCTACTTCCATAATTTAGTTTTAATATGTTCAGCGCTCCATCACAAATAGCTACTACAGATAGCCAAACTATATGGAGATATTATGTATACTAAACTGAAATAAGTGGAAATAATTGTACCTTCGATGAAAAGGCTATATTTGAGTTTTATTTTCTCTTTCATTCCTTTACCATTGATATTACGATAAATAAAATTCAATCAAATCTATAAAACTAAGTTCAAATACACACATGAAATCAAATAAATGTTTCATGCCACTGCGATGAGTTTTATTCAGGACAGTAAAAGAGTTCATCATGTTTTATACAAAATTTAAATACAAACATTTATTTATCGTAATATCAATACTAAAACAATGAAAGAAACAATTAAATTAAATTATAGCCTTTTCAGCCAAGGTACAATTATTATTTCCCCTTATTTCAGTCTAGTATACATGAATTCTCCATATAGTTTGGCTATCTGTAGTAGTTATTTGTGGCTCCATATTTAATGTTTTCTATTGTGATTTTAAATTTTTTTTATCTCATAGAGTCATAACCATATAGTAAAAATCATACAATTTTACGTGATATCGATCTGAAAACTAAGTAAGATTAATAACTTGTATATCGCTCAATAAATTTATCTTAAGTTTTAAAGCTACATTTGTCTCTTTCGGTATCTCGCAAAGAAAGTTAAGTTTCTTGTTATTTAACTGTGCAACTATTTGGATTTTTTGATATGGGTAAATTACGATTATAAGAAAGCCAAAAAAAGTTTGTGATGTAGATCTAAATGATTTCAGAGAAACATAAATTTTTTCAAAACACATTTTTACATCAAATTTGTTTAGCTTAAAACTTTTTTTATTAACAATAATTAAATATTTTAATTTTAGGATTTTTAATTTGTAAATAGTAATTAATTTATAGTTAATAAGGAAAACTAGTAAGTAAGATTTTTTAAAATCACATAATAGGTTTTGTGATTTATAGTATCTTCTTATTCGTTGAATTAGCAATTAATGAATATAATTTAAAACATAAACTGAAATTTTTTTTAAATATTCTTTAATTTTATTTTCATATTTTATAATTGTTACATAATAATAAAAAACTTATTTAAATAATTTAACATTTAAAATTATTACGTTAAGAACTGAGAATTAATAATGAGAAAGGTTTAAGCATATAAAATCAGTAAGTATACAGAATAGATTACAATATAAATTTTTTTTATAAAAACGTTAACTGCAGTATCTTCAAATCTACAGTGAATTTTACTGCGCGCTCATTCTTTGACAACCGTCAGTCTGTTATGTTGTTTACAATTCTACGGAAGCATATAATTTTATGTCGCAATTACGCAATAGTGTTCTTGATTTATATTTGGCTGGAAAATCGCAACCAATCATTGTTAATAATCTACGATGTTTTTGTATTGGACCATTACACGTTACAACGAAATTGCATCAGAAAACGACATGCAGATGTACATTTTAAAACAGTAACATACCCAGTTGGTTCGAAAGATAAAGGCTAGAATTCAAAGTAATCATGACAAAGCGTTTCACATCAACATTTTAATGTATCTGTTTGTACCATGGAGTGTGTATTAAAAATTGAACTACGATTGAAGCCCTACAAAATACAAAAAGTGCAAGATTTAAAACTTGCCGAAAATTTTTGTCTAGTCAGAGCAAAGGTTTTAAAACACTTAACAAAATAAAATAAATGTTATTCAAAGGAGGAGACTACAAAATCTCATTACCAAAGGTATCTCTATCGCAAAACAAGCACTCCAAAAGGAACCCTTACCACCTCCAATCAACGTGAGCCATGTTAAAGATTTTAATATACTCATAGCTTAAGTTTTGTCAGTGACAGAAAAAAAACAGAAAAACCGCCCATGTGGCGCAGTGGTTGAAACACTGCGGCATGGAGCGGGAGGTACCGGGTTTGAATTCCGATAGGGGCAGGATGCAAAAAGGGATTTTCACCATCGATCGTCTGGGGCGGTACGATCGGTGGTGAGAATCAACTCATCTGAGACCCAGTTGAGGCTAGAATCCGTGTGCCGTCCCATCTTTCATGTCCGTACTATAGACATAGAGCTATGCAATGTACAGATAGTTTCTACGTAAATTGGACCTATAGCCGGAACGTACAGTAATATAGTAGGAAGTCACAATGGGCCATTAGAGCCTAAGTGACAGACAACACTACAACAACAAAAAAGACAGAAAAACCTGCTCAGTTTAAAGCAATATTCAACAACGATATCAAAATAACAACACAAGTCTGAAAACGCCTACGATAAAATTAAGAAACTTCTTAGCGACAAAAAAGTAACTGAATCCAATAACAAGGATAGTACTAGGGGGCTATTATGAAATAAATCCGAGTCGGATTTTTTCGTTAACGGATATATCCGTGCTATTATGAAACTAAAAAGCAAAATCGAATCGGATTTTTTCCGAGTGCACAAGACAAAATCCGACTGCTATTTATTTGACGTTTTTTCTTTTCGATTGATCGCATTTTAACGTTTCATAATATTAAGCAAAAAGTTATCGCAATTTTAAGAATTTATTTTCTTCAATCGAATCGGATTTTTCCGTTAACGGATAAATCCGAGTCGGATATATTTCATAATAGACCCCTTGGTACAGAGTCGTAATACGAGGTTACCTTCGTCCACCGATCACGAAGCGGCAATCGAGGACCATGGCCATAAAGTAACCAACATTCATAAAAGGTCGACAATTAATAATGAGGAAATTATATGACATTTCCCATTGTTTTATGTGACCTTTTGCTTTATGTCGCCGGTTTTAGCTTAATGGTTTAGAGGGTTTCTCATCACGCCGCGATCTCGAGTTCGATTCCCACCGTTGACCAAAAATTAACATGCAGTCGGATGACATAAAAACGCGTTTCTGTGTAAAAACATTCGTTGGGCTGACCACCTACAATGTGCACCAATCGTTAAAATTGGTTCGTAAGGTTTCATTTGAGATGCGGTTAGGGCCGTTTACGACCTCTAAGCCATAGATTATATTATTGTTTTATGTAGAGCAATCTTAATCAAACAAAATATCCTACAAGAAGGATATAATATCGTAAGAACTCAATATGTCAACACGTCAAACATACTGCGTGGAGATCACGAATCATAACACAAGGAAAAGAACTCCTAAGTGCAATAGAAATGTCAGGTTGTGAATATCACTCATCACGTTAATCAACCTATTGCCCTACAGACATCAACAATTTTTGATATGATTGAATTTTATATCTTTAACGGAGTAACCTCAAATTAAATTGAAGTCGAAGGCATTGTTAACTTTATTTCTGATCACACAACATTCTTAATGACTCTGAGTACATTAGGCATAAAATAGAAAATGAAACTCAACCTTAAATAAATTTACTAATCGGTAGTTATTTAGAGAAAAACTGGACAATCTAATTGAGAAAAGCTAGTCTCAAAACTAAACAAGAACTTGATATTTTATTAACTCTATGTGTGTAGCAGCTAAAGAGGTTACACTTGTAACCGAAAGGCATACAAGAGAGATTAACTATTCCTGGGCGATTCGAGATAAAAGAAAGGCGTGAGAAAAGACTTATATGGCATAGAACCAGAAACATTAGGTTTGTCCAGTCATTAAAATCAGATAAGTAATTAAGTTAACCGACTTAAAGAACACAAAGAAGCTTGCACTGAAAATATTTGAAATGGTTGGTAAAGAGACTGATAAAAATTACTCTGCCAACAATCCAAATACCACCAACAATCCAAATACCACCTATAAGAAACATAAATGGAGAATGCATGCGACGTAATGAAGAAAAAGCAGAACTGTTTGCACAGCATCTGGCATCAGTATTTCAACTACACGACATGTAACCTACGATTGATGCTTAATCAGTCTATAGATCTTAATCAAATATCAGAAGTGTCATCCCACTAGAAATTGCACAAGAAATAGATAAGAATTTGAATCCCAAAGTCACTTGTAGTTTCGCCAAGAATGTTTAAGGAGTTATAAAAGAGAGCAGTCACTATATTAACATATATAATACATTTTCAACGTAATTATGTACCTGAACGTTCAAGGTTGCACAATTAATCATGATAAAAAAGACCAGACAACATGCTAATTACATTATACAGAGCGATATCTTTGTTACCAACTATTTCAGTTTTATTGAAACGACTTAAACCAATGAGCATCATGCTTCAAGTTGTATTACAGGCTTTCGATAGAATGTGGCATGAGAGTTTAATTATCTACAAGATAATTACAATGGTGCCACAAAATTACTGCAAATTACTCGAGTCGTATCCTTCAAACGAAAATTAAGTGTTTATTCGTAAGAAACATACTCCAACGGTTACCCTTGCTATGGCTCGGTAAAAGTTGGAATATTTTTCTCACGAAGAATTATACTCCAAAAGATGCCCCTGCGTATCGTATTAGGGCCCAGTATTCCTTTACACCGACAACGGAAACAACCTTCATCGGAACTTTTGCTGATGATACAGCAGAATGGGCATCAAGCGAATCGCAGAATCAACCAGTTGAATACTATAAAATCACCCAATGTACCAAGGATTGGAAAATTAAGCTTAACGAGCTAAAATCAGTACATGTAACATACACGTTGCGGCACAAAATAGCAACGTCCATACATTTCTCAAAGGAGTACAATTCCTCATACTGAATCTGCTAAATATCTCGGATTGCATCTTGATTCAATATTGAACTGAAAATACCACGTTACACAAAAAGCAGATCAAATTAAAATAATAGAAAATAGGAAGACCTTCTAAGCTTAGACTGTGTTGTAAACGCCTGATCTACGAATCGATTACTGACCCAATTTAATAACTGACTATTTAATAACTGACGTATGGTATCCAACACTAAAAAATTTAATCATTTAATTACTCAACACTGCCAAAACCAATTTCTACGTGCAACAACCAATGAGAAATTCTATTACGATCTTATTGTTAAATGGATTGATGAAGTGGTTTTGGAATATGTCATCAAACATGAAAGAATATTACTGCAACATACCAACAGTGAAGCTATACAATTTCTGAACATAACATAAGAAATAAAACGCCTTAAAAGAATTAAACCGCATGAGCTAGTCATCTAATAAATAAAGGTTCATTATTGGTAGCAGTTGTTGTTCTTCTGTGTTAGTTTATACAAGCTTATTACGATGTTAGCAAATCCTGGAACAAATCGTCGATAGTATGTGCATAGTCCGATGATTTCCTTTGATCGTGTAAGTTTTGCGATCTTGGCCAATGCGTTACCACTTGCCAGTAGCGTTCTGCAAACTCAATGTTAAAAACATCCGTCTACCTGTCAATGTATCCAGTGTAACGTCGATACTAAGTAACTAGGGAACTTTCCACAATCGACGCAGGATTTCATGCTTCCATCCTCCTTTTCCACTAATACTACTCAAATACACCACTAATACACCACTAATTGGGTGAATTGCCCAATTACTGCCGATATTTGCATATAAGTTGACTGCTGATCCAGTTTGCTTGCTTAGCCAATGGTAACCTTGTTCAATCTCGTCAAATTAGGGTACATGTTCCCGTGTCGATCCAACGGTTAACCATATGTTTTCTGCCATTATCTTTCGTTGCACCACAGAAAATGGACATATACTTTTGTAGCAACTCCATTGCCACTTGCTTTTTTTCTGATGTTAATTGTTCCGTACATTTCTGCATTAATTCATTCCCTATTTTTCACTGTTGTTGATTATTGGCCTTATTACCTGAATTCTTCTGTTCCCATTTTATAATGGTAGATACTTCATCGCCTCTGCCAATGATAGTTCCCTTTTTGGTTATTTTTTTCATATCCGATAAATTTACTCGTATTAGTACTGTGAAGTCACTATAAGCTTCTTCGACCTTAGTCTAATTTTCCTCATAAAAACTTTGTTCGAGTATGCAGCTTTGTTCCATGATCCCGTAAAATCCTTCTTACGACTTGCTTTTTTCCTTTGTTCAGTTGCAAAAACGATTCGACATTACCGTAGCTCAAGTTTCCGCGTCCAATATTCAATACGCACCCTATGAGACCATCCCTATGATGACCTTATCCACAATATTTGTAACGATTGTCGAAAACGGTTGTTCTTGATTCGTATTTTCATATCCTTCTGTCCTATAATAGCCACATTGTCTTCAGTCACCATTTGCAACTTGAAGGTGACTCTTACTAGTTTAATGTCGGTGATATTTTTAAGCTTACCTTCTCTACCACTTTTGTTCTTTTCGCGGGTTGTCTCCGGTACATCGGGTCGGGTGTTCTCCTCGCTTACGCCTTATTTCCCAAAATTCGTCCGAGAATTTTTGTTACAAACCTAACATCCGATCTTATTTTTTCCATTCCGTAATCTTGTTGTCCGCCAATTATCTGCTGGTCTGGTGTTATTTACTGGGATGTGACCGACTACAAGTTCCAATTCAACACGATGTACCTTGACTTCTGCTTTGATGTTGTTGGCAGTCTCACTTGTTTGTGTACATTTGATTGCTACAAATGTTTATTTTGGAGCCAAACACGCCTCGTGTCCGGATTCCGTATTCTATCGATGAAAACGTCGATCTTTATTCTCTCTGTATATTCTCTCAAAATATTGTAGTGAGAAGCACTAACCGCTCGATATCAGCCACAAACTCAGCCACTTCTGACATATTTTCTGAAATCGTCCTTTCAAATTCAAACGAAATTATTTTCTTCTGTGGTCACCCGGAAAGGGCAACATTATTTTTTCGTAGTTCTCACTTTCATACTCCGTATTAATTGGAACGAATAAACGAAAAGTTTGGAGAAACGGCAAGCGAAATTTTTGGAGGATTGTAGGACGTTTTACAGTGGCACCTGTGAGAATATAACCAAAGTATATTTTTGCACAAGTTGCAGCTTATCCTGTGACCAAATGTTTACAAACATGAATAAAAAATAATAATAACGAGCTCATTGGATCATATAAAAAAAGACTGATGAAGAGATATGAAAAGTGCGCGAAATGTAGACATATAAACGGTTAATAGAAATTTCTACAAGGATTTACGTCGTATTTATGTATAGAGGTGTAGACATTTCAATAACAATATTAAGTTCAGTTTTAGTCTTTAATATGATATTGGGATAGGAAGTGAAATAAATTTCAACTAACAGTGGTGATAAAAAGCAAATGTCATTAAACAAAAGTGCATTTTATTGTGAAATAAATTAAATGAAATAATTTGAGTTTCCGAGTTTAATATTCATAATCCAGTAAATGATTCGATTTCGGCGAAATCGTATCAGTATTATACGTTATTTGTTTAACATCAACAAATTTAATACTTTGTTTACCATCAAAAACATTTAAGGTAATGCTTTGCCGGTAAAACTAGTGTTCAATATTTTCAGTGAGTGTATGGTTACCTTTACACAAATTTTTGTGTCGCGTTTGACGTTTCGCCGATTGTTTATTAACATAGAAATTCTGTTTTTGTTATTAGTAGAGGTATTTTCGAATGGCGTGATTTAACTGAATTATAATTGAGTTACTATTTAGATAATTCAGTTACTATTTAAAAAATTGAGCAACAAGTGAATTGGGTGTTCGATTGTTAACATTCACTTTAAATAAATGCCAAAAAGAAAATCATTTTAAACTTATTTTTTATTAATTATAGTTTAAATAAAAATAAAGTTTATTTAAAATTGTTAAAATTTTATGCAATCTATCTATAATCATGTCAAACATTTAATTAAGTTTTAAACAAAATAAAATAAATGTCAAAAAATACAACAAAAACAAAATAACTGAATTAACTACACGAGCAAAATACATATTCAGAAATAATATTTGCAGTTGCTAATATTTAACTGAAGTGAAGAGTTGTGAACTTCAGTTGATTCAGCTTATTCAGCTTATTTTATTAATTCATGTCAAACGAAAGGGCTTTAGCTATTTTTGATTTACCAGCATAAATCATTTTCATTTTAAAGATCATCTGTAATGTGAGTTTTTAACGATCGTATAGTTTATCTTAAAAATAAATAAATACATTTTACAAATTATGTGAAATTATATTTATTAAAATAAATGTGTGTCTATTTACGGTAGGTTATTTATAAATAATTGTTAGATTAATTATAATGTATTTTATTATTTTAGGGTATTATGTCTTACGATTTTATTTAAAGTGCGCAGTGAGCCACTAAATACGATACAAGTAAATTCGGCCACAAAAGGTATAATAAAAATATTCGAGTAATTTATAGAGCTATTATTTTCTTATTTACCACATAATTAAATTGCAGACATTAATTAGAACCTAGGTTATTTGTACCAGCTGCATTCAATGAAGTTCAGCTATCTAGAACTAGAATTAGCTCATTATCGACAAAATATTCGTTTCCATCATGGTCGAAATTATTTTCGATTGCCGCCATAAAGAAACAAAAGCATTTATTTGCCTACATGAATGAAACATCAATATTTCCTGATCAAATAGAAGAATAATATACATAACTGATTATTCATACACGCATCATAAGGCAAACATATTGAAATTATTGCATGAAAGAATTTATACCGTTTACAAATACATAGTTTGCATTTAAAGAAACACATTTTATAATGTACTGGGATTGCAGATGCTCAACAAACAGTGACGTTGTCTTAATTACTCAACCCAGATTAGAAATACAGCTAGAAATTTTGTAAAGAAATAGCATAAGGTAGGATTAGTTTAAGTGGTATTGGGATCAGCTTCACATCCATCGGCTTAGTTTAACGATTAAATCAGCATTTTTTATTGAATTTATATTAGATTGGTTGAGTCGCTGTATGTGATACTGATCTTATATATTATTAATTTATATTTATTAATTTACCTATAATTATATTAAAGCAATAGATTTATATAATTATATTAAAGCAATAGATTTATATAATTAACAAAATATAATAAAATTTCAAATATCAACTATAAAACCAAATTGATGTCAATAGAAAAAGAAACAATTTGAGCACGTAAAAATTTAATATTTTGTTCGAAATAACGGTCAAATAGACAAGTTTACACAAAACTTATCAATTTTATAATTTTTTGGGTGAAATCGTCCATTTTACAGATATTTTGAATAATTTTATTTTGAAAAAATTGAGTTGTGATAAAACACACGCTTTGGTAGTAATTTTTGCTAATTTATATTTTTTTTTTGTGTTTACCCCACGCACTATAAAAAAGCACGTTAAAATTTTAAATTATGTTCGAAATAACGGTTAAATAGACCAGTTAACACAAAACTGGTCTATTTACCGTTATTTTGAACAAAATACTAAATTTTAACGAGCATTTGTTTGTTAGTTGGGGTGAAATTATCTATTTTACTGACATTTTGAACAATTTAAATATGAAAAAATTGAGTAACTGTTCAATTATTAATCGCAAAATTATTAGTATCTGAAATCTTTTATTTATTTGATTTATATTTGTGAATTTAGATTTTTTTTAAAATTATTTATTACATCTACAACTACCGTTTTATTTGTACGTTAGCTTCGCGACGTCCAGATCAACTCAAATAAATCGTAAATTAGCTCACGCTACAAATTCTTAGAATTTATGTTTCAAAGTATTAAACGAATCTGTCACTTGGAGTTATTGGTTATCATTAATTTGTTTGTTTATTTGTTTTTATCTTTCCAATCTGTTTTGGGGCTCAAGTTTTTGTAAAAAAAATTGTTGTCCTAACTGCTTCACCCCAGAATCTTGTTTCAATATTTGCGGCTAACAAAATCCACCTAGTCATTATGACCAACGTGCAATTCTTTATTTCCTCTCCGCTACCCCATTTTGTTGAGGTGAATATGGAACAGTTTGTTGAGTTATAATGACTTCTTTATTAAAATTATTAATTACAGCGTTACTCATATATTTGCCACCTCTTTCACTTCTGACCTTTTATCTTTTTACCAAACTGATCCTAGACTGGAATCTTCTTGACTATCTCACTGCGTCAAACACGATGCCATTGATGTACACACCATGTTGTTCAGTGTTTTCATAATAAAGAAATTGTTCTTTAAATCACCAACTGCAATCTGACGTATTCTATAGTTCCCATATTTCACAACTACTTCCAGAGAAATTAACTTTCAAAGCTGTAGTTGTGAAATATGGTCACCGTTAGCCGTTTTACAGAAATTAAATTGCCTTCAATTGATGGCACATATACAAAACTTTTTTGATATTAATCTTTGTTGCTTTACCGTTGTTATTTAGTAAACTAACAGAAATTTTAACTTTACAAATTGCTTGCACTTCATCTCCATTTGGAACTTCCAGTTTTTTCTTGTGTGAATTATCAAACTCGATAAACATTTTATGATTACAGCAAATATGACAGGTAGCACCAGAATCTAGAATTCATCCATCACTTTTACCAGCCAAAAACAAATATTCGTTGCATTCTACTTTGTTTTCAACTAAATTTGTTGAAACTACATTTCTATTCTATTTATTATCGTTTTGTGATTGAATGAACTTTGGTCAATAATAATGTCATTACCAGTATTGTCGTTACCTACGTCATTACTTCATTCAGCAATTTGCTGCATTACACAATCATTCCTTCACATCAGTATTTTCGGCATTACTGCGTATTTGCTAGTTCTTGAAAATAATGTGAAGAAGTAAGAAATTAAAGTCAAATTAAAGTAAAATTATAAAATGGATTCTCAGGAAAAAGCTTGTATTGCCATAAATTTAAAAATTTCAGCGTCTCCGCTGAATGAAAGATTGGCTACAAAAAAAATTACACATGTGGTGCTCTTAAAAGAAATTGGTGCAACTAAAGCCACCGATTTTAAGAATTATTCGAATTTGCTATAGAACATTTGCACAATTGCTTCGAATGGTTAAACATTGTAAGGCAAGCCACAAATTTAAGGGAGAATATGCAGGCGAATGAAAGGTTCGCATGAACACACATATTTAGCGACCCATTAATTTATTTTTCAAATTTTATACCTGTTTAAAAAATTATTTTAATCGGGTATAAAATTTGAAAAAAATTCAGAAACTGTGCTATGTGTCAGTTACTCATCTGAAAAATGCTGAGGAGAAGAGAACAGGTTGTTGATGAAATTGAGAAACTAGTTGATGGTCTAACCGGCCATGGTTCCTCATTTATTTTAATCGAGTTTTTATGAAATTTCCCTGCTGTGCCACAAAAATAATATCACCTATTGCTTTCTCGGCAAATATTCGTTGCCGAAGATCTAGTGGTGTAAGCCTCACCCCAAGCTATGGCAATTGTTGGAACATTGTTCTTCCCCTGGTTGAATTATCCAAAAAGTCGCACGCTTTCTGTAACAATTCATTTTGTTTTGTAGAGTGGCTTATTCGTCGTTTAGTTAGTTGCGGTGGTGATATTTTATTGGAACGTATCGGACGTTCACTATGGAGACCATCGCTTTCAGAAACCTGAAAACATAAATTTCTGTTATTATACTATTTCATTTTTGAATTTGATTACTAGTGACCTCGTCTGTTTGTTGTATTTTTGAATTAACTGGTTTTTCGTATTTCTCCAGAAACTGGAGGGAATAAAACACCCATCAACTTGGTTGATAGACTTCATGATGACGTTTCCCGATCTCTTTCAATCCATTATTTTCTTTAATTCTTTTCTATAAATACACCGAATCGCGTTTATTTTACGCCGGATATCTGTGCGATTTGCACCATTATTGCGACTGAAACTGCGCTCATCTAACAATTTTTCTTTCAAATACAAATTTTTATGTTTCTTGACAATTCACTTTAGTTGGGATGTTACCCCCTAGTTAGTTTCATAATTAATTAAACCTAGTTACTAATTTCAATTTGAACTAGGTCAAGTGGCCTCGTTCTTTGGAGTCCTCTTTCAACGATAGGAATATCTATCATATGGCGAATATAGGGGTTTCCATGTTCCTGGAGCCTTATTTCATGTTTTGTGGCATGCATTTTTATTTCATCTTTGATGTATTCCATCCGAAGGTATCTGTGAAAGTCTTCATTTCATATGTACCACGGAATATTGACGATGCTACGAAGAACCTTGTTTTGAAACGTTCGTATCATTTTGGCGTTTGTTTGCGTGGTACATCCCCAGAGTTGTATACCGTAGGTCCATATCGGTTTCAGAATTTGCCGATATAGCAGCAGCTTATTACGAATTGTAAGCTCAGAGCCTCTACCTATGAGCCAATACATTTTTCTGAACTTTATGTTCAGTTCTTCTTTTTTTGAATTGCTCTCTCCACTTGAGCTTGACGTCGAGGGTTATGCCAAGATACCTGTATTTGCATATGACACGTGTCGCGAGTTAATTTCTATATGTAGATGGTAATCCTTTTGATATTTAAAGTTAATATGCGTGGATTTTGTCTCATTAAGCTTGATTCGCCAACGCTTTTTCCAGTTATAAACCGCATTGGTCATCCTCTGGAGTTTGCTCGTTGCACCGGCGACATTACTTCCAATTGCCATAATTGCTGTGTCATCTACAAAGGTGGCTATGGTTCCTTCATTTGTGGTTGGTATGTCTCTTGTATATAGTAAATACAAGATTGGTCGTAATACACTCCCCTTCGGGACACCGCAGAGATTTTCTTAAGCTCAGAGTATTCATCCTCATATTTCACTCGAAAATGTCTATTAGATATTCCAGACCACTGTGCCAAACTTTATCGAATGCTTGCGCAACGTCCAGGAATATGCTTGAGAATACTTTTTTATGTTCTAACGTTCTTTCAATTATATTTGTTATTCTATGCACCTGTTCAATTGTAGAATGCTTTTCTCTGAATCCAAATGGATGTGGAGGAATTAGTTGTCGGTCCTCAATTATTGGTTCAAGTCTCTTTAGTAAAAATTTTTCAAAAAGTTTTGACATAATTGACAGCAGAGAAATTGACTTGTATGATTTTTTATCGTTAGGTGGTTTATCAGGTTTTGGTATCATGATTACTTCTGCTGCTTTTCATTGATGCGGAACATATTTTAACCGAATGATCGCATTGATTATGTGTAGTAGCGTACGAAATCCTTTGTCTGGTAGAGCTTTGATAATTTGGCGAGTAATCAAGTCATACCCTGGGGCTTTCTTTATATTCATTTTACTTTTCATTTTACATTTTATATTGGTAAAAATTTATCCAATGCATAATTTTTCCTCTTATTTTTAACATGCCAGATTTGATGGATTCCATAACTCTGGTAGTGTTTTTTAAAGTTCGATTAAATCTCGATGAACCTTGGTATGCTCGCTATTTGATGACTTACCACATTGGGTATCTTCACTATTTATGTCCCTTAAAATAAAATAACTACAGTCGGACAAATCCACACTTAACTCATCATCCTCTACTGCAAAATATAAAATGTCATCATCTATTTTGATGATTTCAAATATTTTTAATATACGACGTATAGTATATCTAAATACCGATTTGTATTACAGTATATATATGGTACAGTTAATATATGGTTTTATTAATTAACACACTTTTCTACTTATATAAATTCTTTTTATATTCATTAAAATCTATGTATATTTACGAGTACGTAATTTGTTAGAGAAAAATTATTGAAACAAACAAAATAAAAATGTTTAACCTCAAATTAAGGCGGTAAAACTAAAGAAGAGTGATGATACACGATAGTAATGACCCGAATTCTACAGGATCATTAATAATGACAGTATCCTCAACACTCATCGGAAATAATGTTTCGAAATCAGAAAATCCCAATTTTCATCATCTATGTATGTATTTTTCTATCATTCGTCATTACTTCAAGTAACACGATCAATATTAATGTCATTTCTTATATATACATTATCTTATTTTTCTTATATATTTTACAATATTAGATTCACTATCTATACATGATTTTTTTTATGATTTTGTTAAAGTATTTTTCGATTAATGTTACAATTTTGTTTAAAATGTCCAACACCACCACAATATGACATTTCAATGTTTTCTTTTATTCATTTCAAACACTCCGGACGTCTGCAAATTGACAAAAAAGTTCTTCAATTCATTGCATTCCAACTACTAATTTTTCTATTAAAATCTTTTATTAATCGCAAACGTTCGGAACGCATTCTATTTGTTTTAGCTCAAATGGTGGAATGATTGGAATAAATATCGTTATTTTGGTTTTGTTCATCGTTTACAGTTTGCATTTCGTTACAGTTTGTATTGTATTTTTTTATTCCATTTGCATCTGAAAAATATTGACGTTGAATATAATTATGTGTTGAAACTTTTAATCCATAACCTACACGTTACTCGTACCACTATCACGCTCATTTCGTCTTCTGTCTTCTTCAATGATTGTTGATTGAACATGATTGGTTGATAATTTTTCTTGGTTTTTGCTTTCCGTCGCGATTATTAATGCATCGTAGCTACCAGGTAATGAACCAAGCAATTCATAAAAATATTTGAGGTAAGTTTTTTATCACCCAATGCGAGAAATTATTGAACAATTCATTCATATTTTTGATATGCCCCTCAATATTTTAAGCCTCAACTAACTGTTTGCACCATAATTTGACGAAGTAAACGCACTCGATTACTTAGAGTATTCCGTTCATGTGTTTCTCTTAATGTATCCCATGCGGCTTTAGCTGTCAATATCTCACGTAAATGCACATATTGCGATTCATCAACCATTAAATTTATCGTGTTTCTTCGCCATTATTTTCTTCTCACTTTTAATCTGCCATAACAGGTTTCGCTTCGTTCCCATATTTCCATTAACCTTGCACCTTTAATATTTTACAGCGTGGAAAGCCCAATTAAAATAATTTTTATCTGTCAATAGTAGAAAGAAAATTTTGAAGAGAAAGCCATTTTTAATTTTTTATATATCCGAAAAATCAACTTATTCGATTAAATAAGTACATAGAATATTATTACGGTTATTACATCTTGGCCTATAAGCTATTAAAACTTAAGGGTGATTATGCGTTAAAATAGAAACACTTATTATTTATTTACTTAACACGTTTTATTACATCTTGAAGTGGATGACAAAAAAACTAATATTACAGATGCTTCAATATAAAGACTTTGCTATACTTTTAAAACAAACTATTCAATTTCAATAGGCTGTGTTATTCAACAATAGTTATAAGTTATAAAATAAATAATAACTTAGATTAATATTTCAACAAAAACTGTACAGTCACTAATGTTATAATAGACTACAATTACAATACGAAGTACAAAAAATATACGTTACACTTACACCGCTACATTTATGTTACTATATGACCCAAACTTATGCAAGTTGAAACATGTAATTAAACAGTTGCCGACTTTTGGCTCTTGATTGATCATATTCAATTTCCTATATAGGAGTTCCATGTCTATGTATTGTTCGTGAAATAATGTATTTGACATTTTTGAGGCATCTAATGTATGACTGATGCACTTCGATTTTTCCTCCGAATGGTCGCTGATAGTAAATGTGAAGAAGAGATACTGGGTTTTACAATGATAGTGGTGTAGGTGTCTTCGGTTTTCCGTTACACAGCCGATCACTCATTTCTTTAATTAATATGTTGAAGATTTCATGGACCCGCGAGATAAGGTAGGCATGGTTCTTCTTCAGCGGTGGTACTAGGTTCGATCATAATTTTAGATTGTTAATGTTTATATTTGGTGCTGTTTCTGATGTTTAGGAATCCGGCTCGAAGGACCATGTAACTCTAATGAAGGAATTATTCGTTCTTAGGTTATAAGTCTAAGCTTCGATTTAGAGTTGTATAGGTTAGAGATAAAAGAACTAGTTTATTTCTATTTTATTATACTCTTGGTATTTTCTTCTCATAAAATTTTTTTTAGAATAAAATGTAAGTTGATATTTATATCATCATATTACAAAAAATTTGTAGACACAAACACTAGCATGCAAAGAAAACACGAGTGTATGCAAAGAAAATATTGCATTAATGTAATATGCTGAATGTTATAATAATTGTTATCTATGTTCGGTTGAATAGTTCTAAGAATTATCTGTGTTCGGTTGAACAATAATATTAAAATCTTGTTTCTACGTTTTTGTTTCTTGTTAGGCCGTTTATATAAAAAGATACACTAATAGAATCAAAAAATAATTGGGTTATTAGAATTGCTTTAAAAACAATTTAATTGTTGAAAATTTTCACCATCAATCGGATTGTAAATTTTTCGGACAGTTATGATTTTCCATAAAATATATATCAGAGAATGCATTGTTTTCAAAAAGGGTTTTAATTGTTTTAACGATTGAAAGATGCATTGTACTTGTACGTACATATTCTATTTATATAGTTATGCATTGTGGTTCGTATAACAAAATGAAATTATTACAATCGTGGTTTAAAGTTTATAAGTACAAGTTATTGGCTCGAATCTACAATTATGGATGAGTTATTTAAAGTTATAAATTGCAAGTTAGAGTTAGTCGATAATATAATATAATTGCGATTTTGGTTTAATTGGCGTTGTTTTCGTAGTCTGTTATTATTATTTTGTCTGCTTCGCCCCTGGAACGATGCAAGGTTTTTCCTGTGCACATTTCATTTGTTAGTTTTTGTTGTTAGTATGTTGTCAGATTCAACAGTATGTTTGATGTATTTGGGTTGGCTTTGTCTCTAGTATGAATTTTTTCGTAGATGATCTCATTTACCTTTAACTGGGCTGGCTTTTCCTTTGATTTATTTGCTTTATTAATTCTTTCTTTCTTTTTATTTTGTAGGTTTAATGCAATTTTCTGTGTCCTGGTATTGTATTCAGATCTTACTTTAGTTATCAAATCCAAATCTTCTGTGTCGATGTCGTTTGTAAGTTACTGGATAATGAAGTGTACTCTTTGTAGTTCCAGTGGTGTGTCATGTCGCCGAATGTCTGGTGTTGTTATATGACAACATAGATTCTCTTATTAGTTCGTCTGTCGTGAGTTTTGTATTTTTGCTGAATTTTATCCTGATGAGTTCTGTCATTGTGCTGTGTAGTCATTCTACTAGGCTATTTCCAGTAAGTACTTAATTTTGCTGTGGTCACGTGATGAACAAATTTGAATTTTTCTCTAAATTTTGAGAAATTCACGGAGATAAATTCCGTATCTCCGTCTGAAATTATTTCTTGTGGAACGCCTTCCTGAGAATAATGTTTCCTTAGACATTTTATTATTCCTGTAGTTTCTCTAGTTGTTAGTTCATATGATGATGCGAATCTCGAGAATCCGTCTATCATAATTAGAATTTTTTTATTTGTTAATGCGAATGTGTCTATGTGGATCATTTGATTGGGTTTTGTAGCCGTTCTTGTCAAACTAAATTCTTGATTGACAGGTAATCTATCATATTTTTAAACGTTACATGTCTCACATCTTTTGACATCTCTTTGAGGTTGCTGAATTTATATTTTCGTTTGATTTTCGATATATTCTCGGCTTACCTCTGTGGTTTTCATTGTGTGTGTCCATTACTATCTTAAGTTGTTCTACTGGGTTATTGATTTGTTTAATTGTTCGGTCGATTGCTGATTCTATAAATAGCATATTTTCTTGATTTTGATTAGTACGTTCAATTGGTTGGCACAGGTTTGTTTGTGTGTTGTGTGTCGTGTCTTTCTAATTTTTCCGAAGTTTTGATATTTCGTTGTTACATTTTATGGCTATGTTGCCTTTGAAATGATCGGCGATTTTATTCATGATGGACAGTATAGATTTTTGGTCGTATCCTAATCCTAGCTTTTGGTATGTTATTCGTGTTTTGTTCCCTGTTGTTTCCTATGTCCTGTTCGGTCTATCGGACCTGTCCTGTGGCCCTACGAGCATTGTCAGCAGATTTAACGAAAGAAACTATTACTGATTATTCTACTTTAGTTTATGGGAAAAAAGTGAAATACAAATCTTAATTTTTGTCTAAAAAAATATGAGTGGCTTTAAAATAGTAAAATATACATTTGGAGAATTCGCGAAAATTGCGTTTTGTCGATGTCCGTTTGTTGTTGTTGTTGTCTGAATGGTGTTGTTCTTGTTGTTATGTTGTTATCATATAACTTCTCCCCCTTAAGAACGAAGTGAAGGCCATCCGAGCTGAGATGATTCAGGTAATGTGGTTGTTATTGGTTCGGTTCGCTTGAAGCTTCTTTTTTAGTTTTGATGATGAAAACTGTTATAAATACTCCCATTGTGATGAAAACTACTACGGATATTACTCCTACAATAGAAATATGATTAGTATTATATTGTAAATTTAATAATTTAATAGCTTCTATGTTGCTAGTTGTTCATTTGTCTAATTTTCCTAGTGTCAAATTTGTTCCTTTGATGGTTGTGTTGATCTTGTTGTATAGTGGTGAAACTAATTGTATGGAACCCCAAAATGTTGCAGACTTGCTGTTGTTTATTTTAATGGTTTCAAAATGGATTAATGATGTTCCTTTCAATATCTTGGATTGTATATTTTTGTTGCAAGATGTTTCTATTTTGATTTCCGCATGATTGTGAATGAACAGATAATTTTGTTCAACTGTGTCTTCAACTATTTCTTCGATCAAACTACAATGTGCTGGTTTGTTGTTGATAAGGTTTGATATCCATCCATCTGGTGTATTCTTTTGTGGTTTTGGTTTTGAACAGTACCTTAATGCTTCATTGCTTTTTTTAACATGGTTCGTCGACATATTGATAAACATATTTATTGAGTAAAAGGTATTTGGATTTAAGGTCTAAGGTATAGGTATTATTGATTGGTAATTGTTTTAATCGATATGAATGGTTCAGGATATAAGCTAGGTAGTTGAACAATAAAAACTATATTGGAGTGGTTAAAATAGCATCTAATTTTAAAAGTTCATATATGTTTTCATCAATTTTAATCTTAATGCCTTGCCGTTTTAGTTTATCGTGAATATAGTTAATTTCTTGAGAATGTAGTTTAAGTTTGGAAATTATTTTTAATTTAGCTAATGTAATTGATTCTAAAATATCTTCCAAATAATTGTTCAATATATCAATGTCGTAGAAGATCAATTCAAAGTATCGAGTTATTGTTTAATTTATCGACGATATCATTTTGAAATTTATTAATATGGTCTTCTAAAATAGTCTGTTGATTGTTAATATGTTCGGATATGTTATTAAATCTCTGTATCATACGTTCATTAATTACTATTTGGTTATTTAATTGGAACTCTAAGTTATTCTGGTTGGCTATGTTTTTGTTTATTTCCATGTAATCATAATGGTCCATATTACCAGTTATTGTTTTGACAATTGATCCTAGTCCGTTGATAAGTCCACGTCCTAGTCTATATTTTGGTCTAATAAGTTCTAAATTATTTTGTAGTTTGTCGTTTTTCAGTTTCAAAATGATTATTTTAGATTGATATTGTATTCTGTTGATCGTCTGGTTGCTAATAGTTTCGATATTTCTTTGAATTAATTGTATGTACCGTTCGTATTCTGTTATGTTTATAATGTGAACTAATTTTGAGTACGTCTCAATTATTCTTGCGTCACCTAATGTTAGTGGAAATAATCCTCTGTTATTGGTCAAGTCGTGTATCTCTATTTACTGCAATTGGATATTCAGTATTAAGATGAACCTGGAAGTTAAATTAACGTTTACTACAGACTGTTTTCCTAAAAAATGAAATAAGACTTATTATACTTCCTCAACAGGCTTACATAGGCTCCTGCCATCACCTAAAGTCGTATTTTGAAATTTTCTTTTCATTTTAACCTTTTGTTTGTGCACCTTTACTTTCATTAGTTGTTAAAGTAATTTTATTGTCTTTGACTACACTTATGTTTTCCTTCAGGAATTTACTTAAAAAAAAATTTTCTTTTTTAATTTAGTTTTTTCTTGTTTATTATTTTATTTATTTATTTTACTTGTTTTTATTTAGATCTTATTCGTTTTACAATAACTTAATAACTAACTACAAAAATGTATGTTAAACCTAATGCTGACACTTGATACATATTGCACAAAAGTGCAATTATGTATTTTACTTAGAGGAACGTGAGATTTTCATGCTAACTCAGCAATTTATCTTGCTCGTGGTTTGTATGGTATCTCTCCGCGCGCATAAAAAAGTAGTTCCATATTATACGCTGACGTCACGTGTAGAGGATCGTAACTCCTCCCGCCGAAGAGAAGACCATAGGGATATAGAACGTTTGGCCGGCTGTGGATTACTCGGTTGTCCGTTATTGGTACTTTCCTCGGTTCTCATTGAAGTTGTATATCTTGTCCTGCAGATGTAATAGACGAAAGCTGCTATCATGCTACTTGTTAAAATGGCAATGGTACTGTAGCTTATGATATTGTTAATGGCAGGTTGTTTCTGCAATTTTGATGACTCTTTACGTAGTGGTATGGTTACATTTTATTTCTTATAGCCCTAAGAAATATTTTTGAGCATGGGTGTCCATCGATATTATTGCACATGGTCAATATTTCTTCGAAGTTCTCTTTGAACTCATAGAGAGTGTGTCTACTCCCTTCGTAACGAGGTAGATCTTTAATTGCATCCGGAATTCGGAGGCTTTTGAATACATCGCTTGTTTGATTATTATTTTTAATTTTTCAACTGTATGATTAATTTCGACTTTAAGGTTTTTAAAAATGTCAGTTAAGTTTTCGATATTTTCTATTAATTTTTGAGAAGGGAAAATTCTATAAGCCGTAGAATTTTCTTGAGTTATTAAGCTATCGTTATTCAATTTATTCAAGGATAGATTGTTAGGATTGAACATTAATTATTAATTCATATACCAGAATAGACTGATGATTGCAGTTTTCACGAACATCAATGTGTTATTGCACTGGAGCTTTTTTTCACTGTTCTTACTATTATATTCACTTTGTACCAATTAGCCTTTGGCACGAGCACTTTTTACTCCGAATATAAAAAAGAATTTCACTCGCGTATGTATTGAATTTTAAAAAATATCCACTAACAACTGCGCCACTTATGTTTTTCCGTTAGGAATTTAATTAAAAAAAAACAATTTTCTTTTTTAATTTATTTTAATTTCTTTTTTTCTTGTTTATTCTTTTATTTATTTATTTTATTTGTTTTTATTTAGATCTTATTCGTTTTACAATAACTTAATAACTAACTACGCAATAGTTAGAAGTGTCTGTTGTTAATGTAAACTCTTAAGTGAAGTCTGGATTCCTCAATATTGGTTCAGATGTCAATAAGTTTTTGCATGTCTTCATAGAATTTAAAAATTCTTGATCATGGTAGATCACTGAGTTTTTAGATAAACAAGCTGTTAATGGGTTGGTTGATTTGGAAAAATCTTTCATGAATTTTCTATAATAACCCATAAGACCAAGAAAAGATTTGATTTCTTTTTGTGTCGTTGGTATTTGAACTTTTTAATTGCCTTCATCTTTTTGGGATCGGGTTTTATTCCCTCAGGTGTTATGATATGACCCAAGAAACCAATAGATTTCTGTAAAAACTGTGTTTTTTCAATTTGAATTTTTAGGTTGGCTTTAGATAACTTTCCAAATACTGGTTTTAGGGTTAAGAAAATGTTATTGCAAGCTGGTTCTGAAAATGACAATACATCCATATAGCAAAAAACGTGTTTCCCTTGCAGGGCTCCTAAGACATTATCCATTACACGTTGGAACGTCCTTGGGGCATTTTATTAGGTCGAATGTTCGAATGTTTATTAGGTATTGAAAAGCTAGTTTTGGGAATATCTGAGTTCTTTATTTCTTCGATTTAATGAAAACCAGCAGGTTCAACTTTTGTTGAAAAGTAGTTGGCGTTTCCGAGTTTTCCAAAAATATCTTCTAAGTTAGGTAACGGATATTTTTCATCAACGGTTTGAGCATTTATGTAGTTGTCTAAAATCGACAACCAATCTCCATTTTTTGTTTCCATTTGCTTCAGGCTTCTGCGGCGCTATCCAAATGGGCGAAGACCATGGGGTAAATGAAGATCGAATGATTTTATATTTTAACAACTTACATATTTCTATTCTAATTTCGAGCTTTTGATGTACTGGATGGCGATATTGTTTCACAAAGTAAGGTTTTTCTTTTAATTAATTTATTTGTGTTTAATGTTATTTGTGAACGTTAGTTCCTCATTTTCATCGTAAAACAAATGTTGGAATTGTTTACATAATTTTAATATTGTTTTTCTATAGTTAGAAAGTTTGATTTTTTATAGTTTGTTACACATTTTTTATAGTTAGTAACAAAAAAGGAAGTTTGGATTGCTGATTTAGTTTAGCTATGGAGTTAATGTCTGTTCCGACGCATCTTGTAGAAAATCTCTGTCATTTACGAATTCTAAATTATTTACATTTGGTTCTTGCTTAATAATTGTTTTTGGAAATAATGTTTTATGTTCACTCTGATAAGGTAGGTGGTTTTTAAAAAGATTTATTTTCGGATTTTGCTTCCTATTTAATATTATTTGTATTCGAATGTCGTTTTGTATATTGGATGGAATCTTGAAAATTATGCGAGTTATAGTTTTTTATTTGTGGTCTTTGTAATTCTATATTTTTCAATCTTAAGATGCTTTGAGTCTGTTAAATGAAGCTAAAAGCCTCTTGCAAATATCGTGGTTGTGAAGCCCTTAGCAAGTTACCCAAAGGATCAGGTAAACCTGCCATAAAGATCGTTAAAACAGTTAATTGATGTTGTTCAATCAATACGCTCTTTGTACTATTGTACTGATCTATTTCGGTCAACCGAACTTTATTTGATAGTAATGTTAATATAGCTTGAATTTTTTCGAGGAAATTTTGAGGTTCTAAGTTAGCTTTTATTAACGAAAATAGTTCAAGTTGTAGATTAGATATGCTTCGATTATCGGCATATTTATGTATATGATGTTGTCGTATTAGTTGTCACACCATGTGTGGTTAATGATTGACTTGCACTATCGATTATTTTATTGCGAATATTTTGAATTATAATTTTATAACTTGGCAATTTTTTAATAGGTTCTATCGTTTTTACTACTTGATCTACTGTATCAAAAAAGTGAAATAATTCATCTTTTTTTGCCTGAATTTTGCAATTCAAGGAATTACTGTCCGGTTTTATCGCTCGGCCTGTCCGTTGCTTTGTGGTGAATAAGCCGCAGTGCTGACGTGTTGGATGTTTAACTTATCCAAAAATGCTCCGAATTCTTTCGACCTTAAACTACTTCCTCGATCGGTAGATTTTTTGAAACTACATCGACTTTGTAATGTAGTATTCGTTTTCACCTTTCTTTTAAAAAAAAATTAATTAAACACGTTCTTATTTTTATCTCGTTTTGCATTTTATTATTTATCTTTTTTTACATTATACGTCTTGTTATGTTCATCGCTAATTTCGTACTAAATAAATTCACTTTTTATTTCATCGACTATCGAAGCGAAATCTCTTTTCTTTTATTTATACTAATTAACGTTCATTACTATAATTCGGCTTCTCCTGACCTTACAATCGACTCTGATTGCTGGTGATCATAGCGCTTCATATTGAAGGCTGCGTAAACACGTTTAAAACCTGGACGAGACATTCGTGCATCACGAATATTTTCAATTATGTACCTATCTCCAGGAAGAACTCGCGTAACGATAAATGGTCCTTTGAATTTGTCCAACAATTTTTGATTAATACCACATTCAGTTATTACATTTTTAATCAGAACGAAATAACCCTTCATATATCGTTCGGCTGTTATAAGCGTTTTGTCGACATATTCCTTATTTTTAATTTGTAAGTCGGTTATGTTTTTCTTAATTTCAGCTCTTAAATAGTCTATATTACGTTTTGTTTTATTTTCGTTTTGGGATTGGACGAATTTTTTGAGATAGTTGTTTACTCTTCTTCGGTTTACCCCAAATAGTGCAGTCGCTGGTATAGTTTAGACCGGTTTACCGTGTTATTGGCTATAAATTCTACGTCCGACAGTACAAGGTCCCATTGTTGAGATTTATTTTCCTCAGTCAAATTTGCAATTATAGGAATTACTGTCCGGATATCGCTCGGCCTGTCTGTTGCTTTGTGGTGAATAAGCCGCAGTGCTGACGTGTTGAATGTTTAACTTATCCAAAAATGCTCCGAATTCTTTCGACCTTAAACTACCTCTTCGATAGGTTACAATTCTTTGGGGTACACTTAACTGATTAAAGTAATTTTTCAATTTAGTAATTACTTCGCGTGAATTAGTAGTTTTCGTTGGAACAATTCTCATAAATTTCGAAAATCCGTCGACTACCATCAAAATGTATTTGTTATGAAGTTTAGATTCGGAAAACGGACCAAGATGATCCACATGGATTGTATGGAAAGGTTCGTCATGTTTTTCGTATAAATTTATTAAACCTTCCTTTTTACCATGTTTTAGTTTGTATAGCAAGCAACTGAGGCATGACTTGATTAATTCGTTGCTCTTCTCGATTGATTTGAAAAATAATATGAACGTTTTATAAGTTCACACTAATTATTTCACTAATTATCACGAATTATTTCGTTTTCGAGTTTTTCGGGAATATAAAATAATAATTTCACATTGTTAGATTTCCGATCCACCAGAGCCATTGAGAGCGAAATGTGTTACATCACCATTCTTTCTGATCAACTCTTCACGTAACTTCTTGATGGTTTAATCGTTTGCTTGATGCATTGCTGCGATAGACAACATTTGCTTAAAAGAAGGGAACAGTCGTTGCGATAGAGAACATTCGCTTAAAACCAGAATGGTTGTTGTACGACTTAACGCATCGACGTGGCGCATTTGACTGTTCGAACGATGCACTATTTCATATTCGTAGTTTTCGAGAAAAATAGCCCAACGCATTGTTCGTGAGTTCGTATTTCTTTTTCCAAGCGTTATTTTAACTGAGTCGCAATCAGTAACGATTTTAAATTTAATGCCGTGTATATATATGTGGTTGCGTTTTATAGCGTAAATTATTGCGCGGGTTTCAAGCTCAAATGAGTGATACCTCGTTTCAACATCACTTGTTCTTTTACTAAAATATGATATTGTTGTAAAATATGATAAAATATGATATTGTTAGATGTAACATTTGATTGTCTGATTGCGTCTGTAATAAAAAAGCGCCAAATCCTAGCTGACTCACATCAGTGTGTAACTCCGTATAGGAATTCGAATTATAAATACCAAGAGTAGGCCCGTTAATCAATTTCTCTTTAATTTCTTCAAATGCTTTGAATTCGGGGATATCGATTTTATAGTCTGTATCCTTTCTTACAAGATCGGTTAAAGGCTTTGCTATCGTTGAGAAGTTTGGAACAAATCGTCTGAAAAAGCTAGCAAGGCCAATAAAACGTCATAATATTCCTAGGTATTGGATAGTTGGATATTGCGGTTATGTGTCGTTTGCTAGGGCGTATTTCATTATATGAAATGTCATATCCTAGATATTCGACGTTATTTTTCAAAAATTTACATTTTGAAGGTTGTATTTCTGAACAGTTCACGTATATTAAATATGTTATTAAGTACTTCAAAGTCTTTTAACGTCACTGGTAGCTATGAGTATATCATCAATGTATACTATAACTTCCCCACTCATTATCGAATATCGGAATATCGTAGTAACAAATCTTTAAAACACCGAAAGTACGTTACACAACCCGAATAGTGTTTTAAGATGCACAAATTGTCCATCAGGTGTAATAAAAGACGTATATTTAATTGAATTTGAATTCACGTCAATATATATTTCCCTTGCAATTTGTCGATACAGTCGTCTATAAGTGGTAGAGGAAATCTATCTCTGATAGTAATTTTATTTATCGGTCTATCATCAACGCATAATCGTGGTGATCCATTTTTCTTACTGACCAAAATCATCCGAGAGGCGTAGTCACTGTTACTTAGTCGTAGTATTTTGCGTTGTAATAGACCGTCCACTATCTTATTGACCATCTCTCGATCACACACGGAAAGTCTTTGTGGTGTCATGTAGATAGGCTTATCTGACATCAAAGTTATTGTCATTTCGTGTTTCACGTTTGGTACACTGTTTATGGGTCGTTTAGAGAATTCGTTCATTAGATCGTAAAATTTGTTCGAAATTTGTTCAATTTCGAAATCTTTCCCAATATTATTAAGGGTAAGACCTATATCGTATTGTCTTCCTTTTGACTCGGTTTCATAATCGATGCTTAATATTTCGTTAAATAATAAAATCATACCTGATTCCTTCGCTTCGTTGGAAGGTTCGATTACAATTTCATTCCCGAATGCACTCGTCTCGATTTTAATCTGTACAGATGGATCACGCATAAATGTTCTGCCAATAATGCAATCAAAATTCATCGTGTCGTCGGTTACCACTTAAACTGAAATACTAAACAAATTACTATTAATTTTAATTTTACATGTTAATTGGAGAGTTATGCCTGTATACTGAATTCCTGTATACTTCTCGAGCTTTACGTTCGCAGGGACGTGTTTTGAAACCATTATATTTACCGGGCTACCCGTGTCAATTATTGCTGTTAAATTTTTATTGATTGATGATGCGACCCACATCTCAATAGTAATCTTGAATTCGTTTGTCTGACGAATTAACATGACATTTTCGGGAGTACTGGAATTGCAAGTCACTGGAGCTCCTTTTCAATGTACCTTGTTGCATGTTTTGCATCGTTCTCGTCTCGCTGGTAGTGGACTGCTGAAAAATGCCCTTTCGCCATACAGTTGTAGCACGTTGATGATAGTTTGTTGGGTTGAGCGTTAAAGTTTCGGTTTATATTTGTATTATTATTGGGTTGATCGTTCACATTTCGGTAATTTGAAATTTTATTCAAGTGATTACTTCCTTGTACACTTGGTCGTGTCCGTCTTACCTCATGACCTATAGTAGTTGGATTCGACGTTATGACGCTGCTTGGTCGTAAATTTGTATATGCGTTTCCCATTGGTCTTGTGCTGGAATACCACACTATTTTCGACCGAGCTTTTCCAACGTTGGAATGGCGTCCGATCGTAGCGACACGGAACACTGGTGATCATTTATGCCGTGTATTATATATCGAATCATTGCTGCGTCACTTACTTTGGCATGATTTCCAATGCTAATCATTTCGTAATAATATGATAATATATTTTGATTCCGAAGTCGGGTATTATTCTTAGACGTTCATGTACTTCGACTTCGGTGATTATCGATTTGAAATCATTTAGAAAATATTGTGAAAATCTTCAAGGCTCCGTATTTTTACCCTCATCGCCTAGTACCACATGTTTGCGGCTCCCTGTAGTTTATTTGAAATTGTTAACAGCAACGTGCTTTCATGAATTTCATAAATTTCACATAATTGTAAATTTTCGATAAATTGTTCAGCCGTAATTGATGTTGGATCTCCTGGATCGAATGCTGGTAGTGGCTTGATAACATCCTTTATCGAGTGACGTTGCGTTACATCGAGTGACGTTGCGTAATTCTTCGCTGACGATGGTGGTATTTCGAGGCTATGTGTACGCTCTGTGGAAATTCGATGATATTGATACGGTTGCAGTGAAACGGTTGGGTGAATTTGCCCTTGGAATTGTTGTGGAGGTTGTACATATGCGATTTGCGGAAATGATTGTTGATTCGGTTTAATGGAGTTTTGTTCCATATTCCCTGGAATATTGGATTGCTGCGGATTGTACTAATTCGCCGCCGTATATGTGTTTGGTGTTGTTGGTGGTTGAGTAGTTACATCATCCTCCTCGCTGCATTCGTCAACCGTTACTCGTGATAATTCGTTTTGTGCCTTTTGTAGCGGTTTTGCACGAGTTGCCTTTTTGCCGCTCGTTTCCAGACCGATGTCTCTTAAATTTTGTCTGAGTTGGTTTGCGCTCATGTTGTTTATATAAATCCCTTTTTTTTAGGTTAGGTTTTTTTAACACTATTTCAATTTTCGGTAATCATTAATAACTGATCCCACTTCTAAATTTGTAGTATTCGTCTTCACGTTTCTTTTAAAAAAAAGTTAATGAAACACGTTCTTATTTTTATTTCGTTTTGTACTTTATTATTTATCTTTTTTAACATATACGTCTTGTTACGTTCATCGCTAATTTCGCACTGAACAAATTCACTTTTATTTCATCGACTATCGAAGCGACATCTCTTTTCTTTCATTTATACTAATTAACGTTCATTACTACAGTAACTATCTAGAATTGCGTTTCGTTGTTTGACTAATTTTTTCCATTTTAAGTTTTCCGATATGGATTGGTTTTAAAGGTAAATAACCAAGTTTATGTTGTACTAAGAACCTATCTAGTTTTTCGGTATCTATGTCGAAAGACCCGTAACCTCTAGATACGTATATAAAGTTAGCCCATGATTTCATCCCAGAAAAATGCAATAGTAACACTAATGATATCGCGATAGTATATAATTTAAGTGTCAGCCCGGGATTTTACTATCATCCCAAGATTTTGTATCAAAATAATAATATACATATATAATACCAAGATAGTAAATATTTTAACTTTCACGACAGTTTTTTATTATCATCCCAGAAAATAATTTGTTCAAGAATATCGTCGATAAATATAAGAAAAACCCTTATGAAATTTAATAATGGAATCCGATACAAACCAAAAAATATTAATAATAATTAATAAATGATAATAATTACACAGTAAACAGATATTTGAATTTCGAAGGGATCTCATTCGAAATTCGTCTGGGCCGTGATTATAAAGTGTCATCTCAGAGGGTTGATAAATTATGTTACGAATCCATTAGAGAATAAATATGTTAAAAATTAGGAAAATCCTACCGTTGCGTCATAGGTAGATTCGTAAAAATATCAGCCATACTTTTAACATACGGAAGGACCCACATTTGAAAATTTGTGTGGGTAGGCGATTATAAAGTCATGTATATATATATATATATATATATATATATATATATATATATATAAATATATATATATATATATATATATATATATATATATATATATATATATATATATAAATAAATATATATATATACATTTGTATATATATATATATATATATATATATATATATATATATTTATATTTATATATATATATATATATATATATATATGTATATATATATATATATATATATATATATATATATATATATATATATATATAGATATAGATATAGATATAGATATATATATATATATAGTTATAATTGGGTTTTCGGTTGTGACACGGAGGGTTAAGATTTTATTGAAATATAACAATATTTATTTATGTAGGTTACAGTGATAATATTTTATTTCAAACTTGATATTAAATTTACAAAATAGATTTAAGGTGCGCGAACGCGGTTTAAGTCAAAAGAATAAGTTATTTAGTAAAATAATAGTATTTAAACTAGTTCGAATTACAAATAACGTTTTCTGTTTGGCTAATTATTTAATTTGTTAATTATGCATTTTATTTTCAATTTGTAATTGGAATCGTTTCAACATTTGTAATTAGGGTCGTTGGAACGTTTCCGTCGATGCACTTCTTTGTTCTTGTTTTAGTAGAATTCGTCATTGTTGATTGAAACTGGTTCTCTAGTTATTACCTTTTCCAGTGGGTTTAAGTCTTAAATATTTTGTCATATAAATATTTAGTATTTTGTCATATAATGTTAATGAGAAATTTGTGCTTTTTAATAGTTTAGATTCTAATAGAACGTTAGCTTTAAGTTTCGTTAAACTTTCATATCCAATTAGACCATCATAGAATTTATAGAAATTTAGTAAAAATAATTCTATAGGTTGGTTGAACTCGTTAAATTGTTATACTGTTTTTTCATTAATGGATGTGGAGATGAACAAACTGGTTATATTTAAAGTAGTTGCTGTTCGACAATTTTGGTTTACGAGGTCAGGGTTAATATAGGATTTATCAGCTCCTGTATCGATTAGGAACTTAAGAATTTTTTTCCGATTGACAATGTTATAAAGGGTAATTTAGATATGTTTTCTATATCAATATAGTTGATTGGTTTCCAAGGCTATTAATTAAAAATTTCATCATTGATTTCTGTTTCAATGTATTGTTCGGTTTTAATTTCTCTTTTGGTTTGGGTGTTAGAATTATATTCTTCCTTAGTTTGTGGTGATTTATTGTTCGTGTAATTATTTTGAAATTTTTTATTATTAGGAGTGTAATGTGGTTTATAGTTAGAGCTGTAATATTTACTGTTAGTTGATGTATGGTTGTTAGTATAATTATCCGTTGTTTTATTTGGTTCTTGCTTGATTTTATTTTTGTTTTTATATTTGTAGTTACTTATTGGTTGATTATTATATTTTAATTTGTTAATATTTTGTTCCTTGGTAATGAAGTCATATGCTTCAATAAAATTTTTAGGTTGCATTGATCTAATTCTCCCACCTAGAGGTTCTCTTAGACCCGCAGTCAGAATTGTTAATCCAACTTGGTTATATTGATTTATTTGATGTGTCATAATTTCTGAGTTATCGTTATGAAGTTTGACTTGGTTAATTAACAAGGTTAACAAATTTTGTATTTGATCGAACAAATTTTGAGGAGATAAATTATTTCTGACCAGACTATAGAGTTCAAACTGTAAGTAAGACTCATCTCTGGTGTCAGCATATTTATTAACCAGATGTTCTTTAATTTTTTTCCAATCTTTAGTATCTACATTATGCGTTATTAGAGAGTTACTAGCTATGCCTATAATTTTGCTTCTAATATTTGATATTATGATTTTGTAGTGTTCCGATTGTTTGTCTAAATTTCTACGAATTTGAATCGTACTATCTACAGAATCTTTGAACCGTACAAAGTCTGTTTTACTACCATCGTAAGGCAGAATATTCTTTGTGATTTTATCTACTTCGAAAATTTCAAGAATTTCTTTGATATTTGTCATTTTTATTTTTCCTAAATTTTGGAATTGGTTTACGATTTTATATATTTCGTTATCGATTAAACCTATTTTATCTTGACTCAATTCTAATACTAACTCTGTTTTAGTTTTTTTTTTGTTTTTGCTCTAAATTAATTTTTCCTATAACTCCTGATAGTTTATTTGAATCATTTTCAAATTCTAACTTAAGTTTTGTTAGTTCGTATTGTTTTGAATTTTCTCCCATAAGGATTATTTTACAGTGATAATCCGATCACTTATATAGGAATCACGTTGTCACAGAAATTGATATGACTTAGCGATATGCGATCTATATTTTCATATGGTCGTTGGCACTTTATTCTTTACAAATAGTTTTATACAAATAAATTGCTATTTTCGAATTAGTAAATTTTGATACATTTACGAAAAATAAAAGTTTGTTTTTACAAGTTCACTTTCTTGGTTTCGAATGACTTTATTACCACAGTTGTTAGTAAGGATGGGATGTGAAAAAGGATTAATTATATGAATTAAATTTTTTTACCTTATTGCCAGAAAATATGTTGTGTAAATGTTCATTTTGAAAAATGTTTATTTTTTCCACTATTCACTTTAATCACACAGCTTATTTTTTTTTTAATAAATTTTTTTTGTTGTTTCAATAAGTTTGAATTTAGAATTATTTATTTTACTACACCGAATTTTTTTTTTATTACTTATTAATGTTCCTTTTATAACACCAAAAATTTGATTTTTTTTGTATTACATTTATTTTTAATAAGTTTTAATATTTTCACTTTCACTTTTAACTGCGCCAGTTTTCGGTTATTTAGTAAAAGAACAAGTTATTTAGTAATAGTATTTAAACTAGTTCGAATTACAAATAACGTTTTCTGTTTAGCTAATTATTTAATTTGTTAATTGTGCATTTTATTTTCAATTTGTAATTGGAATCGTTTCAACGTTTCCTAATTTTAAATATTTTATTATAATTTTTTATTTGCTAATTATGCATTTTATTTTGAATTTTTAATTGGGGTCGTTGGAACGTTTCCCGTCGATGCACTTCTTTGTAGTTGTTGCTTGTGTGTGGTGTAATGACACATTATATATATATATATATATATATATATATATATATATATATATATATATATATATATATATATATATATATATATATATATATATATATATATATATATAAAAAATTGATCGCATTTGAGAACGTTAATTTGCGTATGTGGAAGATTTCGTTAAATTCAGCACATAGTTCTAATATTTCCGTTTTTTCTCTATATTTAGCTTTTCTAGAAGCTAAGATTCAAATCTTGTAGTTTTGTGATTTTCACACTGGCAGTTGATAAAATTTATCTCATTATATTTTGGATGTCAATTCTTCGACCGGTATTGGCTTTATCCAAAAAATTGTTTTATACAAGACGTTACTTTATCGAGTAGTTTGATAGAAAACGATTTACCTTGTAATATCTCTTCGTTAAATATGATGTCGGCTTCTAAATTCGTTAAGGTTTCATAGCCTATTAGTCCATCAAATAGGTGGTGAAATTTTAATAAATGTAATTCTAATGGTTTTAGCATTTCATTAAATTTAATTTTGTTTTATTTGAGATTTTAATTGAATTATTTAAGCTTGTTACTGTTAAGTTGGTTTGGAAAATTTCTGAATCTTCGATGCATTCGGGATTTATGTATGATAAGTTTGCAGTTAAAAATGTTTATTTTTTCCACTATTCACTTTAATCACACAGCTTATTTTTTTTTTAATAAATTTTTTTTGTTGTTTCAATAAGTTTGAATTTAGAATTATTTATTTTACTACACCGAATTTTTTTTTTATTACTTATTAATGTTCCTTTTATAACACCAAAAATTTGATTTTTTTTGTATTACATTTATTTTTAATAAGTTTTAATATTTTCACTTTCACTTTTAACTGCGCCAGTTTTCGGTTATTTAGTAAAAGAACAAGTTATTTAGTAATAGTATTTAAACTAGTTCGAATTACAAATAACGTTTTCTGTTTAGCTAATTATTTAATTTGTTAATTGTGCATTTTATTTTCAATTTGTAATTGGAATCGTTTCAACGTTTCCTAATTTTAAATATTTTATTATAATTTTTGATTTGCTAATTATGCATTTTATTTTGAATTTTTAATTGGGGTCGTTGGAACGTTTCCCGTCGATGCACTTCTTTGTAGTTGTTGCTTGTGTGTGGTGTAATGACACATTATATATATATATATATATATATATATATATATATATATATATATATATATATATATATATATATATATAAAAAATTGATCGCATTTGAGAACGTTAATTTGCGTATGTGGAAGATTTCGTTAAATTCAGCACATAGTTCTAATATTTCCGTTTTTTCTCTATATTTAGATTTTCTAGAAGCTAAGATTCAAATCTTGTAGTTTTGTGATTTTCACACTGGCAGTTGATAAAATTTATCTCATTATATTTTGGATGTCAATTCTTCGACCGGTATTGGCTTTATCCAAAAAATTGTTTTATACAAGACGTTACTTTATCGAGTAGTTTGATAGAAAACGATTTACCTTGTAATATCTCTTCGTTAAATATGATGTCGGCTTCTAAATTCGTTAAGATTTCATAGCCTATTAGTCCATCAAATAGGTGGTGAAATTTTAATAAATGTAATTCTAATGGTTTTAGCATTTCATTAAATTTAATTTTGTTTTATTTGAGATTTTAATTGAATTATTTAAGCTTGTTACTGTTAAGTTGGTTTGGAAAATTTCTGAATCTTCGATGCATTCGGGATTTATGTATGATAAGTTTGCACCTGTGTCGATTAAAAGTTTTAAAATTTGATTTTACTGTGTTAAAATCACAAATGATAATTTTGAAATATGTGAAATATTAAAAATATTAAAAAAAAAGATTTAATTTCCGAGGCTTGGAACTGAACATTTTCATCATTGATTGAAGTTTCAATATTATAGCAAAGAATATTGAATACTCAGAAGGGAAAACGTGAACAAAATGGTACTAATATGAATATTTTATTTGGTACATCCACTTTGTCTAAACAAAGCATCCTAAATAATACAAGCCAAACACAAAGACCCTTTAAATTTATAGAGCTTTTTTAAGGGGTATAGATTTTGATACTTTCCATAAGAGCTAATGTTAAATTGAAGTTTGTTGAATCAAATTTAATGAATGAAAAATACTGAAAACGAAAATTATTTTTATATCAATATTTAAATCAAACATTTTCATATAACATATATGGAAACCAAATGAAAATACGAATTATTTTAATAGTTATGATAAAAATAAAAACGGTTTGATTTATTCAATTTTTATGCATGTATATGTTATAATTGGTTCTAAACGCCGTATAAAAATATATAAAACGAGATCAATGACGTATGAACTACGAAAAAAACACACTTACTTCAAGTATTGGATAAAAGATGGCACTTTATAACTTTAAAAATATAATCGTATTTATTGATATTTTAAAGCATATTATTAATATTAATGCTATAATACAAAGTGCACAGTAAAAATATCCAATTATGTAAATGAAAGTAAATACTTGAACAATAAATTGTTTTTTTTATGCCCATACAATTCTTGTACTTGATACAAGATGGCACTAAAAAAATCGTTACTGTTTTTAACAGTGTGAATTTTTAAAATAATTATAAGTATTTGTATTATTTTTTATTATTAAAATACATTTATTTAGATACAACTTGCATTTAACAATAAAACGGTACCAATAGCATCGTCCACAAAGATTTATATTCAGCGGTTTTGTTTTTGTTTTGTTGTATTACCGAAAAAGTTCGTTAAATTTAAAATTATCATCATTACTATGAAGACGTTTCACTTCAGATGAATATGAAGCATTCATGTATGGTTTTGTTAACCAACTTAATTTATTATGTTGTTAAACTTCTGCAACATTTGCAAATTTAAATATATAACCGATTTTTTGGCTACAAAATAATTATTTGTGACAGTGGTTAACAAAAATAATCAATCAGATCAAGGAAATCATCAATGTTTTAGTATTAGATTGATTTTTGACTATTGGAATCCGACGACGAGGTAGTGGAAAAGCGATGTGAGTAGCCCGCGTAATAGTCTGGATGTGTTATGTTAGGTGCCAACTACTATTACGTTATGATTCTGAAAGCTTTGTAATATTAAGAAAATTTAACACAACTAATTTTTAACCAAAAAAAAACTTGCTCGATGTCGATGTGAATACTATCTCAAAAATTTAGATTACTTACATTTCACGATCAAACAGCATGTTATTTAAAATATTAAAGTTGATGAAAATTAATTTATGTTTCGCCATGGAACTCAATTCTATGATTGAAAATGAAATTAAAATAAATTTGTTTCAATATTATTTATTATTTATTAAATAAAATAATTAAATTTTTTTTTAAACATTTATAACAATATTTTTTACATCGAATTTTAACGTATAAATTTAAAATTAGTATATTTTTATTGGAAAGCCAACTATGGCTTGACATTCTTATACAACTGTATTTGATATATTAAATTAAAAGTGTGTGGATTGAAATTATAAATTTTTGATTATACATTATGTAACAAAGTTCACACATTATTAATATTTATTTCAAATTTGATTTAAAATTACAATAAATAATGCCAGTTTTCTTATAATATATTTTTCGGAACAAATAAATGAATATATATATATATATATATATATATATATATATATATATATATATGTGTATATATAAATATATATATATACATATATATGTATATATATATATATATATATATATATAGATATATGTATATAAATATATATATATATATATATATATATATATATATATATATATATATATATATATATATATATATATATATATATATATATATATATATATATATATATATATATACATATATACATACATACATATATATATACATAAACATATACATATACACATACATATACATATACATATACATATTCATATACATATACATATACATTTACATATACATATACATATACATATACATATACATATACATATACATATACATATACATATACATATACATATACATATACATATACATATACATATTCATATACCTATACATAATACATATGCATATTTTAATCTACTCTATGGTTTAGAGGCCGTAAACGGCCCGTACCGCGTCTCAACTGAGACCTTATGAACCAATTTAACGATTGGTGGACATTGTAGGTGGTCAGCCCAACGAATGTTTTTACACACAATCGTGTTTTTATGTCATCCGGTTGCATGTTAATTTTTGGTCAACTGTGGGAATCGAACTCGAGAACGCGGCGTGATGAGAAACTCTCTTAACTATTAAGCTATATCCGGCGACATATGCATATACACATACATAATATGTTTGTTTTGTTTTACGTATACCAAAAAATTTCAAATTAAGTTTGGATCGGGGATGGATTTACTCTTTAAATAGTTGAGCTAAAATAGACAAAAACAATTAATTAGTCAAAACAATTGCAGCACACAGCCCTAAAAACATACCTGATTGGCTACTTGCCATTCCACATCACCAAATGGAGATAAATCGGATGAACCGTGTAAATCTTTAGGTACCGCACTATCCAAATTTATTGTTAATTCGTCGACCGTTTTACTGCTGTATAGTTTGTCACAAACTTCCTGTGGTTGATCCAACCACATTGAAAATAAAATTTTGGTTTTAACTTGGCATACATACTTGGTAGTTGTGAAAACCCATGATAACATATGATACGAAATAATGAGTCCAGCACAAATACCGTCGAACAGTGAATCAGTTAATTCCGAATGATACCCATAACTCCAACAACTGTTATTGTTTAACGGTGTGGTTAATGGACTCACTAGGCATTGAAAATCATCACAGCCATGTGAAAAATGCACTTGTATAATCCAGCTGAAAGATTAAAGAAAAAATAATTGAACATGTATGTTTAATTTTGCAACCATCGAACCTACCTATATTTCATATTCGATCTTGACTCGATCCGTTTGATTTTACCCTTACAGAAAGGTTTTCATCATTTTGAACCCATTGACCTAGATTATCAAATAGTTGACCCAATTGATTCAGTATATATTATATATACTTTCGTTCAAATTCTGTTGTTTATCCGAAAACATTTAAAATAGTCATTATGTCAATCGATTTTGAATCGTAATGGAATGTAAACATTCTTACTGGAATGTAACATAACCAAATACTTTACGATTTTGCTTTTTTTTGTTACACAAATTAACTGTCACAATTAATTATTATTATATTATATTAATTATTATATTAATATATTTTTAGGTGGAATAAATTATTATTCATCTCACATACACGAATAATTTCATCCTTTGCAATTTTGAATAGTACTGGAATGTAAACATTCATACTGGAATGTAACATAACCAAATACTTTTAGATTTTGTTTTTTTTTGTGTTGCACAGAATATTATCACAATTAAGTTTATATTTATATCACATAAGGGGTTCATTATTTATTTATATCAAAATTGTTATTGACCTCACATAAATTAATTTAAATATAATGTTTTATTTATTTATTTACACTCACAATTGTAACAACAAAAACAAACAAAACAAAATTGACATTCGAAATAAAAACAAATTTATTTTCTGGACACTGTTAAATTTTTAGTAATAGTAATGAAATGTAGGCGGATCATGTTCGTTTTTCATGACGTCACCAATTATGAATGTGTTGGTAAATAAAGGGTATAAACTTTTTAAGCTCAATTTTGATGTGTGCGGCTTGTATATCTAGGAGCTTTGGTCTAAATCAATCTATTGTATAACTTTGAACTAATATAAATAAACTTAAAACAAAGCTCTCCTGTGCTCATTGGTTTTATGGAATTATATTTTAGTTTTATGCACATTTGCTCACACTCCCATACAAAAAACATATTTTTACTTATATTTTTATATACTGAATACACAAACTCATTTGATTCTCGGTTGGTTTTCGTTAATTTTTGTGTGATCGACTGATCGCCGATTGCGTGTTTGTTCTGTTCATCTGATACATACAAATACAATGCGCATAATAAAAAAAACAACAGCAATATTTATTTGTATATGCGATGAAGGACGACTTAAAATGGTTTTCCATTCTATGGAAATTCATACCAGGAAAATCTATTTTCAATTGTTTTTGACGAAATTTAATAAATACAGAAAATTTTGGTTTTTCATAAACTAATTCTAAAATATTTTTCAACTCTTGGTATTAACGCGTGAATATTCCCGTTCACACATTAGTTTTATTATTTTAACGTACAACCGTAGAGTTTGATACTGTTTACGTTATCGAAATTTTAAATAAATTTTGTTAATAAATTTCGGTTAGTAAATTTATTTGTAGAGTTTGATACGTCTAGAATAAACTTAATTGTTAGTACACAATGTTAGGAAAATATATGAAAATTTTCTGTTAGCTTAATGCCAATAATATAGTTGCTAGTGATATTCTCATGTTGATCAGGCACGATAATACATTTTAATTATTTAATGAATTTTTTGAAATATCAATAATGTGTTTACTAGATATTTTTGCACTTAAAGTCACGAATTATAGTTTTATTTTCTGTGTTTCACTAATTTTTCTTTATTTAAATTGTCCTTGTTGTATATTTTACTAGAACAATTTTACAATTGTTAAGTACACTTTTCTAACACGGAAAAAATAAATCTTCGAAATAAAAATTTTTATGTACACGGCACCAAAAAAATTTTTTTTTTAACACAAGTAAACTTTTAAATGTCCGAATGATTTACTTTATTAGAAAGTAATTTGAACAGTTTTAAACTTGGAAAGTACACTTTAGTTAAAAAGAATGTTTGAAATAAAATTGATTAAGTACACGGTACGAAAATATTTTTATTTTAAAAGCAAATTTTTTGATTGTTCGGATTGTAAAATTTTTTCCAAAACTGCGCCCAGTTATATCTTTTGTGGCGAGCGTTTAAGAGATATAACTTATTTATTTTTCTAGGTTCAAATTTTAAAATACGAACTTTCACTTTTAATTTCCAACACAATGTGTACAGTTTAAAATGTTGATTTTTATTATTGATTAAATTTGTGTTACATTTCTATTTATTCATTAATTTGTGTTACATTTCTATTTATTTGTGTTTATAGTTTGCTTTATATTTTGAAATTTAAATAAATATTTTCAACACGAAGTATCTTTAAGTATATGGTATTATATCTTATCACTAGATGCGGTTCACGATCACGGACAAAGTTTTTTAATTTTAATTTAAGATTTTATATCACCATTTTTTTGTACATTTTGTTTTGACTTTTAATTTATAGAAAAATTGACTAATTCACATCTTCTTCGTTTTTTTTCTCGCCTCATCACCCAAAAAGACCCGCTTAAATACCCGTTTTTTAACAATAGCAGAAAATATAACAATATAATATTTTTTTATTGCCAAATGTAATCTCGTTTAGTCTCGAGAATAAATTGCCCATTCAAGACGTGTACTAAAACATTTAAAATTTAAATAACAAATTTATGGACAGGAAATCGCAGAGAGGCCTAACAAACTACTGTAACTGTTCGTTTTGGATTACTACTTGTGTTAATCTGTTCTGCTGATGTTTGCATTGCGATTGTGGGACTGACTGGCTGGTTTGTGGTATGTGCAGACATAACTCCTCCGGGGAGTAAAGGAAGGGCGTCCACGTCCTTCGTTGAATTTCTTACTTTTTCCAGTAACTCATATGATATCACAACCACTTTGGATGCTAGTTTTTGGTCGGTTGTTATTTTTATGTTTGTTCCATATTTGTGGCAGCAAATGTAAAGAATAAGACTTATTATACAGATTGATGACAATGACACTCCACCTCATAGAGTCCATATCCACGTGCGATGTTCTATTTGTTTAAGGTAGATGTTGCCCAGTTATTTTCTGTTTTTGATTGATTCTTGGTTAATCAGTGCTATATCTCTGGATTCGTCTAATCTTCGTGTAATTTGGAGATTGTGCAGGGCTCCTTGGATTACGTTATCTTCGCTTGTTTAGTGGGTCCATGTTAATGATGGTTGTTACAATATCCAATTCTGTCATAAGTACTCTATTAACCATGTTGGATTGCGTTACCATCTTGTTTACCGTATTTGTAATTGACTGTATACGTCCATTGATCTGCTCGTTTATCTGAAACTACACGTTGGTCTCTTTTATCAGTGAGTTCATTGTTGTATTAATAATTTGTAGGTCTTGGGCATCTGTATTGCCTGCTACCCACTTCCAAGCTGACCCGAGTGCATCCCAGTATTTATGTCTTGTAGGTTTTGGAGATCTAATTTGCTGGAGGTTGCTTATTAATTTTTTATATTTTTGATCTATGATGTTATACAACTCTAAATTATTATTTACTTTACTGTTTACAAATTTGTTTATTGATTCTAGCGTGTTTTCTAAATTTGTTAGATTTATTGGGTGAATAATTTTTATGTTGCCTATTTGCAATTTACAATTATTTAATTTTACCAACAATATCGGATCTTTATGCAAGTTCTTAAATTCTAATTTATTTGCGTTACAATAAAATTTACTTAATATAATTACTATGATTGCTGGTTTTAATATTGAAATCATTTTCTGTAATATAGTGAGAAGAGAAAAGATTATTTATTGAGTTTTAATTCTTTTAATTTTCTTTTTATTTCTTTTAATTTTTCTATTGGTTTTAAATGTGTTAATTGTCTTCAGTTTGAGTTTCTACCCCCCTTGGAGATAATACTGTTAGGGATTCCGAATAGGGTGAAATATTTTGTCACGGCTTTTGTCGTATCCGTTAGGTTTTTTGAATCGATCGATACCATCTGAAGATGTTTTGAAAAGGCATATATTATCGTCAGGAAGTTAGTTTTATTGATAGAGAGATTTTAATATTATACAGTCTTGGAGAGATTTTAATATTATACGGCTTTCGATCATATTATTTATGTATATTGCAGAATTTGCTTGCATTAGTGAAAGTTTAGATTTTCTTGATCATATTTAGGAAGAAGTAGGACCGTCTGATTTGGCTTTCTTCTTCTTTTATGCCTCTATGGGCCCTTTTGTGTTCTTTATTCACGATGCTGTTTCGCCTATCTTTCTCGTTATATCTTCAACTATTTTGGTAGTGAAGGCGAAATTTCTTTTCTGTGAGAAATTTTCTTTGAATCTTAAATTTTCTGGTATAGCGTTTCTAATGCCAAAATTGCTGTTGGTTTGCCATTATGATATTTTGAGATGATTTCGGTAATCTCGTTCTTCTCGAATGATGGTTTTGAAAATATTACTCTAGTAAATTTAGGAAATATTTCTTCTGATATGACTGTGTCGATTTTGGATATTTTGAAAATGATTTGACTCCTATAATAATTTTTAGGTCGGTCTGAAATATGTATGAAATAGTCATCCGACGTATAGGTTGAATGAGACAGTTCTATGTCGCAGATATTTCCAGAAGTATATTTTGTGATTTCTCTCGATTTACGTGAAGTGTTATCTATATTTTCTCTGACGTAAATTTCTTTGTCGTTGGCTGCTACTTTTGGGAATCTACTGAGGGCGTCTACTACCACGTTAGTTTTTCCCTCCTTATAAATTATATAATAGTCATAAATTTCGAGTTCTAGTCTCCATCTGAGAATTTTAGAATTTTTTTCTGATGATTTAATGAACGCTAAAGGTTTGTGTATTGTGACCAATGTAAATTTGTACCGCACATATAATGGCCAAGGCTTCCTTTACGGTTCAGTGTTCTAGAACCGAAAGCGATTGGTCTCCCGACACCACGGTGTATTTGTGACAGGACTGCTTCTAGCGCGGAATCTGAAGCGCCTGTTGTCAGGATAAATGGTTTCGTGAAATCCGGATAGGCTAGGATTTAGTCTGTGGGTAGGATTTGTTTTAGGGTCTCGAAGGCTTTTACATAGTCTGGATTATTGATATAGATGATCTCGTCTTTTTTTAAATATTTTGTCATCGGTTTAGTGATTTTTGAATAATCTCTGATGAACCGACGGTAATAACCCCACAATACAAGAAATTGTTTAATTTGTTTAGCAGTCTTGGTAGTGGCCATTCAATTATTTTTTGGATTTTATCTGTGTTGGATCTTACTCCTTTTGTATTCACGAGTCCTAGAAATTCGGTTTCTCGCTTTAGAAACTCACATTTGTCTAATTGGATCTTCAAGTTAAACTGTGATAGTGTCTTGAGTACCTACTGTCTCTAGATTATTTAAATGATTTTCCAAATTTTGCATTTTTAATGATGATATCGTCTAGGTAAACATGACAAATATAACCTATTAACCCTAGCGGATAATACACTATTCATTACCCGTTGGAACGTGACAGGAAGGTTTTTTAGCTCGAAAGGCATTCGAGAAAATTCAAAGTGCCTCTTGTCTGTTGAGAACGCAGTTTTCTCTTGTGATTTTGTGTCCATAGGTATTTGGTGGAATCCTGACTTAAAGTACAGTGTAGTAAAGTACTTAGATTTACCAAAGTTATCTAGCATTTCTTCGATCTGGGGTATCGGGAATTTGTCATCAACCGTTTTTTCATTCAGTTTTCGGTAGTCTATGAAGACCCTTACTTTCTTTGTTCCCGAGTCGTCGGTTTTTTTTGGGATTACCCAGACTAGATGAGTAAGGGCTACTCGAATTTTGGATGATACCACTACTCAGCATTTCTTGTAATTGGTGTTCCACATCGTTGAAGCTGTGTGTTTATCTGTATATGTTTTATTGTATACTGGGTTTTCATCTTTTATTATTATTTTGAGTGTTATCATTATAGTTGCCGATAGCTTTTCATTCTGGTTTAATAAGGCATTTTGAATTCTATGGATTCTATGGATTTGTTCATATTAGATCTTGAATTTTTTGTTTGTCAAATAAGGTTTTGCAATAGACTGGTACGGGTTCTAATACACTACAATTAGTAACTTCAATTTTAAGTTTAGGCAATTTCGTAGGTGGGGTTGGGTTATTGGTTAGAACATTAACAACGGTTCTAAAACTATTGGCTCAATAAAGGCCAGGTTGTATTGTTACCTCATCGTTTATTTTTTTATAAGTTGATATAATTCAGTCTCCATTTTTTGAGGTCTCGAGTGTTACCGCATGATGGTAAAAATTATCTGCCGGATAATATCGGTCGAATTTAAATTTATGGGTATTCAGTGACATAGTGTTGGACTTATAGTCAATTTTCGCTTGCAATTCTGCCGTTGTTTTTGATCCAAGAATTCCATCAAAGAAATTATGGAACTCTAATTCGTGATAAATTTGCGGGAGTAATTTATTACTAATAAGGTTTAATTGGCCTTTTCTGTCTGTTTTCTGCGTACCTAAAAAATTTATAATTGACGTATTTTAAGATTCTAATAGATGTTCTGGGATTATATTAGGACTAATAAAATTTTTGTTAGCACTGGTGTCTATTAATAATTTTAAAATTAGGTACGTTAGGAAGTTTAGTCCTCCGTATCTGAATTTGGGTCTGATTGAAAATTTTCTGGATATCGGTCTTCGATGTCTTCTAAATTCTCGGAATTTAATATTTCATTTGGTGTTTTATCACTCTGGATTGTTTCGTGATTATAAATGATTCTTCGATTGAGAGTATTTCTTGACCTTGGGTTTTCTATAGTTTGACTCTTTGGCAACGTTTGGTTTCGGTGTAAACTGGTTGAATCTTTGTTGATTTGTTGCCATTTGGTTTGTTTTTGGAGCGTACTGATTAGTCATGGTACGCTTGTTTTGGTTATTTGAGATTGATTCGTTTGTGCTGAATTTGCTTAGGAATGCGTATGCTTCTTTTATTGTTTTGGGTTTCCCAAAACGGGTGTGAACCCGAAGTAGGGCTTCCTTAAGCTGGAAATTAAGGTAGCCAAAGCATCTTCTTCTATAAATATGGAAATGACTTGCCAAAATTGTTGTAAATGCTATTTTGTTAAGCGAGTGTTTTTATTTTTTGGACGATCTCCTTTGTTTTATTATGGTAGCTATGTACCGACATATTTTCAACTTGTTTGTATGCCAGTTGGGACTTGTAGTAGCTCTTATAAGCTCTTGTTTGTCGCCCAGAGCTTCAATCAAGATTTCGTTCACTTCTAAGAAAGTTTCGAGATCTGCGGCTAGACGTAATATGTCTATCGCTTTTCCGTCTACTTTGTTTTTCACCGCCTGGATGTACATTCGGTATTGTTACGCTAGGGCTAGAGGTTCGAACAATTAAAGCGTCTCCTCGGCTATTTTTAGCCAGGAATTTACTTGTCTTCGATTTCCATCGAAGGGCCGGATTGATTTTATAGGATCTGGTATCCTTAAGAGATCTTAATTTGAACGGTTTTCGTTCGGGACTATTGGTGGAGGCTGTATTTGTGCTTCCGTTTTTTGGTTTAGGTATGTCAATATCTGGTCATGCTCAGTTTGTTTTTTGTTAAGCGTGGCTAATTGGTCCGCTATTGCGTTTAGTTGAGCCATAACTTGTTTCATTTCCGTATTTTCGTCAATGGGATTTGTTTCTGTGAACTTTATACCTCTATTAGCGACAAAGTTATCACTTGGTTTTTTATTTCGGGGATTTTAAATTTGATTCTTTTTTTTTCGATTCCAATAAACAAAATTTTCACTTATTTTGCGTTTATTGCTGTCGAGAATTTTATTTTTTACAAAATAGATTATGATTCATTTGAACCAGTTATTCAGTTGATTTGTGATATTGAGACCATTTGGTTTACAAAATAAATCTGGCTGGTAGAATTCAATTGTATAACATTTCTAGGTTTTTTATTTTAATTTTTTTTTTTGCATCTACTCGTAGTGCGCAATGGACGTGTACCCAGAAATACCAAAAAAAACGTCTATCTCGTAGTAGGTATTATTTGGGTAACGCTTTCCTCTCGTCTATCTGATAGCGCGTGAGGTTTCGGCGGTTTCACGTCTATTTTGTAGTGCGTGATGTTGCTTTTTATTTTGCAGTGAATAGAGGAGATTCAATTTAAATTTAAACTTAAGTTTCTTACCTTGTTCTGCCTACTACTGCTCGTGGTTTGTAGGTTTCAGAAGTATTCAATTGTTGTGTGGGCGGCATGATCCTCAATTCCTTTGGACGGTATACACCTGCAGTCCAGAACGTTAAAAAATCTCTTGATTATGTTTTTCTCTATTGTAATTTAAGTGAGTTTTTAAAACGATTCCTAATTGAGCGAGTATATTCTAATCCATTTCGGAACGATTCTCGATTAGGCGAGTATATTCTACTTCGTTTCTTTTTTTTCACTTAATAATTACTTCAGAAATTTTGAAAAAATATGACATTGCAGCGTTTTGTTTTGATTCGATATTTATCGAACTGCTGTAGGATACACAATTGTTTTCCCATCTGGATCTTAAAGGAATAAATCAGAAGGTTTTTCGACGCATGAGCAGGCCACATACAGCTGCCCTTGTGAGAAGCATGGATTCCTATATGGATATATATATATATACATATATATATATATATATATATATATATATATATATATATATATATACATATATATATATATACATATATATATATATATATATATATATATATATATAATATATATATATATATATATATATATATATATATATATATATATATATATATATATATATATATATATATATATATATATATATATATATATTTATATCTATCTTCTAATCATCAATTTATACAGTAACAATCAAAGATTTATGACAAAGTGCAATTTATAATGATTGAAATAAAACTAATTAATAGATTTTATTTTATAATGTGGTTAAAACAAAAACTTTATTGTTTAGTTTTCTTCTTCTGTGACAACGAAATATTGTCACAAAAAAAAACTAAACAAAATAAAAAAACGTTTGTAACACAAAAATGTGTGTCTATATATTTGTAACGCGTGCTGTCAAAACCAACTGACCTAAAAAAGACTGCGTTCATACTTTGGTTAGATTACTATTCTATTATCGCCTCTTAATTTAATAAAAGTATAAAAAATACTAATTCAAATCACCATGAAATTAAACTTAATTTAAATCTTGATATATAATATAATATAAACGATGCTTAAACGGCCCTTACTGCATCTCAAATGAGACCTTACGAACCAATTTTAACGATTGGTGCTCATTGTACATAGGTGGTCAGGCCAACGAATGTTTTTACACACAAACGCGTTTTTATGTCATCCGTTTGCATGTGAAATTTTGGTCAGCGGCGAGAATCGAACTCAAGACCGCAGCGTGATGAGAAACTCTCTTAACTTCGTGTATTGAAATCGGTTCATTTCAATTGATCTTCAGTACAAATAATTTCTTTATCCATTTGCCTAACGAACAGCTTCAGATAGTGCAATGTACTCATCAGTCAACGATCTACTAACAACTGACTGTGTTTCCAAATAACCTGAATCCAGATGTGAGTTTCGAATCATTTTTGTCACCTTGGTAAAGGGTACTATCAAAAGAGCTATAACCCTCAAATCGTGAATTTATACCATGCAAGTTAAATTACTATATGATTTGTAAATCAGTTGTAAGATATAAATAAAAAACAAAATTATCACCTACCCAATCTGAATAACTGTGATCAACCAATGTCTTTGCTTCGACGTCTTACTTATAAACCATTTTCATGTCAATGGTGTCACGAATGTAACTCAAAATCCTTTTCGCGTAATTGAAATAAGTTTGGCCGAAACAATTTCGAAAACGACTGAAATATCCCGTTCATGCATACAAATATGGTCTGGTAGTCACATTTGCATAAATTAAACACCCAATCAATTCAGGAATAGAACATTTTCCATTTCGACCCACGTCAACTTCGATTAAGTGTTCGTCGACTTCATTCACCTTTTCGTGGAATTGTCTTGTCGTTGTTACCAATGCAATTTTAACTTTGGGGTTATTCAAATTGACACCGTCAAACTACGGAATGCCAACGTTACCAACACAATTCATATTTCTCGATTTTCATTGCCAATTGACTGCAGGTCATTTATCGAATCACTCGTCACTTGCATCACCAAATGAATCGTTCATTGTATCATTCATACTTCGATCACCCGAATTATCATCATTGACCGCCCTGAATTGATTATCTCAATTAATTCTTTTCGGTTTAAAATCGATGACTCGTTGAAAGTTACACTTCGGCCCACTTTTTGCTGTTATTCTATACCCCATACACGATATGTACCATATGATGAACCATAACCAAGCATAATACATTTCGATGATTTTGGCTGTAATTTTGTATTATTCGATGGAATATGGTGTAACATTCACAACCAAAAATACGCAGATGTGATTTTTGACCAAACCAAATTTCAGCCGTAGTTTTCGCGTTTCAACTATATTCGCCACCATTATCTGCTCTTAGTTTGCCACCTTTTTACCATGAAGTGACAAAAAGTTTAATATAATTTTGTGTATTGGTATTGTTCCCTTTTTACGTAAATGCAACATAATTTAATGAAATTGATTTGGATTTTTAATGAAATTGATTTGACTTGGTGTGTTGGTCATTTTTATTTATTCTCTTTTTGAGATTATTTGATATAAAATATAGTTCTCGTATCCTAATTATTTATCTGTCTCTATTTCTATCTCTATCGATATTTGGGAAGTAGTTCTCGTCATCAGTTAATCCGTATGGATTATTTAATATAGAATCGACTTGGGTTGTGTCTTCCATATTGAACAGTTCCTGACTTTGGAATCGAGAAGTTCTGTTTTGTTGGAGCGGGGATGGATTACTATATCCTAGGTTTATATTGGAAAACCGTGTTGGTTGAGTGTATTTGTTCTGATTTGAACTCGTATCCATTGCTTCTATTTTGCGATATTGTGGTTTAGGTGGTAAAATTTAAGGAAGATTATATCGATTGGGTGATGATTGTTGGAAATTATTCCGATAAAATAAATTACTATTTTGATTCGGAAAAGGTTTGTGGTTATAATATTGATTAGTTGGTTTTCCTAAGTTTTGCGGAATCTATGATGAACAATGGTTTGATTTTGTCTTGGAGGTATATGTAAAGGTTTGTAATGAATGGCCCTCGGTGGAATTGAGGTATTTCCAAAACCTGAACTTTCGTTTTTAGATAGTGCATATTTTGATCTTCCATGCAAAGAAAAAATGCATCATTTATGGATGCGGGCTGCCATGCACGTATCATAGATCCAATAGGTTCCTTTAACTCAGCTAAAATGTGGACAAACACATCTCTCTATAAAAAATTTTCTTAGCCTTTACAATAAATTTTTTATTAGTCTGACATGAGTTAATTTTGTTGACTGTATGTCGATTATTTTAGAAAAATATTTTTCTCTTGTATCATTACCATGATAGATCATGTGTTAATCCCGAATAAGACTTGTCTCATTTATTTTATCGGCGTAATGATTTATTAAGTTCTGTTTTATCGTGTCCCATGACAAAGGAGTACCGTACGTCGTTAGAATTTCGTCGGCTTCTCCGGCAAATTTGTTCCTGAGAGCCCTAATAAATGATCTAGGTATTTCTTTATCCCCTATTATGTTGTAACACCCTATTATGTTGTCAATATTATCAATGAAGTCGTATAATGTGTGACGGTTACCTTCGTTACGAGGTAGATCTTTGATAGAATCTGGTATCTTTAAACTACATATTTACTAATTCTACTTGTGTCATTGTATCACTATTTAATTTTAACAGTTCACAATAGTTCAAATAATTATCGATGACGTTTTATTTTATTTTGACTTTGTTAAAATTTTCAATTTGATTAATTTTAGAAACTGAACTATCACTTTTATTAATCAATATACTTTTCTCGTAAATCGCGAGATTATTGTGACTCATAAGACGTGAGTGCAAGGTGTAAAGTATTTAAATAGAATGGCAAAATGAACACAAATTTATCACTTAGCAGATGATTATAAGGAGAGTTTCAGCTGCATTTCGTAGGTTGTAGTAGAATTTCGCGATGCCTTCTTGATGTCAGGATTCTTTCACTATTATATTATCACTATTGTCTTTTAATAAACACGGCACTATTCACCAATAAACCGTTGGTGTTAACTAAATGTTACAATCGATGTCAAATACTTTGACTTTATTTTCGATAACTTCACTGATTCTACTTTATAGATATTTAAATATATTCACTACCAAACTGCGCGAATTATATTTTTTGGTGAAGCGGCAGTTGAGAAATAAAACACTTCAAAATAATATAATTAATTTATTTTATAGCAGTTTCAACTTTATTTATGCTACTTTTTTCGAATCAAAATACAATCTATTTTCCTATTGCTTAACTAATTATTTTATTTTTAAAAATGTATTTCTATGCAATTTTGTTTTTTCATATATTTTGGTTCTAATTACATGACGGGAAATGAATTGTATGTTGTTTTTGTTCGCGATTTTTATTACGACTATTATGCTGTTTGTGAAGGTGAGGACGTTGGACAACGTACCTCGTGCGAACAATGTCGTTTTAATTTAATTAGAATAAAAAAATACAGATTGATTAATTTTACTTTAACTATTTTCTTCGGTTTCTTTAGAGCCGAGAATCAATATACTAATACTGTGCTAATATTTTGGAGTCAGTTTAATGAACAAATTAATCTTCTACAGCCTTCTTTTACATGATTTTCTTATTCCTCAATTTATAAACATGTTTCAACATGTTAGTTTTTTTTATTGCTTATTAATTAAAATTACACAATTATAATAGTCAAAATATTTTATATAGATCATAACATTTTATATTATTAATATAAATTTTTTTTGTGAGTATTTTTACTCTCTTGAGGTTCTAATTCTCGGAATGCTATATTTCTACTTTATTGCATTTCTTTTTCTCGGAATGCAATATCTTTACTTTGTTTCATTTCCATTTTTCGAAATGCAACATATTCATTTTGTTGCATTTCCATTTCTCGGAATGGTCAATATTGTGCTCGATGAGAAATGCTTCAACCTTAGCTTTGTGGTGTGCTAGTCCGTTTGCATTCCAAATTGATATTTTAAGAACAGTCATTTTTGATTTTTAGCGACTATCTGCATCAGCATGTTCATATTCTGCATCATTAAATCCATGGTTCTCTCCATCATTACCATGAAACTTTGCATCAAATCGGTGAGCTTGGTTAAAGCTGAAGAGATATTTCTTTCTTCACTGGTTTGTACTTTTGTAGTGGATTCCTTAAGAATGCTAGCGTATGAAACTCTACGGTGTACGTTACTGTTTTTGGTTGCATTTAGTTTCTCGCCTTTTGGTTGCATTTTGTTTCTTGCTGCCGAGAATTAATTCTTCGTTTCAGCTTTAAATATATTGGGCAACCTTTCTAATTTGATGTATGATTTCTGTCGCAGTTGCTACACCTTTTCACAGAGGTATCGGTTTTGATTTTGTCACACTCCTTTGAATTATGTAGTTCTCCACAAATGACACATACATCGTTCAACGAACAGTAGGCTTTACTATGTTCGTATTCTTGGCACCTCCTACATTGTATTGGTCCAGTTCTTTTTCTAGGTTCCTTTATATTAATTCTTCTATGTAGAAGATATTTAAGGTGCTTTTCTTTAGATGTTTTGTTTACTGGTTCTAATTCCAGACGGAACAATGGCTGCGCCATTTTCTTTCGGTTTATAATGTTTGTTATTGTTTTGGCATGAAAGCCTTTAGCAACAAGAGCTTCGTTTATTTCACTTGGATCTACGAAACTCTCAATTCCATTTATGACCACAACCAAACGTTTTTGGCTCTTTAATTGGTAAGTATAGTAACGTTTACCAATTCGATCAAAATGTTTAATCAATGATGCCCTGAAGGCATCAATGTTTAGCGACTGAATTTTAGTTTCTTTTATATTTACCGGTTCACATAAATTGGTGGCGGTTTTTCGTTTTTGGGGTGTTTTCTTCGACATCATCGTCGGTTTCCAATAAACTTAAAAAACGATTGACATGCGTTAATTCTACGTAGCTAGTCTAGTGAATTTATTCACGCTCGCACTTGCCGCTGATTTAGGACTTCTCTTTCTCTTAGGTTTTACAGTTATATATCTGTCTATAACAGTTTGCACTAAACACAGCTGACCTACATCACTATATAATTTATTGTCAATTGATGATGGATGCACTTTTCATTTTCATTATATTGTTTTCATTTTTTTCGTTTGAATTGATGTTAACAGGGGAAGTTAACTTATTGTCAGTTGACGACGATGCACTTTGCATTTTCATTATTTTGCAGGTAAAGCAACTTTTTGAACATTCATATTTTGTTTGTTTGGACTATGTTGTACATTTTTTTTTGGTTTCTGTTGCTCTCATGGCCTTTAATACTAGTTCATTTGTAAACATAGATATTAATCTCTGCCGATTGGGCCTTACGTTGTCAAATTCTGTAGATTTGAACACCATGGCGCCACATATTTTCACCTTACACCATTTTTAATGAATAATAATATCGCTAACACTGCTTTTCAAAAAAAAAAATTATTTATTTAATTATTTTATGTATCGACGAGGAAAGCAAATTCACAACTGATTTTGAAATTGATAAAGATAATCCTTTGTCCATCGTTGCCAAAAGTGTTGAAACATTTGTTGTGTTCGCTGTTATCGGGATAGTCGATTGATTTTATGTGTTGTCAGATTAGGTTCTGGAATTGCCATTAAGCTATCACCAATGAGAAAATGAGCTGGAGTCAATGGATTGACGTCATTAGGTTCGGATGAAATTGCTTTGATCGGTCTAGAATCGAAATACGATTCTACCTGATGTATAGTGTGTTGAATTCTTCATATGTAAGTAACGCATCACTAATGATTATTTTCAGATAATATTTGGTGGATTTCACAGGAGGAATGAAGTGCCATTCTTTGCCTTCTTGTGCTAATGTTGTGTATATAGTTAGTTTGATGTTTGGGATTTCTGCGTCCTTTTATGAAAATAAAACAATATACTTTAAGTTTCAATCTGCATTTAAAGTACTTTACTCGTTCAATCACAAATCAATTCTAATTATTCGTTTTTAAAAATTAAAGTAAAAATGTGCAAGCATAAATGTACATAAATGCTTACTTCACAGAAAAGTAAGTAAAAAATAAATGGAAAATGAGTTCAAAGTTTGATTTATAGAAATTGAATATGAATACTATAAAAGTGCATTAAGTGCATAAAACTAATTTACATTACAAGGTAAGAATACAAATGTAATAATAATAAAATATTATATTAGAAATAAAATACGCGTTTTATGTTTCGTTGGAATTTGCATGCATTAGGATGTGGTGCAGATTTTTCGCTGATTACGACATATTAACGACATATGCGTGCTGGTTTGGGTTGTGTGGGACATGACTAGTTGTTTGAGTTGCGAGTTAGGTTAGGTTAGAGTGGCTGCTAACGCACACTTAGACCGTTGCCGGTCCGTTGTGATACCTCAGGATCTTAGTCCCCTAATACCCCTAACACTATTGTAACCATCCTGAGCTACTAATATAGCGTAAAATGTCCTGCACCTTAATATGTGCAAGGTCTGAAAGGTTGTGCATTACAAACCTACCCATGTGTAAATGTCTTCTTAGTTCCTGTGCAGGACAAGAGCACAGGTAGTGAACATGCGTCTCTTCCTCCTCCTCGTCCATGCAGCTTCTACAGAATTCATTTGTTTCTAGACCCAGCCTTTTCGCATGTTCACCAAAAAGCAGTGTCCTGGAGTGATTCAAATCCAGCATTGGCCACATTTGTCTCACTCTCTCGCATGTGAGGTTGTTAGACCACCTCTCCAATGCTAAAGCTTCTGCCCTTTTCCTCATAGCCAATCTAAGCTCCGCTGTAGGCCTCCCCACATTGGCCCTTTCAGGTTTCAGTTGAAGAGTTGTACCTTGCCTAGCTAGTTCGTCTGCCCTGCAGTTACCCTCTACGTCAGAGTGGCCGGGACCCAGATAATCTGAATATTGAAATGTTTACTCATCTCGTTTAGAGACGAGTGGCAGCCCAATGCCACCCTAGACTTCAACAGCACTGCTTCCAGCGAGTTAAAAAACTTGCGGAAATTAGCGAGTTCCTTCTTGGCACCAGTGAAGTTTGTTGCATTGTCACAATAAATATTTGAACATTTGTCTCGTCGTGCAACAAAACGATTTAGTTTACCGATGAAAGACTCTGAAGTTAAATTGCCAACGAGTTCGATGTGTATTGCCTTAGTTGCAAAACATATGAATATAGTCACATATATTTTTACGGCATTATTTCTTCCTTTTAATGTAGGTTTAATGAAAAATGAACCACAGAAGTCTTAACGAACGGGCTTGATAGTTCCACTCTTTGTTGAGGTTAATTACCCATAAGTTGCTAGTTATGCATTAGTCGGCCTCCAACTCTTCGGGGGCCTTGCTTATCAATAAACGAATTGAGCATTACGATTTTGCTGTTTTTATTTATAGTTTGGATTCCGGTTAAAGATTTCCGATCTCATTTCCAAATGATTGTCGTTAAGTAATACTGATGAGTTTTAGGTTTGCTGCGAGAAGTTCAGTGACTGATAATAGTACATCATCCGTACAGTTTAACTTCAATGTTCTCGCGTTTGTGATAAATCGTAACATGAATGTTCCTACGTGCTGCAATTTGTTGAAAGAAGAGAATTTATCGCTAAATGAAGCATTATCTATGCTAACATGTGCTGTAACTATTTTTCCCTAAGATAATTCCTCGTATTATATATTAATTTTGTCTTCAATAGGAAAGATTTCATTGTGTGTGCTTAAAATGTTTGGACCATGTCACCATAAGTTTGAGTTGCGTAACTCATCTGGAAAACCACCTCGAGATAACAGATCTGCTGGATTTTGCGGAGATTCAATATGATACCAGTCGTCAACGTTGGTTAGTTGTTGTATGCTAGCGACCCTGTTCGCTACAAAATTCTTCCATCTTGGATGTGATGCTGCAAGCCACAGCAAAACAATTTTTGAATCGGGCCAATGATATTGTTGATCAAATTTAATGTGCATTGCCATGTACACCTTGGCTTGAAGTTCCGCTAGTAAGTTTGATGCAGCACATAATTCTAACTTTTGCATTGTTACTTTGTTTAACGGAGCTTTACGAGACATTGCACAGAGTAGCTTAACGTAAACTTGACTTTGTGAGATAATTCGTATGTAGATACAAGCGGCATGGGCGGATTCTGACGAATTGCAAAATCTGTGTAATTATAACCTTGTTGTGAATAGGGTTTTCGATATTCAGTTGGCTTAAACAAAATAATTGCTGTCGATGAAGCCATTTTGTCTGTAGCTGAATTGGTAATGATTCATCCGAACCTACTCGGATTTTCCATAACTCTTGCATGATGATTTTTGCAACTATAATCACTGTGGCAATGAGACCGAGTGGGTCGTAAATAGTTGCAATGTCAGATAAAGTCTTTTCTTTGTTACTTGACGACTGTTATCAGGTTCAATGACATTAAAAGACAATCTGCCTTGTTTCGGTGTCCAAAATATTCCCAAATTTTTTATGGTATGATTGTCGTCAAAGTTGAGTACTGCATTTTGTTCTTGAATTTCTTCAGGAATATGGTTTAATAATTGTGGTGAATTGATACTCAATTTCCGAAGTTCAAATCCACCACCTTGTTGCATTTCGTTGAGTTCGGACTGTAGCGGAATGGCTGTTTGAAGAGATTCTGATCCAGTGAGAATATCATCAACGTAACAGTCGTTAGTGATGGCATTGGATGCCATTGGTAAGTTTTCTGCTTCATCATGTGTTTATTGTTGAAGACGCTTTGATAATACCATATGTCTCTATTGTCAATATGAAGATTGAAATCGGATAGTCACGACTGCCTCTCCATATGATATGCTGAAACCTTTGATCTTCTCGGTCAATTTGTACCTGTCTATACATTTAAGCGATGTCATAGGTGTCACAGGACTATTGGATACTTGCGAAATCTCATTAATATTGACAAAAGACCACTCTTTGCTGGTGGACCAACTTTTTACCAAATTTAAATCAAGCTTCACCTTATGGCCCAAACTTTGGGATTCTGTGATGAAGTCATGTTACTTTAATATAAGATCTTTTTCTAGCTTTTTTTCCAAATACTGAAATCGTTTAAGAGCCCTTTGAACATTTCTCCCAAATGAAATGTATCTTCTTTGAACGGTAGTCTCACAATGAATCTGCCTTTGCGATCCAGTTTAAAAGACGCGGCGAAATGATCTTCGCACCTTTCTGCATCGATTGTGATATATTTGAATTCTGGCACTCTATCTAATTGCCAGAATTTTTCTATTTGCTGATTGCTGTTTTGGTTTGTGACTAGATTACATGTTGTAAAATTATTTGTGGCTTGGTTAGAATTTGTAAGCTTATCAGCGACTATCCAACTAAAAACCGTCTTCTGAAGGATGGGAAGGTTGTCTGATAATTTTATTTGTCCTACGCATAAGAGTTTAATTTACCCGGAATATTAAATAATGAATCCGCTAACTTGATTGAATCTGGTATGCTCCATGCCTTGATGTCGCGAATTTGTTGGCTTGGCAAATCTCGATGCTTGTCGGGTTGGGCAGTTGGGTTGGCTTATCAATTCGTGAAGATTTCGGGTTTAAAGTGAACGAATGACCGAAAATATTCCCTGTAAGCATGTCGATATGCCTGAGGGCTTCGAACGGTTTACGATATGCTATTCTTTCCTGTTCTATAAGCTATGCCTGTAGCAGTGTTTCGTTCAATGACGCGAGACGAGGTTTAGTTAAATATTTTTTAAGTGCTCGTAATGAATTTCTTTTGTTGATGTTTTCAACACGTCCGGTATCGAGGTTAGTATCAGGTACTTATACCTATGGAAAAAATAAACTGCAGGTATTTCTCATTTTAATTCCTTGTCTTCTGCAGATCGAAGGTGATTTCGATTTTTGCTTTCATTAAAATGTCTTCATTGTTTAGATTCATTTCTTTCACAGCACTGCATGTTAACAAAGGCAAAAATTCCGACCGAAATATATATCTCGTGTCACAAAATGATTTAAGTGCAGTGGTATAAAATATATGTTCATTATGCATTTGAAAAGATGTCGACGCGTAATACTAAATATCTATGCAAAAGTACTAACACCTGACCTTACAGTTTATACTACCGATCTCAACATGAACATTCTACAGGAACATAGATGGTGCGTTGTACTCTGTGAATATATAATATTATTTCAAACTATGAAATATCATTCAAATTTGATGTTGAACCGCTACATATGAATCAATAAATAATAACAATTAATGTTGGTAATTGAAAATTTTAAAATAAATTTCACTAGTTTGGGATAAGCACTAAGAAATTGAAGGAGTTTTAAAACTTACATTGATTGATTATTAGCTAAAGCGACATTTAACTTATGTATTAATATGTCTTATTTTCGTTTGAATAGATTTAATTTCAATTTAAAAAAATTAAAATAAATAAATGTCCTAAAATTATTATGTCTGCTCACAAAGTGTTGATAGAAGACATCGATTTCTTAACTTCGAAACTAGATGGCAAAGGAACTAGGTTGCTTTCGATCAGAATAAAAATTGTGGAATTTGTTTTTTTTAAATATTTTATTAGGCAAAATTAATTCTTAATTTAAATTTTAAATGTATTACCGGTCTCAAGACTATGTACAATGCGTCCATCGATTCTTGAAAGGTCAATCTTATGCTCGTTGCCAAAAATGGTTTCAGGTTACAAATTAAAAAAAAATCTTTGAGCCAATCGAAATAAAGATAAAATACAAAAATAAAGATTACAACAAATAGACATTTGTTTAATTCTTCTATAACTTAAAATATTTAATAAACAATTAGAAAAATTAGTTATTTACAGTTAACTTTTTCAGAAAATTATTTTTGATTAAATAACGTTCGATTTGAAGTTTTTTAAAGCTTTTTCAAACATCGTCTGTATTTTATTGAATATTTGCTCACTTATCGATAAAAGCTCTACTTACTGGTTGAAATTATAGTAACACACCTTTTTACGGTTAAAATGATTTAAATTGATTCAGTTAGCATGGATGCCTCTGGTTCACCGTTTTTTATCTCGCGATATTTGTTGTTATTAACTCTTTCGAGGCGATTTAAAATTATTGTGCTTGTTGCCTTAGAATTAATTTGTTGTAATGTTTTAGTGAGTCGCAACACAACAGTTGGCCCTAAATTTCAAATAAGTTGTAATGCCCCGATATAATTCGAAGTCCATTATGGTTCATAAATTGTCAAGCAGACATTCAACCAGTAAAAAGTACCATTTTTTCATCGATTGAGAAGTGCTCAATTTTACGCTCGTCTTTATTGCACTGTTTGGATTTAACTGGTATTTTGCATTGGTAAATCAGAGAGGCGAAAGGTGATATTTAACCGTCCGAGTACCATGTAATCGTTATGAAGGTGATGCAGTACATTCTATGTTGCTTTTGTATTACACTTCGTACTTTTTATTCGGCACTACATGTTATATATAGTTTCACTGGAGTATCACTCAATATTATTTAAGTAGAAATAATAGCTTCAAACGGTGATAACAAACACAGTTTATACAAATTTTTTTTTTTCACAACACTTTTTGTCACTTGTAACTATGTAATGTCTTTAAAACGAAACCGCGTGTTTTGTCCAACTCGACTCAAGTACTTTTTACGGACACGAATAAATTTTCACACTTTTTTCCCGTTTGGATACTCAAAAAATATCCACTATCGGCTGCGCCAGTTATATTTTTAGGTTCGATAAAAAAAGATTTTTTTTATTTTAAACAATCGTTTTATTCTGGTTGCCTCGATTACATTAAATAAACTCTAAAAATTTAAAAACTGTGCAAGATATATGTATATATGAAATGCATTTTTTGTTTTTTATGCATTATGCAAAAATAAAAATGTACTTATATTTGTTGTTTTATTGTTGTTTTGACGAGTCAACATAAGTCCATATATGTTGGTCGTATTATATTTTCATATTTTTCTCAGCAATATTGAGTTGATGATAGGAATTTGATGATCAACATCCGTTTTTATTGTTGATTGTGGAGTAATGGAAATACCATTACGTAACTCCCGAGTTAGCAACATGCATTTTATTATGTTGCTGAGTTGGCAATTTATCTTGTTTGGTATGCTGCTTCTTGTTGTGAAGTATCGTCGGATATGACTCTTCCCCTCTTTGAGTAGTGTATGTCCTGTTAAGCGGGACAGGAACGGTTTTAATTCTAATTCGTTTATACCTTTTAATTATTCTGTGGATTGTTAAACAGATAATTATTAAAATTATACTAATTATTGATATGTTGAACTATGGAGCATGTGATTGTTGCGCAGTAGCTCTATTTTGTTTAAGTTATATTTAACTTGTAGAAGTGTTGGTCGTATAGTAATACTAATGTAGCGGTGTTTGTGTTACGGATAGACTTCTGTACTTCGTGTTGTAGTTTTATTTTTTATTTTTGTGAACCTTCCCGCAATCAGTATCTATGGTAATTTCATTGTCTCTTAGAATTGTACGCTATTAGAGATTTTGGTGATAGTCTTGGTGGAATGTTATGAATCAATAGAACCATATAAATTTCCTTTATATGGTTCTATTGATTTTTACTTCATGTACCCAATGTTTTGTTCTTCCAAGCAGAAGCTGAGTGCTTCTTGTGAGGTAGTGGGTCTCATGGCTCGAATCATTGAGCCCATTGGTTCTCTGAGTCCAGCCAGAAATACAGAGAGACGCATAAAACTATATAAGGATTGTTTAGCTGCCATGATGGTTATTCTATTCTCATTTCGAGAAGTGTTAATATTAGCACTGTTAGTCATGGTGTTTGATATATTGACAACTCGTGAGAAGAATTTTTCTACGGTTTCTGAGCCTTGAGATAATCTATGCAGATCCCGTATGAGACTGGTCTCATCGCGTTTATCGGCATAGTGGGTAATTAAATTGCTACGAATTTGTTCCGCGTTTATTTCTGTTCCATACATCAATAACACATCGTTTGCCTCACCAATTATTTTGTTGCGTATTGCTCTAATGATAATTGATGTGTATGAAGGATTATTAATGCAAGCTGGATTGCATATGGTTAAGATTTCCTCCACATTTTGGATGAAATCGTAAAGTCCGTTTTTGTCGCCTTTGTATGAAGGTAAATGCTTGATGACGTCAGGGATTTTTAATTGGTTTATTACTCGATTGACTTATTACTCGAGCTTCTTCTTCTTTTTCTAACAAGATTTGTTGTACTTGTATTCTTTGTTCTTTGGTGTTCGTCGATACGAACACCAATTCTTTCTGTTTGTTCTTCCAAAGGTATCCGTTGAGGATTAATTTGGTTTAAATTAACCATGTTTAGAGTTTCTTTACTCATTTTGTTTTCTTTTTGTTTCTTTACTATTTAAAATTTACTTAGGTAACACAAATCAAAACTATATATATATTTATCAAAATTTGTTTTTAAAAATATTTACGGACAAGATAGAGGAGTTTAATAATTTTCTTTAGGAGGTTTCAATTCGTTACTTACCAGAGAATAATAACCATCAGTGTCTACCATCGTCAGAGCATATATGATTGTTAACTAAAGATGTTTATTGCTTCCTTACTTCTCGTTTCGTAGTATACACTTATTTTAAGTTTTATTGATTTTTTTTCTGTTTTGGTGCTAACGCCAAGTCGTTTTATTATTATTTATATACGTTTATTATTTCTCTATTTTGCTTACCGCTGGTGGACGCAGTGGTTAAAGCGGGAGGTACCGGGTTCGAATCCCGATTCGGGGCAAGATTCAAATGGGTTTTTCACCTTCGATCGTTTGGGCGGTGCGATCGGTGTGAAAAATGAACATATATCTGGATCCCCTGTCGTGTTTAGAATCCATGGGCGGAAAAACTCCATGGGCGGAAAAACTCGGACCTATAGCCGTACAAAGTGGTATCACAACGGACTGATCGCCGGTCTAAGTGTGCGATAGCAGCCACAACAACCTAACCTAACCTTACCGCTGGTGGGGGCAAAATAGATAATCAGGAAAAAAAAATTATTTATTTGTTATTTTATTCACTTAATAATTATGTATTATAAGTTGATATTCTCTCAATCTATAATATTGTTTGTGATCTGATTATTGGCACTATTTCTCGATATTCTTTCGAGATTCACTATGGTGATAACGGATATCTTATTTATGATCACTTAATAACTATATTTAACACGTGTTAATTCACTTATTTATTATATGCATAAATTAATTTATTTATTATTTAAACAATTGTATTTTCGGTAGGGACAGATTATTGAAATAATCCTCTATCAACTGCGCCAGTTATGTTTCGTGTTATTGAAACAATTTATGTTTTTAAACTCAGGAATTATAATTCCTGAGTATTATTACAATTTTATTATTTAATTTAATTTATTGAAACACAATTCTAAAATACTTATTCTAAAAAATGATTATTCTCTGGATAACTAACTATAATGTTTTAGATTACGATGAAAAAGAACCCATCCGGTTATCTTGTATTGTCTTTTTATACAATTATAAAAAGACGTAACTGAAAACATCAGCATTGGAATAATGTTTGCTGACGCTGCGTTTTCCACACTTTAAATGTTTTGGTCGTTGTGCTGTTGCAACCCGAGTCAGCAACATGCATTTTATTATGTTGCTGAGTTGGCAATTTATCTTGTTTGGTGTGTTGTTTCTTGTTGCGAAGTACGGATATAACTCCCGTAATAGAGTGTATAGTATTATTGTACCTGTCGACTGCTAAATTTGCTAATTCTTCGAATGTGAAGTATTTGAATTCATTTTGCAGATGAGGAGTGAGCTGTTTCCACTGCTTCATTTACCTCACTTCTATGAGAAGGCGTTAGGTAAATTTAGATTACCAATGTTCTTAAGTGTAAAATTCTAGCCTCTGCTTAAAATTTTTTTGATTGCTTAAACAATCGGTTTTACTACGCGTTGTTTTGGCTAAGTGATCTAATTAAATTACCACGGGTGGGGTTTAATTAGATATGAAAATAAAACCTGTTGTCGTTTATGGTTAGTTTTATTCTGACCTCAATTTTATCTAATGCAGTCAGCATTTATATACATAAATTATACATAAGATATACGCTAATCAGCATTTTCTTTTTACATTATATTATGATCAAGAAAATATATTTATTAAAATACGGAACAATCACATTATTCATTATATCACATTGTTATATCGGAACAATCATTATATCACATTGTTTTATATAGATACGTCTTATGTAAGAAATGTACTAATCAACATTTTCTTATTATATTATATAAGTCAACATAATATATTATATAGGAAAAACATATTAATCGCGATACCTCCGATTTATGTTTAAAGTAGATCGATGAAAAAATGACACACTGTTTAGCAGACTAAAGATTAAGTAATCCGCTACTTAATCCGGGACTGACGAAGCCTGCTTCATTGTCCATTACTATTATTCTGGGTGTTATGAAATAATATAGGGTTTTCATAGTCTTGTCCCTAAAATTAACTGATGTTCTATTCCTTACGCGAAAGAGTTTTACGAATTTTTTAAATTTATCTATGCATATTAGAAATTTCTCGCCCTTTATATTTTCGATGTGAAAAATTTCTTCCAGATACTTTGGAATTGGTGTTTGCAATTGCTTAAGTTGCGGTTTGCTTGGATAGCGATCGTTTTTATTTTGATTGCACGTATCACAGTTCTGCGTGTATATTTTTATTAGTTTGGTCATCTGAGGAAAATAATATTTTTCTAGAATGTGTTTCCTATTTTCATTTGCATTCTGGCGCGCTTTTATATGTTCTTCTTGTATAATGCGATAATTATTGTCTTCATTACGGATATATTCTACTATCCGTAATGACGACAATAAATATCGCACAATAAATATCTTCTAAGGTGTTCTACGTACGTTTCGTGTAGCAGCGAAAGATACTTTCCGGAATTTCGATCCCATTTACATAAGTTGGGTGTAGATTTTCTTTCAGATGCTTTTTCTTTTACTTGATCTTGACAATCTCATATTGTACTTCTCTAACCTGGCTTTCCATCTTTTAGGTTTGCGGTTGTTATTTCTGTTGCTGAGGGCGAACGTTAGTTGTTATCGGTAAAAATCCTAATTTTCTTTGCTCCCTACATTTCCTCTAGTATGGATCTTTCCGTAGATCTAGTCGTTTATCTATAACTCGGCCGGTTTTTCTTTTGATTCATTGCTTTATTAATTCTTGCTTCCGGAGTAATGCAATGTTCTGTTGTTTTTTTATGTTTATGTAGCACGTAGGATAGTATATTTATCCTTAATATGATTGTTCTTGCATAACAAACACACAGCACTACTAATAATAGGGATGTGAAGAAATAAGGAAGGATAAAGGTTGGAAAAGACTCAAGGAATAAGGGTTTTATTCTTCAAGTTTCATACTTTTGATATTAAGGCCCTGTCCGATTTCTGTAATAATGAAATAATTTAGACATAAGCGAAATAATTTGCTCTTCCATATTTTGATGTAAGTTCGTTTGCTGTCCGAATTCTGTAATAATTTTGACATAATAATTTTAACATTTCAAACTACAAAACAAAGTAAAGCGTGTTTAAAAAGTGTTTACAAATAAATATTAATAATAATAAAGTGGATATTAAAATAAATTAATAATAATAAAGTTGATATTAAAATAAATTAAAATTATAATAAATCATAATTATGATTGAAATCGAGTTTGACCTCAATATAGTGTTATTTATGTTCATAACATACTATATGAATATGATGAGAAGAACACGAAACCAAGCACGACCTTTATTAATGTATCTTGTTGCAGCACAGGTAATTAACTCAAACTCGCTATATCAAAACTTTTTATTGATTTCAGCGACCAACAATGTATACTATCCCGTCCACCAACAGTATAGTTCATTCCATCTTGAAATACGATAATGCTGTAATGAGAATGCATCTGAGAATAACATCAAAAACATTTATTGAAATTAGTAAATTTTTGCCAAATAAAAATCAGGGTTGGGGCCCAGAAATGGAATTTGTTATATTTTTACTATGGTTGGCAAGTAGAACCAGTTACAGGATAGTAGGCGCAGCTACTGATATATCAAGATCTACTATTTGTGACATTATTCACAAATAATTCGATTTCACTCTTGACAACATAATGCCTCCAGTGATAACTCTGCCAACACATGAGGAAATACCAAATATTGCTCGTAAATTTTATCGGCGAGCACGGACAGCAATATTTGACTAAGCAGCTGGTGCTATTGACGGAACACATATTGTAATAGTGTGTCCAGTGCAGCTACACGATCAATATATTAACCGGAAACTAAGATATTCCATCCAGTGTCAAGCCATTTGCGATGCAAGCTTCAAGTTTTTGGATGTATTCATAGGATATCGGGATTCTGTGCACGATTTCCGTTTTCTATATTGCAGTCCAATATTCAAAGAGAAATTGTATCCACCACCAGGTTATTTTTATTGGGAGATAGTGGTTTCTCATGTAGAATGGTACCAATTGTAATTATAACTCCTTTCAAAGAACGAAACCTAAATGATAAAAAACAAGTTTAATAAAGTGGGTAGTGCATCCCGTAATGTTGTAGAGTGTGCATTTGGGCAGATGAAAGTACGCTGGAGATCAATTTTTGGGCGTGCTTTACAATTAAAAATTGAAAATATTGTAAAAACAGTTGCGGCATGTTGCACATTTCATAATATTTGTATTTTAACTGATGATGATATTTCATTATCATTAAATACTGAGTTTGACGCGTACAATGAATCTACTGATGAGGAAATAGAAGATGATATTGGAGATCAGCAAACAGGAAATCAATTCCGGGAGGATTTATTTGAAAGATTTTTAAACAATCGATGAAGAAAAAACTTTTGTAATTTTAATTTCTGTTTCTCAGAAATACATTTTATTTATTATAAAAATAATTCAGTCTTTTCAATTTCTAATAATTCCAACAATAACATAAAATATATAAATATAAAAATTCAATAAAAAAAAAATCACTACCGATACAACCATTCGAAATCTGATGTTGTGTCTGACTCTGAAGGCCGCTGAAAAGGAATGCCTGTCAAGTAAGCAAACCCTTCTAAAAAATTGAATAAACATTTGCTTTCTTTTTTGTGCCGTTTGCACTCTTTTTTATATTTTTGGTAAATTTTGTCATTTGTTCTTTTTCTGCTGGGCGGAACTTCTCTTCTGTAGTTTCGAGCTAGTTGTCGGCTACTACTCGGCTCTGTGAAGCGCTCTGTGTCCACCGAAGTTTCATTTGTCGCCGCAGGACGAATTGGCTCCGATGAGCTTGTACCAACTTCGTCTGCCCCAGTATTACTTGGATTTCTTATGTACCTACCATGTTGACTGTGCACTACTAATGGTGGGTGCATTGTATGACGGCTGGCTCCATACGAATGCACTATTTCAAAAAATTCCCAATTACCAGCCGTCAGTTCGCCATCTTCGGTTTGTACCCCTGTAGGAGGGTCTATAAGCTCCTATAATAAAAATAACAAGTAAATTATATATATATATATATATATATATATATATATATATATATATATATATACATATACATATATATATATATATATATATATATATATATATATATATATATATATATATATATATATATATTTATATATATATACACATATATATATATATATATATACATATAAATATATATATATATATATATATATATATATATATATATATATATATATATAACCATAATACAACTTTATACTGTTTGTATATATTGTTCCATTTCGTCCTTAATTGCTCAATATTATATTCGAATAATTTCGTCGTATTTCTAATAATTCTGAAATATTAAGAATACTAAACATTGATTTATTTGAAATTAAAATAAAATATATAGCTTACGTCCAATTTTCGTTTCTTCTATAAAACTTTTATTTAAAAAGACTTTCGTGTTCTATCCTTGCCTTTATCAACCGTATTGTTTCATCCTGTCACTACAACAATAATATTGCATATAAAAATTATTAACATACATATATAGTATATAAAATTACTTTTAAGAATTTAAAATATTTTTATTTACTTACTTCTTCTATATCGCGATTGATCCGACATTGTTGTTGTGTTAAAATTTTTACAGAAATGTCAAAATTATAACACGCAGTTGCTGTAATAATTTGGTTGCATACATATATTATTTCGCTTATGTCAAAATTATTTCATTATTACAGAAATTGGACAGGGCCTAAGTGTCCAATGGCTACAAGGCTTCACAATTCAGCTCGTTTCACATTCGCGCACTTCGAACAAAAAACGAGTTCTGGAACCTATTGGTCCTGGCGAATTTAATTTCCAGATTATATCTGTGTAAAAGTCTGCTTAAGTTGCGCGTTAGTCTTAATAAACCAGGCATAAGTTCGTAAAGTTCCGATGAGCAATGACCATGAAAGTATTTGTAGAACACACATAAAGCTCGCACATTCCGCCTGTGGGAAAGAGAATCGAAATTAGAAGATAAATTTACATCCACGATCATTCTAGATGCTCGGCCTTGGACTTGATCGAGTACAGTCAAATGTGTTTTGTGCTCCAGCCCAAATGTGACAATTATACTCTAGTCTGGGTCATATAGCTTTTGTAAATTGAAAGTGTTGCAGATGGTGTAAAATAAAACTTACATCGTCGTAGAAATCTAAGACATCTAGCTGCACAAATCGCTGATTTGTTTATTTGTTCATTCCAGGACATTTTCTGTGTCCTAGGTATTGTATTCAGATCTTACTTTAGTTATCAAATCGTCTGTGCCTATGTCGTTTGGTAGCTCATCGATAATGAGGTGTGCTCTTTGTAGTTCCAGTGGTGTGCGTCCTGTCGTCGAATGTATGGTGTTGTTTCCTTTAAGTTCTAAAAGATTATACATTGCATTTTAGTGTAATTCCGTCATTTTTTAATGAATCATGAATGTATTTAGTTTCATTGTCGGATAATAAATGTCGGGCTATGGTTTTATATTTAAAAATGTATATTATGTCTAAAATTTCTTTTAAATGATTCTGTAATTGTTCTATTATATGAGTTAATTTGTAAAAGTGTTGATCATATAAGATTGCTAAGTTTGCTGAGTTAGTGACTTGAAGTTCAAAATATTAACTTCGTATTGGAGTCATTTAATATTTGAATTTACAAAATTGTGTACTTCGTTTAGTCTCTCAATCATATGTTAATTTAATATGATTTGTTTGTTGATTTGAAAATTTAATGTATCTTTATTTCGGTTCACTTCATCAATAGCTCGTTGTACGTCTAGTAAATCTTGATTGTCCAAGTTTCCTGTAAGGTCTTTGATCCGTTTCTTAATCTTCTTTAAAATTGTTTAGGTAAAATTTCGTAAATTTTTTATCTAATTGCTGTATTCTTTATTGGGTGATTATTTTTTTGTCGTTTAGTATAACGATCGATACTCCCGAAGGAAAAGCTCATAAATTTAAGATAAAATATTTCTTCCAGGTGTCATCAAGCAACACCCCAGGATATTTGACTAACATCCGTGAGATAGTCTATAACGATATAGTCTATACTAGGGTGCGAAGCTTTTTGTAATGCTTTGAATTCTATTTTAATTTTGCTAATCATTTATTTATATGGTTCTGATTCTATAATGTGCAACAGTTTCTATTATCCTCTTATTGCTCTAGCTTCTCCTATTTTAAATGTTAACAGTCCTTTATTGTCTTGTGCGGGTGTTAGTCGAATGTCCTGGGTTTTGCTTGATGACACCTGGAAGAAATATTTTATCTTAAATTTATGAGCTTTTCCTTCGGGAGTATATCGATCGTTATTCTATTGTCCTTTAGGTCTTTGGTTTTTCTATAAGTTGCATGTAATTTCCCTCTCTTTGTTTTTTTACGTATACTTTCTGTAAATGGCTAAGAGGTTAAATAGTTCTTCTAGTTCGATTCTTTTTTTTTGATGGATTTGATCTTTTTTTCTAAACTTTGAGTGTAGATATTCTCGCAAAAATTTTTGAAATTTTGGTATGTTAAGATATTCGATTTCAGTTTCTGCCTCAATAGGATTTTGTTCATAGTGCCCATTTAAAAGTTCAAAGGGTATTAATTTAGTAAATGAACGGATTGAATTATTATATGAAAGTAAAGCTTGCGTCATTACATCTTCTGGAGCGAGATTTGAATTTTCCAGAGCATCGTGTTATCTTGTCTATTAGGTGCATGATATGCTGCTGCAAATTTACTGAATTTATGTATGATAGTTAAGAAAAGTTGAGTTTGTAATTGGAGTATCTTCATAGGTTTCTTCGGGGTTGTTAAGGAATATTGAAGTTGCAGTGGATTTCTGTTATATTTTACTTGTTGACATGTATCACAATTATTTATGTAATTACTGATTTTTTCTTTAAGATTAGGGAAGAAATATTTTCTTTTGATGTGTTCAAATAGTTTTCGGAGTTTAATTACCTTTTTATTCTCGTATTTCAAGGTATTTTAATAGTTTGTCTAATTTTATTATTGAAGAGAGTTTACCTCCTGACCAACGGTTCGTCTAGAATGGATGTCGATATTAATTGAATGATGATCTGATTGTCAAACATATTGATACAGTTTTTTGTTGTTGGAATTGGATTTTCAGGAGTCGAGATCATACTATGAGTGTCTCCTACTGAGGAAGAGCTGATTTCTACATTATTTGTTTCAGATATTTGCACTCGGAAGAGAGCGTCAGCATTACAGTTTTGTGCATCTTTTTTGTAATTAATAACGTAACCATACTCTTCTAGTTTGAGCTTCCATCTAATTAGTTTGGAGCTGGGTTCTTTTAGATTGCATAGCCATGTCAGAGGTCTATGATCTATGGCGATGGTAAATATGTGCCCAAAAAAGTGTGTTCTTAAATACTTTATTGCCCATACTATAGCTAGTAGTTCTTTCTCGGTTGTTGAATAATTTTCTTCACTCTTTCTTCGTGAAGCATAACAGATAGGGAGATCCGATCCTATTTCTCCTTGTGATAATACAGCGCCAACTGCTACATTGCTACGTCTGTAGTTACAATAAATGGACGTTCAAAATCGGGATATTGCAAAATCGCTTGGTCGCATAAAATAGCTTTACATTTTTTGAAACATTTTATGTATTGTTCCGGTATAATGATAGATTTATGTTTTTGGAGACATTCTGTCATGGGTTTCGTAATCTGTGCAAAATTATTTATGAACTTCGGTCTCTATGAACCGAGTAACTCAAGAATACTTTTTATTTGTTTCTCAGTTTGTGGCATTGGGAATTTCTGAATTGCTATGATTTTATCCGGATTTAACTCCTTCAGAGGTCACTAAATGTCCTAAGACAGCTATTTCTTTGTGCAGGAACCCTCTTTTGTCTAGTTGCACTTTTAAATTAGTTGATTGGAGTTTTTCGAAGCTTTTTTAAGGTTTTCTATATGTTCTTGTAATGATGTGGAAAAAAGAACAAAGACATAATTTTCCTTGAAGTTCTCCTAACACATTATCCATTACCCTTTAAAATGTGCCAGGAGCGTTTTTGAAACCGAACGGCATTCGCACATATTCATATTGTCCGAATTACACTGAGAAGGTAGTTTTTGCGATGTCACTAGGATTCACTTTAAACCGGAACCTAAATCTAACGTTGTAAAATAGATTTGTTTACTTTATTTACTAATATATCAGTTATATTAGTTAAAGGATAACGATCTGAAATTGTTTTATTATTGAGCTTTCTGTAGTCGATTACCATACGTCATTTGACTTGTCCAGAGGCGTCTCATTTTTTTGGTACTATCCATATGGGTGAAGACCTTGGGAAAAGCTTGGTCTTATGATTCCTTGGTTCAACATACTGGCAATTTGTTTTTCAACTTTTTGCTTATGTATGTGAGGATAACGGTAACTTTTAGTAAATACAGGCTTTTCGCCACTGAGCTCTATATTATGATTAAGCGTTAGTGAAGGTTAGTGCATCGTTTTCTTTTTGGAAAATGTTTTCGAATTGGAGGCAAAGTTTTTCTACTACTCTCTTTTCTTCAGAATTCAGATGAGAAGTTCTGATTAATTTTGTGATATTTATTGGTTCTTCCTCGATTTCCATTGGCTCAATATTATTGATTTTCAAATGATAATTATTGGCCATTTCACAGTCTATTGGGTGCTCGATTACGAAAGTTTTTGATTAAGGGTTATAATTTATTGCCTCTACGTTTGTATAATTGTTATGATTTGTATATATTCCTTCGGGAATAATTAAATTTCCTTATAGGACTACAGATTTTATGTATATTCCTTCGTTGGCTATGTTTACGCTTTCATATCATTTTACTGAGAGGTGTAATAGTCTATACAGCTGACATAAAATTTAGTTTCAAATGTAGTGGAATTTTAGCTTTGGGGGTGAGTAAAATTGATTTGCCGATATCTACTTGTAGTTGTTGCATCATTTCATATCCAATTATTTCGTTGAAGTAGTCGTGAAATTTAAAACGGATGAATTCCAAATCTTCATTAGTTTTGAATTCTTTAATGCCAGATATTTTAACGGCCTTGTCAACAGTTGTTTTGTTGAATAATATGGAAATAATTACAGGAATAACGTCATACGTGTCTAATGAGTGAATTATTTTTGGATCTATAAAGGATTTAGTATCTTTTAAAGATTTATAGAGATTTCGGTGAAGGACTTAAGTTGAAATCCTGTATGGTGGCTGTAATAATTCACTACCGACTAGTAGTGAATTAATAGAATGTTGTGTTAATGTCAAAATTCCAAGGGCTATGAGAGTCCAGAAAATTAGGTGAGGCATGACGTAATGATGGATATGATGCGAATCCAACGCCTTTGATTCGTCAAGTTGTTGGTTACGTATTTAGTAGTAGTTGTAATGTTGAGGTTGAAATGGTGGTTTATTAATGGTTGTGTACTGGTTATAGAGGATGATATACTAAATATTGGTAGGAAGGCCTTATCTCTTTCGCTGATTCTATTGTTGCTACCATTTAGATGTAAATCATTACTCCTGAGTGTACATCACCTCTATGATGCCGTAGTGTTCCAAAGATATTTTGGATGTTGATGATCCGTATATTGACTCAATTACCATTTGTTGTTTGGTTCCAAATTCATTCTATCTTTGATTGTCAAAGCGTTAACAACTCAATAAAAATTAAATTTGTGAGAAGATAAATATTGAAAAAGTTTGGTTTTGCTTCATAAATATAATTAAAATATAAAAATAAAATTGAAATTAAAAGACAATTAATTAAATAAGTGTTTTATCATTGAATTGATTTCTAAGTGGCCAATCCAGCTTATATTTGTATTTTTTGTGTGTTTTTGGCGCATATCAACTAATTATATTTTTTGGCGTCGTTAAATCTAAATCTAAATTTTTTTTTCTCGCTCTTCAATTGTTGAATAATATTTTTTTTTGTTAAAATGAGTGGTAATTGCGAGAAATGTCATAAAGGTATCACAAAAGGACGCTTTCCAGGGGTAAAATGTGTAATGTGTGTTAGCCTGTTTCATATTAAGTGCGCTGAAATATCAGATGCAGTTCTTAAGGAACTTGAAACTGGTTCCACTACCTGGTTATGCCCTGATTGCCGCTCTCAGAAGAATAATTCAGTCATTGATGAAACAGTTGAAACGCCATGCATCAGTGTTAACTGTAATACAACACTAAGCGACTTAGTTATCATATTGCAAGGTATGCAGAGTCAACTGGATGCAGTGAAAAGTTCTTTGACATTCTTATGCCAAGCTTTTGATGAAATTAAGGTAACCATTAGTAAGCTTACCAAGGATTCGCAGCTATTTACGGATAAAATTGGCCTACTCGAAAAAAAATTTGATTCGCACGATGAAAAAATTAATACCATAGAAGCCCATCTTGACCGGCCAGCCCAAGAAGCTAACCTCTGCAATATTGTTTTTTGTGAAATTCCACCAAATTGCAATGATGTCACAGGATTTGTCCTTAAAGTTACCGACATTGCTGGTATTCGTGTAACGATTGGGGACATAGTGTCAGTAACAAAAATGGTGCACAATAAAGAGTCTGTTTCATTACTTAAAAATTCATTTATTGTGAAATTTAAATCAACTGAACTCACCAATAACATTTTAATAACATTTCGGAGGAAAAAATTGTGCATCAATGAATTGGGGGATGAATGTTCTATGTATCCTCCCAATCAACGGATTCTTCTATTGCAACACTTTACAAGGTTCCAGTCCAGATTGTATAATGCAGCTAAAACGATTAAAAATGAGCATAAATTCCAGTTCCTGTGGTGTAAAAATAACAATATATCCTTATGAAAATCATCTGAATCTAGAGTATATCAAATATACTCATTTAATGATATTAAAAGAATTCAATGTAGCTTTCATTCGTCCATTTCTACTACTGTCAACTCGACTGATGCCATCGCTTGTAATGAATCAACATTTAATTGTGCCCAAACATAATCATTATGATAATGATTTTTATATTAAATTGAGGAATCAGCATGGACATTTAATTATCTACAATATGGTAACAATATATTTTAGTATAAATTCAATTTATTCAATTTATTTTATAATTTTACTTATCTTTTATTGTGCAATGAATTCCAAATTTGTTTTTATTATTGTATCACTGTCACATCTATTATTGTTTTTGTGATTGTTTACTACTTTCAATATTTTTTTAATTTTATTTCTATTGGTATCATTGGTATATTATTTTTTAATTATGCTAAAGCTCTTATCACACTACGTCAATTTATTGTTTAAGCCTTTTCAATTTAATTGTTATATCTTTTCGGTTTTTATAGTTTTTTGTCTTAATATTATACTTTCTTTTGACTATATATTATTTTTTTGTACTTTTATATATCAATGTTTAAGTATTTTAACATTAATGTTACCTTTCATTGTCTATATTATCTGGTGTTTTATCGCCAATTTTAATTTTATATTTAATTTTTACTCTCGCAGTATTGATAGTTTTACTCAATTCAGATATTTTTTTTGTAATACTATTAAGTTTGATTCCCAAATTAAATTTTTACTTTTAGATAACTGGATGATAATCAATAATCAGCTTGTTTTGATTATTTGCAGTAAAAAATTTTATTATGTAAATGGTTTTTTTAAGACATTCAATGAATAATTTTAATTTCATCTTACAGAATATCCGAAGTTTACGGCAAAAGTTTGACATATTTTTAAGTAACATAAATGCTATTAATTTAGATTTTGATGTAATTTTTTTGACTGAAACTTGGATCTCGAGTTCCGAAATTTTGAACTACTATTTGGATGGTTTCATGTTTCACGCTAATTGTAATGACCAATATAGAGCTGGAGGTGTGGCTGTATTTATTCGGGCTTCATTAGATTGTAGTGTATCGTCAGTCTCATTTTCATCCGCTGATGTTTTAAAAATTGTCATTACTGTAAAGTTAAATATGGCTTTGTTTTGGTTTATAGACTACATTGCTATGGATTTGATGTTTTTTTGAGTGAGCTTAATGATTTCTTAAACTCTGATAGTTCAAGACATAAAATTTTGATTGGTGATATTAATTTTGATCTATTGAAAGATTCTCAGTTAAAAGATGATTATCTTTTTTTGTGTGCTTCATTTGGAATGGAAGCTCTTCTACATAGCGTGACGAGACCATGTTCTTATTCTTGTCTTGATCATGTTTTTGCGGAAACCGATAGTCAACTATTTACTATTAAGCTTAGCAACTTACAATTATTTATAACGGATCATAACACTATTATTTTGAAAATTAAAATTGCCAACAATTTGAATAACAGTCGCAGATTTAAGAATTTATTTCAAACAAAAATAAATTACATGGAACTAGTGAAGGCATTAAGTAAAAATGATTGGGCAACAATTTATAATTCTGATGATCCTAATATTGCGTATTCAAATTTCGTCAATATATTCATTGCTAATGTAAATAAATTTAAATCAGTGACTAGGATTAAACGTTGTAACTGGAAACTAAAACCCTGGATGTCCGATTCCTTACTATACATGATTAATCATAGGAATAGGTTATTGAAAAAGCTCATTGGACATCTTGATAATATATCGCTTAAAAAGAAAGTGGATGCGCTTAATGCTAGGATTAAAATGTTGATCCCTAAAACCAAAGAATTATATTTTAAAAATAACTTTACTGCAGCTACTGATATTAAATCAAAATGGCAAGTTGTAAATAGTGTTTTAAACGGCAACAAGTCTACAGATACTATTACTGTAATGGAAATTGGTAATAATGATCGTATAACCAATTTAAATGATATTCTTAATATGCTCAATGACCATTTTATTAACGTACCAAAAGTTATTCTAAATGAAACACAAGAAAATACTTTTGTTAATAATACTGTCCGAAGTGAGATGGTTTTGACCAGGTTTAATAGTTCTAATTTATTTTTTTTCCCTACCAGTGAATTGGAGATTATCTCGGTTACTGGCAACTTAAAAAATAGTTACTCATGTGGGATGGATGAGATTTCAAATATAGTAGCCAAAAATGTTATTTTTATTATCGCGCCTGTCTTAGCATTTATTTTTAACATGTGTTTTGCTAAAGGAATCTTTCCTGACGATTTAAAAGCTGGCATCGTGATACCACTCTATAAAAAGGGTTCTCGTACTGACCCAAATAATTATCGTCCAATTACCTTATTGAACACTTTCTCTAAGATTTTTGAAAAAATTGTTAAATCTAGATTGTTGAGTTTTTTTGGAGAAAAACAACTTTCTTGATAAAAGACAGTTTGGTTTTATTAAAAACTCGTCGACTGAATTGGCTCTTATTTCATTTTTAACTCCTGTTCACAATCATTTAAATAATAACCAAAAAGTTTCTGCTCTATTCATTGACATTTCTAAAGCGTTTGATACTGTTAATCATGAAGTATTATTAGATAAGTTATCGCATATTGGTATTAGGGGTGTGGCACTGTCGTTATTTAAATCATATTTATCTAATCGAGTTCAAAGTGTATCCATTGGTTTGGCCCGTAGCAATAAAAAAGTTGTAAGTGTTGGTGGAGTTCCACAAGGGTCAGTGTTGGGACCCTTGCTTTTTTTGATTTATTGTAATTCAATTTTTGACCTTAATTTACGTGGTAATATTATAGCTTTTGCTGATGATATTGCGCTGCAGTATACAAGCTCTAGTATAGATTCGTTGAATTGTGATGTTAAGCTTGATTTAAAATTACTAAAAAAATGGTTCTATGTTCACTTCATGGTTCTAAGTTGCAAGTCCAAATTGATGTACTTCAATTTAAGTAGCCCAATCCAAAATTATGGCGCATTAACTTATCACTCTCTTGTGTGTAATGGTTCTAGCTGCAATAGTCTTTGCGTACACATTGAAACTGTAAATTCCTTCAAATACCTGGGCTTAAATTTGGATTCACAGCTTAACTTTAAAAATCATGTAATGAATTTAAAAACAAAACTCCGTCGTGCGTTAAGATCGTTCTTTTTTTTGCGTAATATCTGTAGCATTGAATTTTTAAAATGTCTGTACTATGCTTTGATAGATTCTCATCTTCAATACGGAATTACATGTTGGGGTGGAATTTATTTATCCAACATTAAACCATTATTAACGATTCAGAAGGGTGTACTTAAAATAATGAATTTTTTACCAAGAGATACACCATCCTTCCCCTTATTTGTTGAGTATAAAATTTTGCCAATACGATACCTTTATATATTTAAAGTGTTAAAAATGTTTTATTTAATGAGTGGAAACCGTGTAATATATCCTGAGCTTCAACCATACTCTTTCAGAAATAAATATAGAATTAGAATTCCACAACCATTTAAACAACATTTCAAAAATTTCTATGCATACACTGCTCCCAAAATATATAGCCTATTACCAATTCATGTTGTAAATGCGGGGACGTATAAAAAATTTAAAAAGTTGTTGAAAGTATGGTTATTTTCATTACATGACATCGAATTGTTTTTTAAAACCATTGCATAATAATTTTATGTTACTTTTTGTGTTAATGTCTGCAGTTATCTTTATCTTTATTTTATTTTATGTTTTCTTTTTTTTTTTTTTGCGAGCTGAAAAATTAATTTTAAAATTATAACTTTGAAAATATTATTATGTTTAAAATAAATATTATTATGTTTAAAAAAATTATTATGTTTTATTATATTTGAATTTGTATTAAATTATTATTTTTTGTGAAAGAATCGTAACTCCAAGACAGTTGTAAACCTGGAGTTCACTAACTAGTTTTATTTTAATTTTTTTGTCTTTACAGTTACTTAATGTAGCTTATTTTTTTTATTTTGTAATTTTTGTATTTATTCTAAAATAAAACTAAGATAAAAAAAAAAATAAAAAAATAAAAAAAAAAAAAATATCCATTAGTTTGCTGTATGAAGTTGGATGAAAAAATTGTATGGCGTGGTATTCACTTTCTTCTGTGAAAGTTTAATTCGTTGCGTGTCAGAAATACGTTGTCTTGTTTTATGTTGTTGAATTGCCACTCTAGTTGTTGTATTATTAGGTCGCATTTGATGGTGATTACATGGCTGCAGACTGTTTCCAGCAGAGTAAGACTCTTTCCCATGTTGCGAATTTCTTGCCAATATTTGGTCAAATTATATCGAATGACCAAAGTCCACTTGGTCGCCAATAATTCTACTTTCGCGATTTTATCAAAGTACATTCCTAAGTTGGCCCATTCCTTGATTATTACCGATGAATGAGGTGGTGTGGCCTACGATTTCCTTCCAAATGAATGAGTGTGTACCGAACTGACAGCACGTTAGTTTTGTTTTGCGTGGTGACTTGCTTGTTGTCGACAAGCGGGATGGCTCGCTATGTAATTTGCTCCTGTAATTTTCACCATCTGTCTCGCCTATTGGTTGTTGGTTAGACAACGGATACACTTTTGTGATTGGTCTCTTGATGTTGGGATTATCAGCGGTTTTTAGTGTTACAACGCGACTTAGTCCATCCCTGCCGGGATGTAACTCCACAACTCGACCTAACTTCCATCTGGTCAGGGATAACAACTCATCTCATAGTAGGACAATGTCCCCTTTGTCGATGTGTTTTGATTTCTTTCACCATTTGAGCCGCTGTTGTAAACGATGTAAGTAATCCGTCATCCACTTTTTCCAAAACTGAGCACGCATATTCTGGATTAGTTTCCATCGGGACATGATATTTCAGTATTGAGTTAGCTGCTCCTTTTCTGGTGGTTCGAGTAAGGCATCTTCAATCAAGAAGTGTCCTGGAGTGAGTACGTCTAGTGATTCAGGATTCTCATTTAGAGGACAAAGTGGTTTAGAATTCAGGCAGGTTTCAATTTGGTTCAATAAAGTAGTTATTTCTTCAAAGGTGAGTTTGGTGTCGTCTATGCATTTTTTCAGGTGTGTTTTATAGATTGCACCCCGGCTTCCCACAATCCACCAAAATGGGGTGATGCTGGTGGAATGAAATGCCACGTAAGTGATTGAAGTAACTTCTGAGTTCCAACAAAGTTAGTTGCGTTGTCACTATACATGTGCCCTACAATACCTAGGCGAGCGGTAAATCATCTGAACGCGCTGACAAATCTCTGTGTTGATCTCTATGTGAATTGCCTTGTTATATGCAGATAAATATGCAGATGTAGTCCTTGTGCGATTTATTTCCACAGTCTTTGCTTGTTCGAATGTGAATTGGGCCGGCGTAGTCAACTCCAGTGTGAGTAAATGTGCGTGATACAGTGACACGGGGTTTAGGTAAATTTCCCATAAGTTGTTCGTTGGTTATCAATTTGAATCTGTATGAATACATAGATGGTTGTTATATTTTACTGCTTGGCCTCCTCCGATGATCCAGATTTTTTTCTGAATGAAGGCCAACGTTCACGCGTTGCCTCCATGCCAGGTTTTTTTATATCTCCAATCCCATACTAACTTGGTCAGGGGTCCTTTGTACGGTAGGATGGTCGGATGTTTCGCTTCGTAGGATAGTGAAGAGTTGTTTAATCTCCCGCCAACCCGAATTTCGTTATCCTCGTCGAGGAACGGATTTTGTGAAATAATTCAGCTACGTTTGTTGAGGGATTTGTTTTGACTCAGCAGAGAATACTCTTCGAAAAAGTCCAATAATGCTATATCCCTTTCTTGTTGGGTAATTTGCCCTCGTTGCTTGGTTTGCCATTTTAATATGTGCACTGTTATGCGTATGAGCGACTTAAGCGATGAGGTTTTATTGATTAAACTTTTCTTCGGATGTTTCGTATTCCACTTCGTCACCTTTTATGTCTGTGCGTGCAAAAGGGCTGAACCGTTCCACCAACTATGTAGGACCGTTTATTGCCTAGCGGTTATACCACGGGAAGCGCAATCAGCTGGGTTGTCTTCTGAACGCCATGACCGGCGATCAGTTTTTTGTTGAATCTCTGCCACACGATCTTTTTTTTTTTTATTATATTCTTGATACTAGTCTTTCCAGACTAACCATCAATTTACATCTGAATTCTTACAAACTAAAATATAATGTGGTCACTGTTGGTCTAGTGATGCACAGTGCCTTTTCGTTGGTAGGTAGCTGCTCACATACTAACGAGCTCGAAGGGTTTGGTTCTTTAAAGTCTCCTAACCAAATGTTCATTATCCAGTAGCCGATAAGCTTCCGGATTGACATGTTCCATTAGCCTTGATTCATGCTTCGATGCAAATCGTTTTATTTCGAGTTTTATATCTGGAATCTCCAAATCACGATGCAAATCACTATTACGAATGTACCAGGGTGCATTGACTATACTCCGAAGTACCTTATTCTGGAAGTTTTGTATAAGGTTAATGTTAGTATTCTTAGTACAGCCCCAAAGCTGAATGCCACATAGCCAGATCGGCTTGAGAACCTGATTGTAAATCAGTATTTTGTTGCATATGATTAATTTTGACCTGCGCCCAATAAGCCAGTACAATTGTCTATATTTAAGGTCAAGCTCTTTTCTTTTCTTCTTCACATGCTCTTTCCATTTAAGTTTAACATCCAGAGTCATACCCAAGTATTTAGCAGAGTTCACGTTCGGCACCATCACATCGTTTAAGTTGATTGTCAGCGGATTAACCAATGATTTATTCGTAAAGTTGACATTTAATTTATTAAGCTTGATTTTCCATCGCTTGGTCCACTGGCGAATTTCATCACTTGCACATTGAAGTTTATTCGCCGCTTCTTCCACAGTTTGCTCTGTTTGATAGTATGCCGGTGTCGTCAGCAAACGTTGCTATGCTTACGTGGTGGGAATGTGGTATATCACTTGTATATAGTAGGTAAAGGACTGGACCTAGAATGCTGCCTTGTGGAACACCACCCGATCTGCGACAAATGATTGCAACATTGGTGGTGGTGGCTCCAATTCATCTCGGTTTGTTTTAATGGAAGCCCTAGCTGTTGAACCGTTTCCTCCTTGATAAGTGAAATTTGGGAACCTGGAACAATCAGGGCTTGGATCTTGAATAGCGCTCCAAATAAAGAGTTGATCGTTACCACGGTGGTTGACAGAATAGTTGTTTGGATGTCCTCAGAGGTGCTTATTGCTACCTTTTTCCCCTTTAAAAGTTGGGGCGGTTCATGTACCAGTGTATGTAGTTACATGATTCCTTTTGTCTGCAGGCTATCCTTGAACTGTGAGAGAGACAATTGGTGCAAATTCTAGCTCTATTCACGAATCTAATCTCATTTTGACGGAAAGGTTGCGAAAATGGACGCAATTAGTCATCGCATGCCCCTGCTCATCGCAATAGTGGCAGTTGGCTGCATTGTTCTAAGCTGGCTGCCTAACGTTGGTGTATGATGTTTTGTTGTACGATGTTCGGCCGTTGGTGTGTGGATGTCTCCAATGCTTGGAACCTTCGTATCATAAATTCCATGCATTCCTCCATTTTGGGAACTTCATGAAGGCATTTGAGGCCACTTTCATGCCGCTTCAGTGTCTCTGTATCTACGTTTTTTATTATTAAGTGCGCAATTAGTGTATCGAATGGATTTGCAAGATGCAGCATTTAGATGTTATGTAGCATTTCGACTGTAGTTTCGTGTAATGATCGAATCCCTGCTGCATTCGCATGATGTATGTTGGGCATCATGAGTATTGTGTTGAAATACGAAGCTGCTAGTAATTGTTTGTTATTAAACATGGTTTGGACGATCTCCCATGCTCGTTCGTAATTTTCTCTGATCGTTGATAGATGGTTCATCAATTGGGCAGCTGCCTGTAGAAGACAATTGGTGGTTGGAGTGGATCATGTTGGTAAACATGTAGTTAAAAACTTGCCAGTTTTCATACTCTCCCGAGAATATGGGCAGCTGGATCTGAGGTAGTTGTATATTTACTGCCCTTGTTGTTTTATCAGAGCGCACCATTTATTGCAATCATATCAAGGTGGATAACACTTTATCTTGAAGTGTTCCTTAATAGTTTTCTACTATGTATTTGATGGGTTCTTTTTCACTCGTGAGTCAATTTCACTCATGTTTTTGGTGATCTGGTTGATTTTTAACTATAAATGTTCCTTGGCATAGTCGTGTTTCGCCCTTTTTTCTCCAATCACATCCAATGTCCGGTACATTGAGACGTTTTGTTGACGAAATAGCTTCTGAATTGTTAAGATGGCCTCTTCTGATGGTATTGGGGCTTTTCCCGATGGTGATGATCGTACTACAAACGAAAGCGGCTGTTTGTCGGTTAGCTCAGCAGGAATGTGGACACTTGATTTTAGTTTTTTGTCAGTGCCAATGATGAAACTCGGTGTTTTGACGATTTCCCTGTTTTCTTCTTTCTTTGATGGTAGTGGTGGTAGAACTTTGTATGCTTGGCATTCCTCCATGAACTCTTTGTAAGCACGCTGTATTTGTCGGCGTTCAATTAGGTATGGATGGTTGGGATCAATATTCTCCTGAGCTACTAACTCTTTAACCGCATTTCGATACTTTGAATAAATTGAATCGACGCTTTGCTGGGTTTTCTCCAAATGATGACGGGTGAGTTTGCCGCTTGCCTGTTTGTTAAACTTCGCTATGGTGGCTAAGAGCTGTGTTCTTCGTTCACTCTGTTGCTGTAGTACTGTCTCCATTTTTTTATTTTTGCTGGCTCGAAGGACCAATGTAATAATTCACTACTGATTAGTAGTGAATTAAGACTTAAATTAAGAGGTATAAACTGTTTGACTGCTGATTCAAAACTCTCTTTATTTTTAATGAAAATATTTCTTTATATACATAATTATATTGTAATAGTACAACAACAACATCCATATACTCGTACATTGAATATCGTTCAAACATAAATATGTTCCCATCAAATTATGCGATTTCACCATAATGTTGATCAGGTCATATTATCCAGTATGACAGATAAATGCACATAGTGACCTAATTAAAATGTGCGATCAGCTAATGTACATATTAATTGTTATTGTAGTTATAATCTGTGTTGCTTTAAATATAACTACGGTATTGGCATGGTGGTATGTAAAGCAACAGTGCTTATTATTGAGACTTAAATATGCATATGTCGTTGCGAGGCTTCTTGGTGAAAATCATCGTCATGTATTTCGATATTTGGAATTTCTTGTGATTGATTTTGGACTTGAGGTTTGTACCGAATTTATTTTAATTCCTCAGGAGAATATTCTTCTTGTTTATATTGATCATATGATTTATATGAAATAATTCCTTAGATTTGAATCTTGGTAGTCCATTTGGATGAAAGTTATACCGTTGAAGATGTTGTTGATATGTAAATTGATTGTGTGATTTTGTTGGTAGTATTTGAGACCGGTATTATCCATCAGTTAAGGTTTTGGAAGAAGTTTTGGTCGTAATCCGCGATTATTGGTTTGTGTTTTGTTAAGTTATTGGTCTATGGTTATATGGTTATACACTCCACAAGAACTAATGTAAAATTGAAGATTTTTGGCTCAATTTTAATGAATGAAAAGTACTAAAGACATAAATTATTTTTATATCAAAATTTAAATCAAACATTTTCATAAAACATATATGAAAATCAAATGAAAATACGAATTATTTCAATAGTTATAATAAAAATAAAAACGGTTTGATTTATTCAATTTGTATACATTGTATATATTATAATTAATTCTAAACTCCGTATAAAAATATATAAAGATCAATGACGTATGAACTACGAAAAAGAAACATATACTTCAAATGTTGGATGAGTGATGGCACTTAATAACTTTAATAATATAAATCGTATTTATTGATATTTTAAAGGATATTGTTAATGCGATAATACAAAGTACACAATTAAAATACCCAAACATGTAAATGAAAGTGAATACTTGAAAAACTATTTAAATTTTTTTTTATTTCTATTCAATTGTTATACTCGATGTGTTATTTACAAGATGGCATCATAAAAGTCGTTAGGATTTTTAATAGTGTGAATTTTTAAAACTAATTTAAGTATTTGAATTGTTTTTTTAAGATCATGAGTACATTTAAACGTCAAATTTTTTGGCTGAAAATTATTCTTAGCGAAAATTTAACACTTGCATGACTATCCGTTTCCGTTAAAAAATAAAGCAAGTTATATTTGTAGGTTTGATAATAAAAAAGAATTTTTATTTTTAACAATCGTTTTATTACTGGTTGCTTCGATTACATAAAATAAACTCTGTCTATCTATAAAATGTGTAGGTTATATATATGAAATGCATTTCAGTGAAATGCATTTTTTGTTTATTATGTAAAAATGAAAAATGTACTTTCAAAAATGTGAAAACTAATATTTGTTGTTTTGACGAGTATATGTTGATCATCTTATATTTCCATATTTTTCTCAGCAGTATTGAGTTGATTACTTGCAAGTGTTTTGATTATAGAAATTTGATGATCAACATCCGTTCTTACTGTTGATCGTGGAGTAATGGAAATGCCATTACGTAACTAGCGGTACCTATAGCTTTGTCTACATACATTTATTTTCAATTCATATAAAAAAAATCATGAATTTATTCAAACATTTTCTAATTTAAATTACCTTTGTAAACTTTCCACTTCAGTTGAATATGAATTATTTATATGTTATTTCGTTAAACAGATGCAGCTATTGTGTCAATTAATTCCGTTTAAGGCTATTCCCATGTGCACATGTATACGTACGACAGGTTTTTTGGCCGAAAAAATAATAAGCAGACAGTGGATTTGAAAACTTATTTTGATTCCAAAACATATATGTAAAAATCATTTGCACGAGAACAAAAATTCTTCCGAGATCTTCCATTTTTATATAGAAACAATAATTATTTAACGTCACTACAAATTGGCTGAAATTAAAATTACTGTCCAAAGTCCCACCACCAAGCCCATCAAAAGACATTTACGAAAGAACATTAGCAACCCTAGAACCTAAACCTTAATTATTTATTATTGGAATTCGTCTAGACAATGACGAACTATCGAAGAACCGATGAAGAACGATCATTTTGTGTGGATGTATTATATTTTGTGACAAGAACATTATTCTATCATGATGCCGAAATCTTATTTACGGCAGTTGCACAAAACTCATTTTTAAAACTTAAATAATCGCCCGTCAAGTCATGCTAGCTAAAAATTGATAATAACATCACAATTATTGGCTAATTTCATGTCCTTTTTCGAGAACTTCTAATGGAAGTGGTATCTCGTATTACTTTTAAATGTTTCCAACGTTCACTACTGCTCTAACGTCAACTACTTACATCGAGAAGATGAGTAAATTCTTCACAAATTAGTAAACTGGAAACTTGTATAACCGACAACGGGACTCAATTCATGAGTTAATGTTTTAGTTATTTATATCGTTCCCGAGGAGAACGAATCTTAACGTTGTCTTACCACAATATATCGCATGGGTAAGCTGAACGATTTGTTGAAACACTAAAAGAGAACAAAAATGATAAATATGTTGGGAACAAACAAGTAAATTCTAATCTAATTCCATAAATTAGTACAAATACAATACCAAAACACCAACAAACTAATCAACGCAGTAAAATTATTTGTAGGCTCCTCAATCCACATGAAACTTAAACTAGTTTGATTTAATTAGGAATAGTTAAACCTAGTGAACGATGATCTACATCAATGTAGATAACGAAGACGATCACGATCATCAAAAGTAATGATGTTTCCACCGTTCTAAACCAATAGTGTCACAGACCATTTAACATATTTATCCTTAGGCCAAAAGTGATACAATATTAATTATTAATATATTATTACAATATAAACGTTTTATTATAATAAATAATTTATTATTGTCTAAGGGTATAACCTATAAAAATTTTGTAAACAATTTTTGACAGCAAAGGAAAACAAAAATAAAAAACATTTTTACAATTTTTCTTTGCTGTACACTGTTCGAAATTTTTTAGTATTCATTTTGAACTGTAGGGTGATTTTATAAGTTTTAAATGACGCCACAACTTATCAACTTTTTCAGTTCAATTTCGATAGTTGCGACTTCTATATTTAGGAGCTTTGACTATACACATTATATTGGTATGCCGGTTTAGATTGAAGTCTATATTGTTGAAATTCATATTTAGAATTCCTTGTATGTATGACTTATTCCCCTTTTAAATTCAATCAAATAAAAATTTGATATTTTAATTATGATATTTGTTATTTAAAATATGCCTTAGGGAATATTTTGAATTAAAATATCAAATTTTTATTTGGTTGATTTGCAAGTCTATAATAATTATGGTAATTATGATGTTGTATATGACAGATAGGGGCTCGCATTTGAAGTTGCGGAGCTTTTTTAAACTGGAATGTTCTTGGATTATTGTGATTTTCATGAGTTAACTCTGTACTGTTCCGTTGGTGTCGAATCTTAATTTCTTCGATACAGTATTGTCTTGCTTCCGTAAGATTTTGAGGTCTACATGGCCCTAACAATACCTTCTAAAGGTTTCTTTAGTCTAGCCAAGAATACTTCGCGACCTTAGAATAACACTGTGTTATCTGATCACAGTATAGTTTTGAGAAAAACCGGTTTGAAATTTTAAAGTATTATATCTTTTTTTCATTAAAGGAAAATTTATCCAAAATTGTGGCACACTATAATTAATTTAATGGTTTATTAAAATGTACTTCTATTTTCATTTTATTAGTGTTCACTTTTAAAATAATTAGTTACGAAAAAGCAGATACAACTTTGTTGCTGAATTGTAACCAGTTTAGCTAAAGAATTACTTAGTTGTATCTGTTTGATAGAACCATATTATTCTTTAAGTTCCAAAATAAAACTTATCTAGCTTCAAAAGGCTTTTTAAGCTTTTAAAGGCATATTTTTATTTTTAGATGTCGATCATGTATTGTTCTTTCTCTTAAGTGTTTCCATAATGATCCCATTATTTGGGGGTGTTGAAATATCATCATTTGACAGATCTACAACAAGACTCAATAGAACCAGACGAAAACTCATCCAAATTTAACACGGTTTTATAATAACTGATATCGTTTAACTGATATCCTTATATGTCATAAGGAAACATCACCTTAAGATTTTTTTTGTAGCGGATAATTCTGTTTTTTTTCTAATTGGCTGTAGTTCATGGCAATCCAAAGCCAAAACTGATTTTCTGCATCTTTCAACTCGCCTTATACTATGTGTACTTAATTTATCTGCATTGTATTGTATTGCAAATTGAACTTCGTAATATTTTTGGGTATATTTTAGCATCTTTATTTTCGTATATGGAATTTTTGAGAAATCGAAGCAAACTTTTGAGTAGCTACCAAAATCCATAAAATAATTAGCATTTGCATAATGATCAGTGGATTCTTACGATTCACGAGAAGTATTAATTTACACTTTTTCGATGTTACTATGAATATTATCAACTTCTTGAATTGTTCCATGGCCAGCCACTGAATACTTCATACAAATTTGATCTGCGGATTACTTCTCATAACATGAAGAATAGCAGTAGACATGAATGAATTTTCATTTTAAGGCACGCAAATTTCGTTCTCAATTCTTCGGAATTGAAAAATTTTTTTTTTTATTATTCTATATACACTACAAATTTACACAATTTAACTATATAATAAGTGTTTTACAGTTGTTTTTAAATTCTGAAATCTTTAGAATCAGATAAACCGAACTGTTATTAAGTCTGAGCTCTTTGGAGTCAGATCAACAATTAATTTTAACTATATTTCTATTATTTTTTTAGTTTCAATATAGTTAATTTCCTATTGGTTTACAATTTCATACTTATATTAGGTTTTACTTAATACATTATATTGCATTTTGGAAATATTATATTAATTTCCGTTCTTAATTTATGTCATGTATATGCAATTTCTATATATTTAAATATATTATAGATTATTAGTACTATTGTTATTATAAATATTATTTCTTTAAATGATAGTGTATTATTACTTAATGGCTTAAAATCTAAACTTGGAACGATATAATTGACTTTTTCTTCTTTAATATTATTGGAAAATGTTTGGTTACTAATATTTATTGTACAGTTATAGAATTTTATAAAATAGTTTCCGTTTAATAGAAATTTTCTCTCATCACAATTGGATATTAGCTAATTGAACTATTATCGTTAACATTATAAATTTCGGTATTACAATTTTTTATCGTTTCACAGTTTTTATTCCATATACAATGTTTTAATTGATTCAATTGGTGAAAAACCTTATTATTATCACATTCGTAATAATTGTTTTTTATCTCAAATGTATTAGTTATTTGATAGTTAATTAATTTACAATCTTTTTCATTTCTTAATGGTATGATTAATTTTTTATTTAATGGTTTCATTTTATAATGTATTTTAATTAGAAATATTAATTTATCGGTATTAGTTTTGGAAAATCCTACGATTTTTCAGTTTAATGACATCTATTTCATAATCAATAATTTCATTATAACTTAATAAAGAAGGATGTATAATGCAGTGGCGTACCGAGGGGGGGGGGGCTAGCGGGGGGTTCAAACCCTCCCCATTAGGCTTTATAATTTATAGAAAACCTCCGATGGTCATTAAAAAGCATTTAATGAAAGGTCATGTTTTTAATAACGTATGTTTTTTACATCAACCAAATAAATTCTCTGTAATTTTACGATACGCGTGAACTCACCTAATTTTAACTCAACGAAACTTAAATCCAAACCTTGCTTAATACATGGAAACATGGTTCAAATATGAAAAAATTATAGTGCATTCTGTGAGTGCAGACAAAATCTCCCATATAACAAGTCGTCAGGCTTCAATACACTAAAAGGTTTCTGCCAGACATTAGGTAGTATTGGCGTATATATATATATACGCCAAAATAGAATAACGTAATTAATAGATTGTGTAAAATTTAACCAACACAAACAAGAGAATGGTAGGGGAAACAATATAAAATGCAAAAATTGGAGAAAATAAAATTGTTTTTTCATTTTTTAGTTTTTATTTAAAATTTACATTGTATTGTGTTGTAAATAACTAACATTATGAAATGTCTGGCAAATCATAGTGATATTTGCGATTAAAATAATTTGGATATATTTTAGTAAAGGAGGTTTTGATGCACTTGTAAAATAATCACTAAACAAAAGAAAGGAGTTAATATGTGCGTTGTTTGTATGTATTGCGACATTTCGACTTATAGTATAGGAAATTTGGATTGCATTGCATATGCAATAATTGCATTTTGTTTTTCACATATTTAAATGTAACTATCTGTATATTATGAAATTTCAATTATTTAGCTAGTTTGATTTGTATTGGAATTTGGAAACTGTGATTTAAGTGCTGTCGTAATTATAATTAATTTCAAAAATTAAAAAAAACGTCGTATTTGTGTAAACCTGTAATCTGTTAAATAATAAATATTGGATATTAAATATATAATAAATTTGGTATTACTGTGGTTACTCTACTAGAAAGTGATTTTTCGTTTTGTGTAATAATATATTTAAAAATGGCCGATGGTAAAAGAAAATTAAAAAACTCTATTTTAACGTCTTTTTTTACCAAAAAAAATAAAATGTCGTTAGAAGATAATACAGTAACTTCTCAAAATATTAGTAATAGTGTTCAAATTCTTGAAACTGGTTTAGATATGGTACCAAGTAAAAGTAATGTTGGTTTTGGAAACAACCTGGAGAATGAAGGTAATCCTACAAATGATATAAGTATTTTAAAGCTAATGCATTAACAGATGAAAACCGATTTATTAATTTTAAAAACGTTTGGTATCCAGATGAAACATTTAAATTTCCTGCGCGATGTGTACGTAATTTAAAATTCCAATTCTCTTGGCTGACCAGATGGAAATGGCTGGTATACTCAAAAGCTTGGGATGGTGCATTTTGCAAATATTGTGTATTTGTTTAAATCATGGTGGTGTGGGACATCAATCGTTAGGTAAACTAGTAAAAAATCCATTTTTCGTTTGGAAGGATGCTATTACAGTTTTCAACAAACATGAAGCATATGAGTATCACAAAACCTCTTTTATTCGTGCACAAAATCGTCTAGCAATACAGAACAAGTCTACCGCATCTGTAAACATTTTGCTTAACTCGGCTTTAAAACAGCAAATATTGGAAAATCGCTCCAGATTACACCCTATAGTTCAAACAATTATATTTTGTGGCTGCCAGGACATTTCGTTACGAGGACATGAAGATTCAGGAAGTCTTACTGAAATGGAACCGTTTCACAACGACGGAAATTTTGGTGCATTTTTACGTCTCAGATTACGATCTGGAGATGAAATATTAAAATCCCATTTAGAATTATCTGCTAGGAATGCCACATACATTAGCCCAAAAATTCAAAACGAGATTATTAGTCTTTGTAACCGCTTACTAATACGTAATATAGTAGATCGAGTTAATGCTGCCAAATGTTTTACAGTTCTTGCTGATGAAACAAGTGATATATCAAATATCGAGCAGTTTTCTTTATGTATTCGTTAGTTAGATTCTGACCGAATTCGTGAAGAGTTTTTGCAGTTTATTCCGGTTACTGACCTAACTGGAAAAGGTCTCGCAAGTGTTTTATTATAAAGCATTGGTAAGCTCGGTATTGATACCCAATACCTAATAGGACAAGGCTACGATGGAGCATCTTCAATGAGTGGACATTTTCATGGTGCGCAGAAATATATAAGAAATGTACATGATATAGCGTTATATGTTCATTGCGCATCACCCCGCTTAAATTTAGCAATATCGGACGCTTTCGACTTAGCTTGTATAAGAAATTGCATGGGGTCTTTATCTAGTATTTATAATTTTTTTAGTACTCCTAAACGCCAATCAATTTGACACAAGTCATAGATGACTGCCTTCCCGAATCGTCAGCTACGCGCTTGAAACAATTATGTCCTACCAGATGGATACAGCGACACGAATCTGTAATAGTTTACTTACAGCTGCAAAGTGCAATTATTATTGCATTAGACCAAATTTCATCTTGGGTTGACAAATCGACATCGTCGTTAGCAGCACAATTATTATCGGCGATAAAAAGAGTTGAATTTCAATTAGCCGTTTATGTTATAGCACAAGTTTTCGCAGTGACTCTTCCTCTAAGCCGGTTCCTGCAAACCAAAACTTTGACTTAGCAGCTGCCATTGTAGTGGCTGGTAACGTACAAAGTGTTTTATCCGATATGCGTCGCGATGCCAGCAATTTGTTTGCGGGTATATTTAATGATGTAACAAAAATCTGTGACGAACATGATATTACTATTCGTATTCCCCGTCGTGCCGGAAAACAAATGCATCTTACCAAACAGAGCATTTTACCAAACAGAGAATCTGTATATGATACAAAAATTGAAGAAGCAGCGACAATTTTATTTATAAAATATAAATCTATTTTAAACCAGAACGTTAAAGAAGAATTAGGAGAATTGCAATTGTGGTGGAAATATGTTTCAGCGTTAAATATTTCTTTAAAAAATGGAATGGACGCTCTTAATTCTTGCGAAAAAAACTTATTTCCTTGCGTCAAGAAATTAATTGAAATATTTGTTACACTACCGATTACGACATCTACAACAGAGCGCTCGTTTTCAACATTAAAGTTGTTAAAGACTTACTTACGTAACACTGTAAGTGAAGAAAGATTAAATGGTTTAGTGATGAAGTATATTCATCGTGATATTAGCATTTCAATCGAAGAGGTTTTAAATGAACTGGCGCAACAGTCAAGACGATTGAATATAATATTATAAATCTCGATATAGATAAACGATTGTTATTAATAAAACTATTTTATGCCTGAATTTTTTGTTTTTTTTTCTAAACCCTCCCTTTTATGAATTCCTCGGTACGCCTCTGGTATAATGTTAAGGTTACTAAATATAATGTTATCCTTTAAATTATTTATTATTCTGTCTATACTTTGTATTTTTAATTTAATGTCAAATATTATTAATTTAGTAATAGTCTGATTTTGTCTGTTCGTTATAAATTGTTGAATAGCTTGTCTATCGTCTAGTATTGAATGATACAACTTATAGATAGTATCGTTGAGATTATAATTGATTAGCATTTGTTGATTTATGCTTGATACTATCTTTTTCGTTATTCTTGTCCATTATAGCTAAATGTCGATTAATTATTTGTCTGTTTTCATCGTCCATTGAACCTGATATCCACTTTTTAACTGTTCATATAAAATTGATTAAACCTCTTTTGCGTATTGAATGGTGTTCAGTTTTTAGAGTCATAAGTTTGATAATAAGATTGTCTAATACGTTAAGACAATCTTATTATCAAACCGTCCTTCGTTTTTTATATAGTTTATAATTATTTTTGACAAGGCTGATTTAAGTTCTAATATTGTTGTCTCTATTGGTGTCAAATCTATTAAATGTAAAGAATAGTTATATGTTTTCGGTATTAATACTACTGTTTCCTGGAAGATAGTGTATCCTGTGTTAGTCTCTATTTTCTCCACTAACAGTAGAGTATGTGTCGGTATTGTCAGTTTCGTCATAATTATCAGTATTAGGATTATTTTTGTATGGTTGTCTTTTGCTCCTTGGACTGTTACAGCAACTGATGAATGGTTTGCTTTGGACGGTACTTCAATCTCAGCTGTTGTATAACGTTGTTCCAAGTTCGCTGGTGTTCCGGGATTTCCATAATTGTATTGCGAGCGTTTCCAATGATTTTCGTATTAATGTTTTTCGCAAGCAATATTCTCGCAGTTCCTCATTGTTTCTGCCACATAAACTCTCAGCATCCATGATACTTTTCAGGAATGACTTAAGCTTGTAGGAGTCATCTCCCGAAAATGGCTGAATCTCATTGAAGTAACGGATGATTTGGTCCGGACTTAGGTCGAATTTCGTTGTTTTTATGTTGGTTATTTTATCATTCTGTTCTGCTATTAGTGGTTGCAGTGCACTTATTTGCTCATGTAGTTGTTGCTGGTTTTGCTGTTGTACGAGTTCACGTTGTAGTTGCTCCATTTTATCGATGACTATGTTCACCATTTTCTTTTTTTTCACTTGTGATTATTTTACTAACTTATTTTTTTCACTACAATTCTTGGTTTTCGATTTCACTATTTTCACTTGTGATTGTTTTATTAACTTGCCATTTTCACTATAGTTCTTGTTTTTCAATACACTATTTTCACTTGTGATTGTTTTATTAACTTGTTATTTTCACTATAGTTCTTGTTTTTCAATACTCTATTTTCACGTGATATTCGTATCTCGGATATCTATCTTCAGATAGTTATCCTATCAACTGCGCCAATTTCGTTCTTCAATTCTTCGGAATTGAAAAAAATATTTTTATTATTTTATATACACTACAAGTTTAAAAAATTTAATTATATAATAAGTGTTTTACAATTTCTTTAAATTCTGAATTCTTTAGAATTTGTCAGACTTATGTTTCTATTATTTTAGTTTCAATATAGTTAATTTCCTATTGGTTGACAATTTCATACTTATATTAGTTTTTACTTAATTTGCATTTTGGAAAAATTATATTAATTTCCGTTCTTAATTAATTTCATATACAAATATGCAATTTGATGTGTGAAAAAATGTTAAATTTGATTCGACGTTTAAAATAAAATTGCGTCGTGTATATTTTTGTTGTTACTTTCGTGGGATGTAACTCGCACGAGTCACTCCAGATTACTAATTCTCACATGCCGCTGTTATCCTCAAATACCCTATTTAACATTTTTACAAGTGCAGATGCCAAATCATTACCGGTTCTACCTGATGTACATTCCGTCCATATCGCGCAATACGTTTTTTTGGTGCTACTCAAATAGACCGTTAAATTATATATATTTTATTTTGAATAGTAAAACAGTGAACCAATTTCGGCTCTTGGACAATTAATGACGTTTTGAAGGTTGAATCTTAGGATCGGAACTCCAATTTCCTTATCACGAGCTTTTTCTTCCCTCATTTGTACTTTTAATTGAAAATGTTGATCTTTCTCAAAAAACATTTCATCCGTATTCCACCACATCTATCCGATTTTGGTCTGTGAAAGCCAATATCAAATTTGGTGCAAAAAATGTGACGGTACAAACTTTCCTTCACAGGCATTTGATCTTTAGTAAATTCTTTGTACAAATCGTACATTTTACAGATGTTTGAACTGGGTTCCAAATATTGCCTAGTATTAACTAGTTCCAAATATTGACTAGTTTTAGCTCTGCAATAATGAGACTCAACCTTAGGAAAAGAGTTGATGTGTGTCATAACATCAGTTACTTTTTCTTGTGGCGTTTTTTGGATCCATTTCGTCCTCACATATTTACCAGTACTGTTTCAGTTTGCTCATTCTTATTTTTAACCGTAAACAGGAGTTTGGGAAATGTTCTACATTCCTAAATAGAAATTTTTACATACTGTATGACCATGGCCAGCAACCTCGATAAAGTACATAAAGCTGTATGACCGGCGAGATGTGTCATTTTGTGTGGTTTTTCTAGCTACGAGAGTGCGTGTTGTATTCCTTAGAATATAATCACGCTTTCGGTGAGCATCTAATTAATAATATGCCTCAAACTGATCCAAGCGTTCTTTATCGGTCACTTAAGATGAATTTGGTTGCTGATTGATGAAGATACTTCATGTGTTCCTTTAGCATAGATTTCCTCTACTACAATATCATTACACACAATCATCGTCTGATCAAAATCAATTTCGTCACTAATAAATTAAAACTTCATCTCTATGTACAATATTATGGTTTTTAGGTAGGTAAAAATTAAACTCTGCGTCTGCCATGATTTCTTTATAATTTTTTAATTCAAAACAAATATTTATTATCAAGTAAATAATTAGAATTATGATGAAATTTGTATTTTATTTGGAAATTTACACGTCAATACTCGTTGAGCGACAATTTAAAGTGACATTAAAGCTTTATGAACGTTACAAAGAACGTTACTCTAAGTCCCTTTAGAGATATAAAGAGAATAACAAACATGTATATACAACACAAAGAATTACGGGAAGGTATCTAGAATTTTTTTTTATTGGAATTATATAGTTCTAACTGGTAGAATTAACTTTATGTATTCAATGAAAACATAAACAAACAAAAAATTGCTGTACTTACAACTATATTTATGAAGGTATATTCAAAACGAAAAGAGATAGCCAAATTTGGAGTGCATATTAAGAAAGAGCGCATTTGAATTAATATAAATACAATAATAGCTCAAAATGTAAAAAATAACTGCCTAGGTGGCTATGGTTAAAGCTGCGGCAGTTGGAGCGGGAGGTACCAGGTTCGAATACCAATAGGGGCAGGATGCAAAAGGGATTTTTTACCACTTGATTACGATCGGTGGTGTGAATGAACACAACTATGGCCCCCTGTTGGAGTGCAAAATCCATGTTGGAGTGCAATTCTCAGGTTCTATAGGTAGTGAAGGTTTATGGATTGGCCTTTTTATAAGAACCCCACCCGGGCCTCGAAGTGAAACTACTCGAATTTTTTGATATAATCCTGAGTGTACTTCTATCACACTTCCGCCATTTTAAAGGTTTTGTGTTGTCGTCTTTGATAAATTGGAGCCATTATCGCGGTATACATAACTGCCCCAATCCTCTTCGTGCAGTGAATCGTTTGTAGGCTGCGATGAATGCTTCAGTGGTGAAATTACTAACCGGCTCAATGTGTATTGATTTAGTTGCCATGCAAACGAAGATTGATAAATAACTCTTGTGATCTTTATGGCCTCTTCTTTTTGTTGTACGAATAAGAAGTGGTCCTCCATAATCGACATCAGATCTCAAGAAAGGTCTTCCAGGTGTGATACGTACTGCTAGTAGATTCCCCATCAGCTGTGTTCCAGATTTGGCATTGAATCGATGGCACTTCACTCATTTGAATATTAAATGTCGTGTTAGATTTCAACCGTGTATAATCCAGTTTCTTGTTCGAAGTTTTTTTTTTTTTTTTATATTAAGCTTTAATTGGGTGCAGGGTGGAATTTTAGACAGTCCTAGCTCCTTATAACTGTCAGAGCTCCTGCACCTAACGCGCGGTCCTTCAAGTAAAGGTTGATAGCTGCCTTAAACTTGTGCATTTTATATTCCAACGGAATAGACGGAAACTGAAAACCGGGTAACGAATTCCACTTCCTGTATGTTCGATGAATGAATTCGCGCTTTGCACCTTCAGTTCGAGGTTTCGGCAGCTTCACCGTAAACCTCTGCGCATTGACCGTTCCTCGTGTTACTAGTCCTGGTGTAACTAATGGTGGTATTTTCTCCTTTAATTCTGCAGAACATTTACCATTTATTAATCTATAGAACACGCATAGTTCTGCAACATCTCTGCGGTGCTGTAGGCTGTCTAGATCTTTCGTAAGTCTGGAGTTTCGTATTATTCGTATGGCACGCCGCTGAACTCTATCCAGCAACTGGAGAGCAGTGCCATATGCTCCACCCCAAACTTGACAGCAATATTCTATACACGGTCTAATAAAGGTTTTATATATCTGGAGAACCTGATGCGATTTAAAAAACCGTCTGAATCTATTGAGGAACCCGAGTTTACGTGAAGCTGATTTGGCCAATGCGATAATGTGTTCATTCCATTTTAAATTTTTACTAATTTGAACACCAAGTAGACTAATTGAGTCACAACCCACGAGAACGTGGCCTTTTACCACAAAAGGGTATTCGTTGCGACTTCTTTTACGCGAGAACGTGCATATTTGTGTTTTTTTCTCGTTAAATTTGACCTGATTTTTAATTCCCCACTCAAATATTGTACTCAAATCGGAATTAAGCGAAGTGACAACTTCCGTACGTGTTCCTTAACCAGTCACCTATAAAAAATATGCATCGATAGTTGGGCCAACGAATAGTTCCTCACTTCTATGGACTATATCTCAATTCCTAGACAGAAAAATTATACAAAAAATCGTATGTGTTCCTAATGCATTCACTAACATTGTATGCATAAAACTATCTTAATTATCTATTTAAGTTTTAGTAGATATTATAGCCATTAAATAAAGTTGGTTTTAGTGACAGACGTTTTTGTGTTGAGTATATAAATCTATCTATCGTGAGAGTTAATTTTTCTGGGCTGAGTATAAGAAAACTGTCATGATAGTTAATTTTTTTGGGCTGAGAGTTAAAAGTATCATGATAGTTGAGATTAGTATTGCCATCGTTTTTTTTGGGATGAATTCTGGGCTAACTTCACATACATACCAAATCAGACCTATTTCCGTCAACGGTGGACTATTTTTTGTGTTATTTTATCTACTGAGAATAATTTTAGAACTTTATCCATTTTATTAACTTTCTTTATTTTTACTTTTAAATAATATCTAACTTAGCTTTTTCTTTTCTTAACTGACCTCCAATTGAGTTCAAGTTGGCTCTCTGTTCCATATATAAATATAACTGTCGAGTTTGATACTGTTATAATTGTTACAATTAGTTTTTTCGCGGTTCACTATTTTTACTAGTTTCCCGTTAATTTTTAACTAAAGAATTTGACATAATTAAATTTTGACTTTTAGTTTTTACTTTCTATCGTAGAATTTGATACAAAAGATTTCAATATAATATAAAAAAATTTTTACACGTTCTTTTCGTGGCTTATTTTAAATTTAGTGATTGATTAAGGAAAATTATATTATAAAAGATTTATCTTTTGTAATTGTGCCAGTAATATAATTGTTTTCTTATACATTATTTTGTTTCCTTGCCTCGATGTTCAGTACTCGCTTGGTTTTGACTGCAACCACTTGTACACTTTTTATTATAATCAGGAACCAACACTGGTGAGGGTCGTCTGATTTTCTTTAATAATTTTTAGTTGGCACAAGAATATAATTTTTCTATTGTTTGTCTAATGATTTATTGATTTATTAATTTAACACACAAAAATGTTATCACTTGTCCTTACATCTGCGCCAGCTATGGTTGGGTTGTGAATTTGCGGTTACGCTAAATAACTATAACTTATTTATTTATACGTAGCTTCAGCAAGTGGGCTAGTGTTTGTTATGTTTTACTTTTTCACAATATTTAGATGTAGTGAGTGTCATCAATGCACCGTATACAAAAGAACCATTAATTATAATTTCTAACAATATTTATACTGTTTAATATTACGTTAATCTTATACAATAAAGTGGTAACGTGCGCCTACAATGTGCTTCGTTATAATTAAATCAAAATTAAATTGAAATTATATATAATATGATCGATGTTCTTGATGGAATGTAATGTATGCTATATGTATGTAATACAAATTACACTATATTACATCGATAACGCTGCAATAACATACTTGCTGCGTTAATGCCTTATGATAAAGCGGAGTATTTTCTGGTAGACAGCTGAAGATTCCCAGTTGTTCAGCTGGTTTCGGATGTCGTACTTTATAGAAATAGAGAAAATCGAAATAACCGTTAAAATAAAAATTATGATTGTGAAATCTATGACTCCTGATTTGTCGTAGTTTGTGAACAATTTCTGTAGGTTTTTCACGTTATTCAGATGCAGGCTGGGAAGATATTCTGGATGTATCTACATACTATTGGATGTATTTTTCTGTTCTATTTCATTGAAGCACTAATAGTAATATTTAGGATATATGTGTTTCTCAGTTAGTGAACGTCATGTTGTTGATTAAATTATAACTATGGTTTCGTTGTTGAATTGTATTAAACAATTTCCTTTTAGGTGTTTGTTTGTATTTTAGCCATAGATCTCACCGTTAAAGTTGTTCAGGTAGATTGTTTGGCATTATATCTCAATTACTTGATTTTTGTTGAATATGTAATCACAATTTGCGTGTGTAGCTCGTATGAGCTGGCTTATGCAATGGTCATCGTTCTTCTAAGTAATTTTACTCACAAATGGTCGTCTCGTATAATAGGTTGCACTTCTGCGGTATCCCGAATAGCTGATATTGACTAAGGATAAGTTCTTTATATTCTAAGTAGGCCTGTTCGGTTTACTTAATTTTAGATCTAATAAGGACATGGTTATATAGTCCTGCGTGCTTGTTTTTGATAGTGATATTACATAAAGTAGTATGGAACCCTTTACCAGCATTTTTGGTTCTGCGTATTTAATTGCTTCTATTTCATTTGCATATGGTAGGGTTTCAATTTCTGCAACGAGTCGCCCAATTTCCAGTTTATCCATTAGATTTGTATTTATTATCTTGGTTTTTTCTAATTATTCGGCTCTGATTATTTCCTTTATTCCGTTTTTTATGAACTGTGAGTTTTTTGAACAGAATTTGCTGTGTTTTCATCCGCTTCATAACGAACTGTCGGCGGTGTAAGTGTACTGTAGCAGCTGCTCAACCTAATCGAACCTAACCTATCATCCGCTTCATGCAATAAGTCAATAATTTGGTTATATTCGGTACGGATTTTGTTTGCCGTTTTCATCAAAATTGTGTTGATTATGTATTGCTCGTTGTGCTCGTTGTTTTTGTTGATAAGTTTGCTTTGCTGTTGACTATCTGATTATAATCGGTGGCATCTGGTATTCCTGCTACTCATTTCCAGGCTGTTCCAACCCAGTCGATCGATCGTTTAGTCCTTGTATTTTTACCTTTTAGTTCTGATATTAATTGTGTGATTTTTTGAACTTGATAATTCAGCCGGGGTGTAAATATGCTTCTTTGATCGATGCGATTGATTTCGGGTGAAATCCTTTCAACTATGTCTTCGTAAACGGTTAGATTATTAACGTGAAAAATCCTGAATTTTTCGTTGACGATTCGGCCGGATTCCTGTTTAACGGTTACTAGCGGATTGTTGTACTCATAGTTGTTTAATGGTGTTGGTATCTTCGAAGTTAAATTTTTCCTTTTGGAAAATCATTATTTTTTATTTTGTTGTGGAAATTTCTACAGCTTATTTATTAAATTGGGAGTTACAATATTTTACTTTAAAGATACAAAATACTAATTCAAATTAATAACTAATGTTAGTCATAATATAATGTAAAAAATGATTTGTTGTAAACATGCTTAGTTTGAAGAGTTCTTACATATATATAATGTAAAAAATGCTTTGTTTGAAGAGTTCTAATTTTCGTGCATCCGTTTAAGTTTATTCGAATGCAAATAAATGTGAGAGCATCACTTCCGTTGTTCCATTTGTTGTCTGTCTGGAAGTATTATATATCGAGTTTAAAATACCGATGACGATGTTGAATTTATCTTATTTATTGATGTTAGGTGGTTTGGGATGCATAACTCATCCCCTCTAAGATAAGTGCAGGCTGCTTGAGTAGTCCTGAAGTGGAACATCGTTTATTTGGCCAGATGAAGTTGTAAATAATGAATAATATGATGCAAATTATATTGAAGACCAATGATATATGACCTATGGAGCTGTGCAGTGTTGCTGCTTTATGATTTAACTTGACTTGATTATAGTTGTCAATAGTTTTGTTATGAAGTATGTCAAGTGTTATTTCTGGTTTGATTTCTACGATGTTAACTTCGTTGTAGGGTATTTGTTTCGATGTTGTCGGAGAATTCAATTTTCTCTGTCGTGAATTTCTGACCTTGGATGTTTATGTTACAGTTTTTCAATACAATTAGTGTCTGTCCACGATTTTATGTGTTTTTTGGTAACAGATAGATGTGTTTACTATTTTCTTATTTGCGGGTTGTACATATAGTATTCCTTGAGATAGATAATCGATATCTTTATAGATGGTAATGTTTTGTGTTCTGCATTCGGCTTGCTGTTGGTTTACTATCGCTGGTATGCATGTCCCTACTGTTAATCTTAATTCCTCTTCTTTGCAATATAATGTTTCGTATATTTTTTATATTGATTCGTCACAAATTGATACAATTGGGTTTTTAGAATAATTTGGTTATGTGGAATAGGGTTTATAATTTTGTTATGGAAAGGAATGAATTTAAGTTGATAATGTTCGTATTTTATTTTTGAAAAAATAGGAACTGTAACAATGTACATTAATTTTGTATGGTTAAAAAATCCTTTTAATTCTAATAACTCATAGAGAAGGTTGTAGTTCTGTACTTTAATATCGTCTTGTTCAAATTACTTGATTATGTATTCTGTTTCGTTGTTTGTCAGTAGAAGATTCTCTATGTGTTCTTGTAAGATGCTCGCTGTATCTTCTAATGAGGATGAACTTTCATTATGATTAATTTCAATATGGTAAGAATCTATCTGGATTCGATATAAGGCGTTTGCGTTAACATTCTGAATTCTTTTTTGTCGATTATATTATAGTCGAACTCTTCTAGTTTCAATCTCCATCTCACGAGTTCAGAGTTGGGTTCTTTCAATGAAAATATTCACGTGAGAGGTTTGTGATCTATGATGATGATGAATTTTCGACCGAATAGATATGGTTTTAAGTATTTTGTTGCCCAAACTATTGCTAGCTACTCTTTTTCGGTGGTTGAGTAATTTTGCTCGGTTTTTGTGAGCGTGCGAGATGCATAACATATTGGTAAATCTTGCTCTATTATTTCTTGGGACAAAATAGCACCTATAGCAACATTGCTTGCATCGGTTGTCACTAAAACTGGTTGTTCGAAATCGGGTATTGTAATATTAGATTTTCACATAGCAATTTCTTGCAATTTTCAAAACAATTCACATAGTTTGCGTAAGATCAAAAATGGCATGTTTTCTTAAACACTCCGTCATTGGTTTAGTAAGAAACGCGAAATTCTTTATAAACTTTCTATAATAACCTAGTCATCCGAGAAATACTTTTGATTTGCTTCTCGTTTTTCGGGATAGGAAAATTTTGTATTGCCCTTATTTAATCAGGAATAGGTTTAACTCCCTCTGAGGTGGCAATGTTGTAAGACAGTAAGTTGTTTTTAAAATACAATTAGATAATCAATTGTTTTTGCGAACATACCGCTACAATAGATATTTTTTATGCAATCAGTTTCAGTACGACGGTACTTTAGCGCGACTAAACTTAGGATGTCGAGGGATTATGTACTGATTGATATGAATCTAGAATTACCGTCATAAAAAAAAAAACACAGAAACAAGAAAAGCCATAATTGACTTAAGGATAGATTATGAACGGATGTCTACATGGTGATACCTCAAGAATGTAATCTAATTAATGTTACGTTAATGCTACGATGACTAACACACTGAAATTTGGGTAGATTTTAATCGGCAATGGGAGGTTCTTTTTCATCGTAGATTGTCTGGATACATACAAACACATCGTGTCCTTCCTTTGACTCAACGTGGTCTACACCAGTTCATAGTGTTAATTATTTATTATCAAGTTCAGAAATATGTCATAAGAAATTTTTAGTTAACCAAAAAACATGAACAATTCGAAATTTTGGAGGAAAAAAATTTATAAAGAAAATATATACTTAACTCTAAGTATAGCTTTCAAGGGAAGAAAACAGATAAAATTTTATAATAAATATGAAGACTTACCATAACCTGCCGAGAGTACTCTAGGTGCAATGCCTAAAAAATAAATCTTTCACCGATCTATACTTTTTTCCACTTTGACACTCCACAACTTTAAATAAAATTATAATTATAACAAAAAATACTAAATTATTACTAAACCAACAAACTGATATTTTTTTGTAAGATTTTATCACTTTTCTTGACATATTAAGTTCATAATGAAGTTTTAAGTTTAACACTAAATTCAATATGGCCGTTTTTTCAACAAACATGTTCATTTAGAAATAAACGATAATAAATTATACTGTAAGAAATGATGATTTATATATATATATATATATATATATATATATATATATATATATATACACACACACACATATATATATATATATATATATATATATATATATATATATATATATATATATATATATATATATATATATATATATATATATATATATATATATATATATTCGCATTTATCCAGTTGGACCTTCATATTAGCAATCTCTAGGGTTTTGAACACCATTTCTTCTTTCAAGGTTTTTAAATTGTCAATTGTTAAAATCCTGATCTTTGCCAAATATGATGATATCGTCGATATAGACATAGCATCGCTTTGCTATATGTTCTCTCGAAATATCGTCCAAAGTTCTTTGAAAAATTGAGGGAGGATTTTTCAGGCCAAAAGGTAACCGAACAAATTCGAATTTTTCGTTATTAATGGAAAATGCCGTTTTCTCTATGTCCGCAGATTTTAGGGAAATTTGATAAAAACCGCACTTAAGGTCAATTGTAGGGAAATACTTGTTTTTTCGTAGATTTGCAAGAACCTTATTTATTTCGGGAATTGGATATTTGTCTGGAATGGTGATAGAGTTTAATTTACGATAGTCTATTACCATTCTATATTTTTTTCACCGGATGCATCGTCTTTTTTCGGGACGATCCAAACCTGAGAGTTGTATGGCGACCGTGAAGGTCTTACTATTCCTTCTGACGGCAACTCATTAACTTGTTTTCAACATTTCCCTTCAGATCCATAGGGTATGGGTAAGCTCTGGAATAAACAGGAGTGTCGGATGTAGTGTGGATTTCTCCTTTAACTGTAGAAGTATAGGTCAGTTTTTTATCGGGGCCTGCAAAAAGTTTAGGACACCTCTTAATTAAAGTCTGTAAGTTTGACTTTTCCTCTTCATTCAAATGAGATATCCTTAATATGAGATACTTTTTCAGAATTATATTGTTTCAATGGAATTTGTATGTATGGATAAATCATCATATGACCCTCGTTTGTATGGATTACTGCCTTAAGATCTCTGAGTATGTCATTTCCTATTATACCATTGTATGTTTTTAGACTTGAAAGAATATAAAATTTTATCTTTTTAGTACTTTGACCGAATATGTTTATATGAGAATGATGCGTTATTTTAGCGCTTCCTCCAACGTAGTTGGCTAAAAAAGGTTTCTCATTACCCATTTCTATGCAGAATAACTTATTTAAAATTAGTAAAAGGTGCTGATACACAATTTGGTAGAACTCGGAAACCGTATGACCGCCCTGTACTAGAGTTGTCATTTGACATTCAAGTGTTCCAAGGTCTCGCTTATCAGCATAGTGCAAAGTTAAGCATTTGGATATTTATGACTAATTTAGAGGGGTGTTATAGGATTCTTGGACAATATCAGCGTGTCCTATAATCTTATTCCTAACAATGCTCATAATACCATCGTGCGATCTATATTTTTCTTCCATGAGGTGAATTCACCTGGTTGCCCAGAGAATTCTCGCAGACTTCTTACTATATCCGGTATTTTGTCCAGATCAGCAAGATTTTTATCTGAGTTTATATCTATCGTTTGATCAACGTCATTATTTTTATCGAGATTTGGCTTACTTAGGTTGGAGAAGATTTGTCTGCTCTCCTTGATTAAAATATCTCTAACTATTTGGGAGATTTGTACCTTTGAGATCTTAGGGAAGACCCTAGTTGAGATGGTCGTAAGACTGAATCCGTCATTTTACTTTCCATATGGACGAGAATCGAACAAATTTAAAATATGAAATAATATACATAATATGAATCTTATGTTATAAGTTACTGTTAAAAGATCACTTCGACTTCGACAATTTGTATAAAACAACAATAATGAGAATAATAATTTAACGTAGAGATTGAAATATTCGTTAACAACATAAAATATTTGATATCATCAAAGTTTTATACACTTAAACTCTATAAGTTAAATTCGTGTGACTGCAGATTTATAATTTTACTAGATCACGTCGAAAAATTTGTTAATAAAATAATTTATATATTTCGAGAATATTTATTTAAGAGTATCTTATTTATTTAAACTTTCAGATTCATTGACTATTCTCTAAATTATTTTCTTTTTTTTTGATTATTTAATTGAATTTTTGTATTTACTTAAAATTTCTTCTTGGTTTGATTAGAACTTTTATTCTTGACAAAAAAAAATCTTGATTATTTACTTTAAACTAGTTCCTTTTTTTCATAATTAATAACTAATAATAAAAAATTTAACCACTTACAGCAGTATTATGATGAAATGCAGGGACAGACATTCCTGTCTTCTTTTGGAATTTTTTTGTAAAGATGAACATACGTACTCGGTGAAATTTTGTCCAACAAAGTGTGGGGACCGGCTATGGTTTTCCGTTGTCAACTGCGCAAACGACTGCCTCACTACTATCGATGTTTAAAAGTAAGACTCCTGTTTATCCACCGCACCAGCGGTGACTCAGGGATAATGCTTTTTCACGACTTTCTTGCGACGGTTTTATAGGGGGTTTTATCCGCCACTATCTGGGACGTGATTTTATTATTGTTGATGTGATTCATCGTACTTTTTTTATAACGCTCACTTTTATTTTATTTTAATTTCCAGTTTTTCGCGAATTTTGACGCACCCTACTTTTGTAACGCGTTAAGTAATTTGTAGAATAGGAATTTTATTGAGGTTTACTTTAACTCACTTATTTACTTACTAACTTGATCCGGCTTTGGAGTATGTGTCGATTGTTTCATGTTTCCGTTGAATATCCTTTATGTTTTTAATATTTGATTTGGTTAACATTGGTATATCCAATGTCAGAGTTTTTGTTTCGTTGATTTCAATGGTGTTAATAGGTTGAATCACGGCAATTTGATGCTTTTTACTGGTTTGATCGCTGGTAAATGATTGTGTGTCTACGTTTATTGTGCAATCTTCAAACTTTATTAATTTAACTCCTTTTATTTTGAGTGTATCATGGCCACAAGATGTATGTATTTGTGTGCCATTTTCTGATGACATGAAGAGATATTGGTTCTGTAGCAGTTCTACCTCATCTTGGTTGTTGGATTGTATGAGGTTGCAATCCGCCTTTTTATTGTTTAGCAGATTTGGTATACATGTTTTATTATTTATGGATATCTGATCTCTTTGGCAATAATATGTGTTCTCTAGCAATTGACACGGTTTGGCGATGAACATATCTTTTTGTAGGTTTTGTAGGACAAAGTTAGATGGAGCTTGGATTAGGAAATTATTGGAAGGGTATGTTTTAATTTGGAGAATTTATCGTTGTAAAATTGTGGTATTGCAACTATAACTATTAAATTTGTGTCATTATAGTACGCTTTTAAATGAAGTAATGAATAAATTTTTTCATGAGAATGTAAGGTTACATTACCGTTTGATAATTCTGATATTACATAATTTATTTCCGTATTATAGAGTATGAATCTCGAAATAATATTAATTTTTGCATAGGTAATTATTTCGTGAATTTCTTGTGTCTGCTGTGAAAGTGTCAGTATATTGTCTTCTATTAATATGTAGTAGTGGTTAATTGTTAGTTTGTCGAGATATTTGTTCTCATCCTGTATGCTTTTTTCTATATAATCATTCACCAATAAGCTCATGTTGTTTATTGTATTCGTCATATTATCGAATCGGTCATTTAATAAGGCGTTGATTTTGACCTGTTCGTTTAGTCGGTCAATTAGTTCGAATTGTCCGTCCTTATTTATTTGTTATGAGTTTTGTATTTCCTCGTAGTCGTCATGATCCAAATTACCTGTAATAGATTTTATGAAAGTCCCTAGGGGATTGAAAATTCCTCGTTTTCGTCTGTCTGCGATATATGGTAATATATTTGTTAGCGATCGTTTGACTTCTTGAAATTTTCTATGGAGTATCCCTAATCTGTATGTTTCTTTCATTATTTTGTCCCTCAATAATGTTTCAAATTGTTTTATTGATTGTTGTACTGTGTTGAGATTTGTTTCCAAATCTTTTAATTTTATTACATGAAATAATTTTACATAAGATGTTATTATTTTTGCTTCGCCGAGATTTATTACCACTAATCCTTTACTGTCTCTTAGGTCGAATGCCACTAGTCCCATTCATTGGGATAACCTTTTGACGAGAGAAGGTTTAATAAGTTTTTTACTTTGCGAATTTTTTTCTTGTGGACTGAGCGTTTATTTATCAGTAATGTTACGTTTCGATCCTGTTTTACCGTGTGCGGTATATATTTTTGTTGAAATTTATTACGTGTAGTGATTTTTCCTTGGAAGAATGTCTCTGGTGAATCACGTGTAGTGTTTAGTTTTTCTATTGTTTAGTTTTGCAATTTATAAAATACTGCGGTATCTGTAACCAAAACAAATATGAGAGGCAACCTGTGTAATATATGCACAGGTTGCCTCTCATATTTGTTTTGGTTACAGATACCGCAGTATTTTATTAATTGCTAAATCTTCTTCCTAATATTGGGGAAATAAAAGTCTTTTTATTTTTTCATAGTTTTCTTGAATGCACGTATGGTATGGATTATGTTCATTTGACACTATTAGCTTTTGCTCGATAATATCTTCGACATCCATTTTTATTGAGGTTACTCTAACTATTTTATATGGTTTTTTTGTGCAAACTTCTTAAAATAATTTTAAAGATGTCATCGTCAGTATGTAAGTATTGCCGTGATTTTTTTTTGTTGTTTACATAACTATTTAAAATTATTTTTTAATTGGTTTTATTAAAATTCGACTTCTTTATTGTAATGCGGTGGTTTCTATTGAATAGTACCTTGGTGTATTCGACCATTTTATCGCATTCTTCGACTTTTAATATGACGAGTTGATGTTGAAATTCGTTCAAGGGTGAGCTTGGAGTTGGAATTTCTTTATTTGATATCGTGACATCGTCATGCCCGATATCGATGTTATTAAAATTACTAATTGCTTTTTGAACTTCGTAATTGTTTTTATTTTGATTGCTAGCTTTGTTCTTAGAGTGCTGAACTATACTATTATAGCGTTTGTCTCTGTATTTATTTATGGTATGAAATCTTTATTATACGAAAAATTGTTTGCATAACTTTAGAATTTCGTGTTTTTCCTCAGGATTTAAATGATCCGTTCGGATTTTCCATTCGATATTGCATACCATGGTTGATATATGGAAATTAATCTCATGGAAATGCTGATTAAATTCGCTTATTTTGATAGGACTCAATAGGCAAAACCGAGTTTCTTCCGAGCTCGTGTTCATAACTTCTACTATTGATTTGTATGGTGAATTCGTTTTATATATCCCCTCTTGTATTTCTAAATTAATTATTAATGTGACATTATTTATATAAACGTTCCCTTTCGCTATTGTTACAGCTACTTGTATTAATTTTTTCGTTTTACTAATATTATTATTTCGGATGTTTTGGATAATTATTTTGTAGCTAGGTAATGCTACCATTGGTGCACATAGTTTGACTACTTCATCCACCGAATTTAAGAAATGATAAAGTTAATCACGTTTACCATAAAATATAGGTAAATTTTTTGTGATAATATCAACTTTAAAATAGTTTAATATTAGTTCTTGTTCTTCCATTGCTTTTTGCATTCGGAGCTCGCGGGAATTTATAACTATTTTTGGGTTAGGAATTTGTTTTTCCTCTTCGAGTTTTACTTTTTCAGCTAAAAATTTATGTACTGTCTTTAAGCGATTCTAAATTAAATGATTCGACTTGTTTACTGACACTTTCACTAGAAGATTTTTGTGGGGTATTATATGGCATGAGTTCTTAACGAATTTATATTTTAGACAATTGTCCCACATAATTAAAATGAATTTCAACCTGTACACACAATATTGGAAGAGAATACAATCACCATAAAGATTTACATTATGAACTATATTGATATTATGTCTATACTTCAAAAGATTCAAATTCAATATATATCTGTATATATGTATATACCTGTATCGAGAACATCAACGATACACTACGAAAATAATATTCCCGCAAACGACAACAACACAAGATTTCAAAAATATAAACATCGAGTCGAAACAAAAGTTATCACCTAGAATCATCTGTAAGTAATTCGATATCCGTAACATTAATCAGAATTAACATGATGACCGTTAGTAAATTCATAACAAAACCAGAAAAAAATTAACCTGAAAATCAAAGTTACAACTAAATAGGAAAATTATTTCGATTGTTAAACTTTAACTAAACACTTAATTGTTATTAATAAATCCAAAATAAAAATATAAAAGAAAAAACATTTAAATTTGTTTATTACAAAATACTTCTATTTATTAATGATTGATAAAATTAATTTTTTTTAAATTAAATATTTTAAATTAAAATTTAATTTTTATTTTCCAATTTCCTCAACAAAAAAAAATTGAAATATAATCGCCAGGCCACCTACATATACGGTGACATAAAATTAGATTGGCAAAAAAAAATCAACTCACCACAGTTACAAAATGCCATGAAGAAAGCTTTCTGCATCCGACTTGATACCTGTATATAAAAGAAATCCAAAACAATCTTGGGTAATTTTATTTTTTGTTGTTCTGGCGATTTAAACTTATTCCGAACAAAATCAAAACGATATCATATATTTAATTAATTTGATAAGGAATGAGGAATACCTAATGACCAACATATTTAACAAACACCATAATATAGTAATATAATCTAACATGCACTTATTTAAATTTAATTAATTTATAATTTTTTTAACATAAAATTTAACACAACTATACGTAAAGTATATTTCTGATACACTCAAAAAAATATTATTTGTCACAGAACATGTCGTAAGTACAATGTTTCACTTTGAATTTCACAGATTCAGCACGTGATGCTGGAAATTAGTTCCTTGATTTTCTGGGCCAATAAGATACTAATATTTCTTATGTGTAGCTACATCAGATTTAGCTGAATCACATTAAGCTGAATTGTATATGGGATCACTATGATTTAATTAAGTGATTAATATTCAATTATGGCCGTCCATATCTACACACGTTGTACTATCCTCAGTATAACTGTTTTTTCCTGTATCTTCTTTAAAATGAAAATTTACGAGATAACAGAAAATGGAACGAAAAAAATCTCGGTAAGTTACAACACAATTTAATAAAAAAAACATAAATTTCAATACCTTTAAAATGGTTGAACAGGAAAAATTTATGTTTGATCGAACAATCAATCATGTATTAAACGTATATACGGTTCGATCACCAACCGCCATAAGTGTTTTATAGACACAATACTGCACTTAATTGTTTTTTTATTTTATTTTTATTTTTTTTTCAACTGGGCACACGTTTAACTCGTTATCACGATAATACAAATTTGATAACATTGTAATGTGAAAACATATTACCTTGAAGCTCTCCCAAGACATGATCCATAACACGTTGAAACGTAAATGTATGGGGTACTACTGACATGAACCAGCGAGAAAGAAAATGGAAAAAGAATTGTTTACTTTACAACCGCTCATGATTTTAGGTGGCCTCATTATGCTTAATCTTTTCGTTTAAAATGCAAAAATAAACGAAATATAATTTTCCTTTACATTTTATACAAGTTACTACAGAAAAAAAAAATTCTATGACCGTAGAAATTATCGATGACTAACAAGGAAGATTCCGTCTGAATCGGTCACTCACTGATCAAGTATCTTCGCTAAGGATGCTTCTTTGTACGTTCTATGAAACCTATCGCCATGTACACCAGCGGTTATAAATTGTATAAAATATAAAATTTTTGATACGCGTTAATGATTAGGCAACGTGGGAAATGATATGAATTTTTCGCGGCATTCTTTTTGACGAAGACAAATATTATACGACAGCTATCGTTAAATAAATCAAAATTATTAGATTAAAAGATATATTTACTAAAATAAATTAGATAAAATGTGAGCCATATAACGTTTCTGTGGCAATTTAACATAATCACTAATTGGCTTTGTTATCATTTCATTACTAACCACACCAATTTTCGCGTAATTAGGTTAACTTTACACCCAGTTATGTTATTTTTAAATTCTCTTTTTGATGATTTTCTAAAATCACTTTCCCTGAAAAGTTTCATCGTACACAGAAAGCGTCCTAAATAGAAATAGTATTTTCAAACATTCCCAGTAATTTCACAATAAAATTACTATTTTACAACGTTTCGTGAAAAAACAATAATATATAAGAAAGGCAACTATCTTATAAAATTATTAAATATATTTATTTTTTATATAGTTAAATTAATAAAATTGATATCTATAAGGTCTTTCATAAAGTTCTTTTTTTAAATTTTAAATTAAACACTCGTGTTGTCAAAAATACATATCATTCATTATTGAATTTTTTTCGACACAGCCATTTTCTGTTTTACTACAAAAATAATCCCTGTTAAATGTCCTTCCAGAAATTGATCCTTAAGTCGAGATTTTCGAACAAACTTCTACATAATTGAAGCTCTATCTCCTGTTCTATATTGGTCTCGAGAGCTTCCTTGTCTTTCACATATAGCCTGACAAAAAATAATCAATCGTTCTTGCTGGCCTAGTTAGTACTTCGCTACCAAATTTGTAATCTTTTTTCACTGAATAAGCCATCCAACAAATCTGTTTTTTATGCCTATAGGATGATTCTCATTTCACCTCATCTAGAAATACGTCATATCTGACTTGAACTC